>CALYMW010000042.1:0-146000 GCA_944588485.1 Phosphuga atrata
CTATTATCAGATGATCAAAATAATATTGATACTTATGTATAACTATATATAAGGAACTCAAAAAATATGTATAAGGCAATTTGTCCAACGTGTTTGATTTTCTGATGACGATCAAAAACAACGGGATGCACTTAATAATGAGATTATTAAAAATTCAGGAAAATACTACAATTTTGGAAAACAGAATATAATAAATCTTTCCGAATAATATTCTATAATTATGATAAATATATTAAAGTATTTGCGTTGATAAAACATGAGATGAATATTCTGAAATGAAATTTACAATACTGAAGAAGAGTAAACTTGGATTGTTCAAAACATTCGTCGATACGTTAACTTTGTTACTAACCCATTCATAATTTTCTAATCTTGTTATTCTTTACAATATTATGGGTACCTTCCAAGCAGCCAGTGCGAATGGTGAATGGGGATTTTCAGTCATGAATTACATTAATAGAAAATATCGCAACAGACAGCAATATGAATACCTAGGTGATCTAATGAGAATAAAATTACATATATCAAATCAAATTCAACAAAATCAAACAAAATCATTTATCAAATGGGCAAATAATATAAACCCAGTTTAAAAACAATTAGTTAGTACGAAAGTCAGAAGACAATAAAATAATAAATTTTCATTGGAAATATTCAAACTATTACTTTGCTATTTGATATTATGGTTTGAATAAATAAAAGTATAAAAATATTGCGCAATTTATTTTTAGTTTAATTTTTATTGCTCACACTCGATTTTGGACCGCGCAGCACTAACAAAAATTAGAGGGAACACTGATTATGACAATGCAATAATCACTATTATGCACCAGAGGGGTAACGTAGCTGACCTAAAAAACTATAGACCAATAAGCCTGCTCTCGCACTTCGATAACCTCTTCACCAAGGTCATAACTAGATGTCTCACAACCAAAATAGACTTTTACCAACCGCCTGAACAAGCAGGATTCAGAGCCGGATACCTAACAAATAATCACCTGCAAACGATCAAAACCCTAATTGAGAAGTGGAGTACAATAAGCACCTCGATCTAACTTTTGTGGACTATGAAAAGGCATTCGATTCAATCAACCATAGAGAGATGCTCTAGCCACTGACCAACTGCCGAATAGACCAATGGTACTCGGCCACTCTTTAATATATTTAAAAAAATGCTACCACATGCGTAAAACTACACAAAAAACATAGATTCCGAGATCAACGTACCGTGACGGTTTCCACTACCCTCATCCAGTACATGTTCAAGACCATAGAACTGGAAGATAAGGATATAAACAACAATGGCAAAGAGTAGAGACTCTAACGCTCTAACGAAATATAAAGACAGCGATCTGGGGTTAGTGATGCAATTGGTGCTTATGTCCAGCAGTGGACGAGAAAGGCTGCGATATGATGACGATGAACCCGCTTTATCAAATATTTGCAGTATTTTGTTTAATTTTTTTTCTCTGAAAGCATAGTTAGTAAGTATTAGTAAGTAAGTATATAGTTAGAAAGTATGGTATAATTTACGAATCGACAGATGTTTAGATATTAATTATTTTGTATTATAATAAATATATTTTGGAACACTTTTTAAAGTTTATATTAAAGCTCTAAAGCTTAATATTAAATTAAAAGTAGTAGTAAAAAATTAAAGTAGCATACAAGAAGTAGGAACGATATAGTTAAAAAAATAATTAAACTAATAATAATCAATTGATGCCTAATTCCCATTGGTACCTTCCCAAATAAATAAATTTACTTTAGAAAAGGTTTTAACCTCGTATAATAACAAAATATTTAACAAAGTTGTCTTTGGAAAAGAAATATTTATTTCACCGTTATCCAGCTCATCAAATTTGTACATAGAATGTTTAACGAATTTTTAAGGAAAATGTTATTTTTGTTGTCATTTATGGTTCATTTTCTTAAAATATATATAAATTACCCCAAGATTTTTCATAAAAATATTAATTTTCTCCAGTACCTACATATATAACGTTTTAAATTGGTTTACAAAATATTGTTCCTCTTGGGTAGTTTCTTATAGACTGTCAATTGAAACGAAAATTTCCTTCCCGACTACAAAAGGACAAAAATGGAGAATAATCCTAATTTTCTCCCACAGCAGGTTATAAAAGTTAAGTTTATCCTTATTTCTGATTACAATATTTAGACAACTAGTCTATTGAAGTTGATATTGAGATTCATAGCTGGAACAACCTAAATTTATTCATGAATTGGACTAGAAACGATATCTTTATCACGTTAAATTTTAATTTACTTAATCTATATTTGTAAAAGAAGATATTTAGTAAATTGGTTATATATTGCTTACTAAGTAGACTAAATTACTTTTAAATTTAAATTCAAATTATTTATTTACCAAATGAGATTCATAAAATATCTATAGGCTATGTCAAAAAATAATTAAAATACAATATTACAATAAGTTAAAGTAATAACTTAGTTAAATTTAAAATACATAAAACCATTAAGACAGTACATCGGGTTCATTAACAGAACTTTTTTCATATTATTTCTAAATTTTTTAAGTGACATTTCATTTTTTATTGTGTTTGGTATTTTATTGTAAATTTAATTTCCTTGGTTCTCAATTCCTTTTGAAAACAAGTTTAAATTTGTTTTCCTGGGATAAAGGTGGTGTTTTCCTCTTGTGCCATACGTATGGATATCTTTGTGTTTTTGTAGATTATCGCGAATTTTGTGGATATATGAGGCAGTTTCCTGTATATATATATATATATATATATATATATATATATATATATATATATATATAAATTGACTACTGTCAAAATATTTAAATTTTTAAAATGTGGATTGCACGATTCTGTTGTTTTTATTCCCACTATATTTCGGACAATTCTTTTCTGTGCTAGAAGTATTTCTTCTATAAGTGATGTAGCTCCCCATAGTATAATGCCATATGTTAATACGGATTGTACCTCGGCAAAATACCAACTTAGCAGGTCTTCCTTGTTCACCAGATGCTCTTCCAAGTAGATTCCTAGGAACTGTGCTTCTTTTGCTCTTTTTAAACAGAACAATTTTTAAATCAATTTTCTCAGCATAGGTGCTTCTAGCTGTATAAAAAAATGTGTTCATTTTGGCGGGAGGGCTGCAGCACTGGAACCCTTATGGGCGATACGCCCATATATATATATATATATATATATATATATATATATATATATATATATATATATATATATATATATATATATATAAATAGACTACTGTCAAAATATTTAAATTTTTAAAATGTGGATTGCACGATTCAGTTGTTTTTATTCCCATTATATTTCGGACAATTCTTTTCTGTGCTAGAAGTATTTCTTCTATAAGTGATGTAGCTCCCCATAGTATAATGCCATATGTTAATACGGATTGTACCTCGGCAAAATACCAACTTAGCAGGTCTTCCTTGTTCACCAGATGCTCTTCCAAGTAGATTCCTAGGAACTGTGCTTCTTTTGCTCTTTTTAAACAGAACAATTTTCAAATCAATTTTCTCAGCATAGGTGCTTCTAGCTGTATAAAAAAATGTGTTCATTTTGGCGGGAGGGCTGCAGCACTGGAGCCCTTATGGGGATACGCCACTGCTGATTATCTTTGCCATATTATCGAAACAGACAAGCAGCAAAGCGTGCACTTGAAAAATTACACGAAATTTTAATAAAAGGGTGGCTCCTGATATCTTATGAAAAACACAGTATATAGAACGATCCCCGTTCGACAATCTACCCATCAAGACGGGATATGGTTTTGTATCCCAGTTTCCCCAATTTAAATACTTATTAGAAATCATACAACCGTCAGGCCTAAATATAATAGCATTTCAAGAACGAGTAAAAAAAATACAGAGAGCCTACCGACTTACATGGAATCATTATAACAAAA
Organism: Phosphuga atrata; assembly: GCA_944588485.1. NCBI lineage: Eukaryota > Metazoa > Arthropoda > Insecta > Coleoptera > Silphidae > Phosphuga > Phosphuga atrata. The sequence continues at coordinate 3,928 of CALYMW010000042.1, forward strand.
AATCAATATCTGTTAATGCAAAACTACAACATTACAAAAAAGTCGTTTTTCCTGAAGTACTTTATAAACTAAAACTTAATCTAAAAGTATTGAAAGGCCTGGACTTAGATTCTGATCATTATCCAACAAATTTTTCCCTTGATGTGAACCCAACGAAATTTTACAAAACCAGTTCCTCAACGTAAATATGATATAGAGAAAATTAAAGGTAATGAAAACTTCATGAAAGAAACTGAAGAAATACATCCACAAAATTGGCTGCAACTTCAAGCAGGACTCTTACAAACAGCTGTAAATATAACCCTTTAAAAGATGCTGATTGGTTGATTAACGAATAAATAATAGCAGTTGGCCTCCTTGTGCCTCAATTTATATGTAATGGACAAGACTAACAAGACTGTAATGGACAAGACTAAACAGACAAGACAAACAAGACTAGACTAGACAGACAGGAATAGAGAGACGAGACTAGACAGACTAAATTAGGCAGACAATGTGTAAGTGAACTTTCTTAAACCTGTTTCCTAAACCGTATTAATTATTTATATATTTAATATAAATAAAAATCTATTTCGCCAATTTGGTTCAATTTTGAGTGAAAATGGAAATATTGTTTCTTTTTCAGTTTACGTAATCAGTTTAGTACCTGAACTTGAAGCTTTTAAATGTATGAGAAAGAAATAACATCCAAAAATTTTTTAAAACTTCCACGATAGAAAATGTTAATGTAACGTGCGCCTAGATAGGACCAAAGGTTTGGCAGTCATAACAACTCCCTGTTATTTTATCAGCTGTAAGCGAGAGCGTGGGGTTGATAAATTATGGTGGTATGATCAATTTCTTAGAAATTGTGTGTTATTTTTAATACACATATTAAAATTTTGATTTACTGTTCGGCTTCTTCATTGGACCTGACCGAATGTCTGCCGTCGGTAAGAACCCCCTGTTATCTTATCAGCGGTGCGCATTTCTCCGCTCGAGCACCGCGATCATCTCGTCGCGATAAAAAATATTTATGTGATGGCTGTTTAAACCCTTTTTTTCAACTGAATCGACTTTAATGAAACGCGGGGTAATCAATTTCTTGAAAACATATCTGCGTTTTTATTTTGATTTACGATTAGACGTGACCGAATGTCTGACGTCGATAACAAGCCCTGTAATCTTATCGGCTACATACAAGCATGGAACTAATACATTATGGAACGCGGTCTAATTAATTTCTCAGAAATTTTTCTGCGTCTAGTCTTCCGCCGACAACAATTCGTTTCTTATAAATTTTGGGTTTATTATATTATTATTATTTAGTGGCGATGCAAATAATCGTTTAGAATTACCAAACACAACAGAAATACAAGGAATTGTAAATACTTACAGAGGTCGTACATTCGTTTTTATAAATGATTTTTTTAATTATGTAGCAATAGATGAATGTAGTGTTAAATCAGTAGCGTTAGAAACAATTCAAACTGATTTTCCTGGAATACCTAGACGAATAGATTCAATATTCCGATATATAAATGGTTTGTTGTATTTCTTTCAGTGTGATATATTTTTTGAATTTAACGGATTCACAAATTAATTCACTGACATGATACTAACCTAGCAATTATATTAAACTGATATATTTTTAAAAGCTATTATTAGTTTTGAAAAGATTATCATCATCTTGAAAAGTATATCCTTTTTAATGAAAGAAAACAACAATTCTTCTTAGAACTGATTATTTTATTGCACAATTAAATGCATAATTACGTGAATTTTGTATCGCTTTATTAAGCAAATTTATATCAACCTTGAAAATTATATCCTTCTTAATGGTTTTAGGATATAAATACGATCATACAAATGATCTGGCATTAGTTTTTGTTTTAAACTTATTTTACCTAGTTGTGCGGAGGAGTCGGGGAATAGTTAAATGTAATACATTTTCTATAAACGGTTATATAAAATTATCTGATATTAGTTGGAGTTTTAAACTTATTATCTTATTTATGTGATAAATTCTGAAATAGTTCGAAAATTAATTTAAAACTCATGGAGAAGAAAAATACAACATTTTTAACAGTCTCTGAAGGGGCTGATATTGTTGAAATTTTCAACATTCAACCTGGGTGTGAATCTAGAAACGTTGAAGAAAGGTTACGGTGTGCTGCAGATCGTGCACGTTTTCGTATAAGAATCTATGATTTAGAAGAGTTACTGATACCAATATTAATAGAGAAACGAAACATCTATACTAATAAGCGATTTTTAATCGATGTTCAAGGATTCAATGTAAATGGAGAGTTCATACCAAAGGAGCTTTCCATCAAATCATTTAATGGGGGAAATGTATACACTTACTTATTCAAACCATCAACACCCTTCACATCTCTTCATGACGCAGATAAGAAACTAGCTCGTTGGTTGGAGAATTATTATCACGGACTTAAATACAGCGCTGGAAATATACCGTTGAAACTGCTACAAAATATTTGTATGTTTCACATTCAACAATCAGATAGTTTCAATATAATTTTTGTGAAAGGATATTTGAAGAAACAGTTCTTGGATACAATTTTCAATTCTTACTTATATTGTAATGAATTTATTGCAAAAAAAATAGAAGATTATGACGATGGTGAATTTTACGATTGCCCTAATTAAATTAAAACCAAACATACATGGTTAAATCATTTTAATGAATTTTCCATATGTGTGAAAATAATGTTAAATGTATGTATAATTATTTAATAGAAAAAAAAAAGAATAGATTTTAATTTCATGTTTATTACAAAAAAAAAAATCTTAAATGTTTATTAATATACATATTGTGAAAGGATATTTGAATAAACTGTTCTTAGATTAATTTTTTTTCAATTCTTACTTACATTGTAAAAATTTTGAAGATGGTGATGGTGAATTTAACGATTGTCTTAATTTAATTAAAACTAATCATGCATGTTTAAATCATATTAATGAATGTTTCATATATATTGAAAAAAATATTGAATGAATGTATACTTAACAATTATAAAAAATATGCATTATTTATAATTACAAGAATAAATATATAAACATATATACATTAATAATAGATATAAATACAAAAAATATACATTATTTACAATAAAAGATATATAAACATTATGTATGAATTTATTAGATTACGACCGAAAATGTATAAGGAATTTATTGGATTACGACCGAGAATGTATAAAAATAATTAAAATTAAACTATATACAAAACTATGTTTTAAGAAAGAAGTGAATGACCGCAAGCTAAGGTTTTAAAACCGTCTAGGCTGCCCTTTGAGTCCCACGCTTTTCAATCTGTATGTGGCGGATATGGAAAAGGTTCTACAGGCCGGGCAAGCTGGAGGAGTGGTGATTGGGAAAAAGAAGATGTGGAGCTTGGCATATGCGGATGACATGGTGGTATTTGCAAAGTCGGCTAGTGAGATGAAGGACGTGATTGAAAGGCTCGGTAGGTATTTCGAAAAGAGTGATTTAAGGGGGAATGTTGGTAAAACAAAATGGATTCGGTTTAAAAGGGGTGGGCGATATAAGAAAGAAAGGTTTGAATGGCAGGGTACTGAAATAGAGGAAGTTAGTAAATTTAAGTATTTGGGGTATGTCTTTGGGACTGGATACAGTAATAAAGAACACATAGAGTATGTTACAAAGAAGGCATGGGTGGCGGCGGATCGTATCTGGGAGGTTTGGAAAAGGAACTTTGATGGAAACTTTAGAGCAGCAGAGACCATATGGAAGGCATGTGTGCGAAGCGTGTTACTGTATGCGAGGTCTGGGGAACGAAATAGGAAGACAAGATCGAAAGGGTGCAGCTAAAGTTTTATAAGAAAGTGTTGAAACTTGATAGGTCGACGCCTGGTCACATTGTGCTTCAGGAAGTGCGTGCTTGTAAGGTGGCGGTAATAGCTGCAAAAAGAGTGATAAAGTTCGAGTATAGGGTGGATAGGTTAGGAGATGAAAGGATAATAAATGAAATCTTTCGAGTAGTGAATAAAGAGGGGTTAAGTGGTAGAAGAGAGAGCGGTTGGGGGTTGAATAAAAGGAAACTGTATGAGAGAGGTGGGTTATCATACGAGGGGTTGGATACGGAAAAAAGTGCGGGTGCTCCGTGGAAACAAATGCTAAAAGAGAGGTTATTAGAAGTGGACTTTCAAGAGCGCCAATCGAAAATAGAGGCTAGTAAATATCACCAAGGCTACAGTCAGATACAAGTGCACGGCCGTGTTCCTGGTTATTTGAGGACACGTAAAGGATCGGACGACCAGTCAGTGTTGGCGAGATTTAGGTGTGGCAATGAAGAGCGTGGAAGGAGACATTGGATGAAGGAGGAAAGTAGAAGGTGTTTGGTGTGTGGTTTGAAGGAAGGTATGTGGAGTCATTGGTTTGAAGAATGCACGATGGCGGAGTGCAATGACCAGCAGAGAAGGCGAGGAAAGGATTGGAGGGAGTGTATGGACGAGAGCGGGAAGGGACTTTCGTTTTTACACATAGTGAAAACATGGAAAGAGCGGATGCGACGGGGTAATTTTGTGAGTGTTGCGGTTTAGTTTTTTTGTTCTTGTTTTGTGAGCTTGTCCGATGTACAGGTGCTGAAGTATTGGTTTATAGGGTGGTAAAAGTTCTTTTTCCTTTTTAAAGGGGTTTTAGTTTCACAACTTTTTTATTATTTTTATAATTATTTTTTATTGTTTTAATTTGTATGTATATTTTGTATGGAAATGTAAATTATTTTAATTATGCCAATAAAGGTTATTACTAGATCTTTTGTCATCATTACTTCTAAGCGCGATTTTATTTTGCTGTCCTGTAAAGATAGTGTGTTTGTAGCTTCTAAGAATATTCTGTCACTGGTACAACATCCCTCCGCTAAACATGCAGTGCTTGTAATCGGCGTCAGTAATATCTTTATCCACTACACACTTCTTAACGCCTTTTGCCTTTTTGAGCCAATTCACTTTGTCCTCTTCCGTACAATACGCGTACATTTTAGGTCGTAAGCCAATAAATTCATACATAATCTTACCCCCTAACTCATCCTTCATTAAACCTTATACACCCTTCTTTTTTAATGGCATGTTGAAAATGTTAGGAACCCCGAAATTACTTGTGTCAAATCTTGCAAAGCTCTCTTTAATATCTACATAAATATCGTCAGTTTTCAATATGTTCAATATCATAGAGCAATTATATCGCCATACCGGGGTTTCAAAAAATCATAATAAAATTCATATATTAGTAATATCTTATAATGTCGATAGCTTTAAAACGAAAACCCCACATAAATCGGTTTATTATAAATAACTTTTAATTTTTCAAATTGAATCGCGATTGAATATTCGGTGAATGTTGAGACACTTTTCATATTCGGTTTAGCGAGAAATGTTTCCGCGCCAGGTTTACGGCCAATATTTTCCCAACGATTAACAATTTTCACATCCACGCGTTTGTCTACATTCTCCATCGTTTTGCCAAATACGCTATTGTTCATTAATTTAAAAAAGTCTTTTTCAAAATAATTTTTGGCCGCCTGCCGTAAAGTTGTATTTAAATCAATGTATTGTTTTAGCCAACACAATACATTGATTTAAATACAATACAATGTTCTAGCCGGTGGTGGTGGCTCAGATAGTTAAGCACTTGACTTCGAATCAGGCAGCGCGGGTTCGAATCTCACGCTGAACTAAAAGCAGTAAAAATTAAAACTAATGGCTGCAACCCACCACACTCAATTCCCCAATCCGGATTTAGCAACCGTGGGGTCTCACTGTCTACCACCTTCTCTGGAAAATTTGTCGTTCGGATTCGACGTTAAACCGCTAGGTCCCCCATATCCAATCTTAGTGCTGAGGTTGATATGTGGCAGAGAAGAGGCCGGTGCCCAGCAGTGGGACATAAAAAGGCTAAAAGAGAGAGAGAGATTGTTTTAGCCAATTGGATTTCTGAAATTCTATTATTCTATGAATGTTTGTAATTTTGAGACCATGATTTATGCCTGCTATAAATTTCGATATTGAACAATATACTTTCATTAATTTTCTTAAATTTCTTTATTATATAAATTTGGAATGAGTTTATTATTACTAAATTTTGATTTTGGAGGAATCATACTTTCGGCCATAAATAGTAAATCGTTATGTGGGGAATGTAACGATTCAGGATACTCGATGTCCGCTTCAATAAAATAACCAATAGGTGAATCAACAGTTATTTCTGTCACGTCAAAGTTCGAAATTTCAGTCTCCGTCAACCATTTAAATCCACCGTTAGGCATTAGTTGGGAAAGTGCCCAGCCATACAAATTATTCGCATCCCAGTACGCAAAATATGTTCTGGGTTGGTTTGAATTATACCCGTATAAGTATTTGTTATTCGCCTTAGCATATCTCAGCGAGGCTTGACAAATACCTCCTTTAATGCCTTTGGAGATGAAATTGTGTTTGTCTATGTCGGTGAAAAGTTCTAAAGGTGGAAGGTATCCTTGCTTCTGAACACTTTTCCACATATGGCGCAAGAACACATTTTTAAAACTTGTATCTACGATGACGATTCGTTATCGAATGATACTTTATATCTTTCAGCTCGGCTCTTATATACGACGTTTCATGCCTTAAAAATATTTGGAAATTTAAACGTCATGGTTGAAAAACATTTACTTAATAAAAATTTACGGCGGGTAGAATTATGCAAAAATAAACACTATTTGCAACATTGTATTTAATTGCGACAATAAACCAGTTCCAAGAATGCGGGTTCTAATGTGAATAATTAATTTGATATGCAATTTGCATTTTAGTTACATCATTTTAATTGCGATAGTAAACACTAATAAGTTTAAATAATGCGGATTTGCTAATCTAGTCTAACCTTGCCTAGTCTGGTGGTATTAATTAATCCAGTCTGGAGTTATCTGATCCAGTCCGGTTCGAGTCTGGTAATATCTATTCAAGTCTAGTCTGGCATTAACTAATCTAGTCCACTCTAGTATGATATACTAGTCCGGCCTAGTAGTCCAGTATTTAATCCTCTAATCCACTAAATAGTCTTAGGCAACCAAATGCAAAAAAAACTTTTTACAAAGTAACGCCATATACCCATCATGTTCTAAACAAATTAGAAGGTAATTGTTCATAATTATATATATATATATATATATATATATATATATATATATATAAGTATATATATATATATATATATATATATATATATATATATATATATATATATATATATATATATCATCTGACAGTAAAATTCCAATTTAATGGAAAAGATATCTGCTCGAAAATAATCATTGGCGCTATCTGTAATGTAGTAGGGTAAAGATTAACAGGTTGTTTACAGGAATCTGTAATTTAATATTGCAGGAATCTATAATTTGGCGCCATCTGTGATGTAGTAGAGAAAGATAGGCAGGCTGTTTACAGGAATCTGTAATTTTATTGCAGAACTCTGTAATTTCAAAGTCGGTGGTTGTGGTGGTTCCAGAACATAGGATCTTTCCCTACTGATATTCTCGAGCTCGCCTTTTTTATTAAGCGTGAGAGTTTCTCCTGCATATAGGGCTTCAGGTTTGATAACAGTTTTGTAATGTTTAATCTTAACATGAACCGATATACATTTTTTTGTGAAAATTTCTCTTGTTCTTCCATATGCTCTTCTGAGTTTTTGGACACAGGCGTTTTGAGCTAATTTGTCATTTCCAGTTGGTGCAATAATTTCACCTAGGTATTTGAAGTGAGGGACTCTGCTGATCTGTCCAAATTTCGTATTTATATGTGAGACGTCTAGTTTTCAAGCGAAAAAATCTGTTTTCTGGTAGGAGATTTGCAGTCCGACTTCTTTTAGCACATTCCTGGAGAATTACAATTTGCTTTATTGCTGTGTGTTCATCTCTGGACAGAAAGCTAAGCATGGAATTTCGAGCTTGTTTTTCTGTGTCCCAATGTTTATTGGCTTACAGCTATTTTGTGCTTTCATTTCTTTTTCATATTCCTCCATCACCTTAGCTAGGCCAAGGTTGAAGAGGATAGGTGATAGTCCATCTCCTTGCCGGCCACGAGTTTCTATCACGAATTCTTCTCAGATTTCTCCCATGAATTTTATTTTTAGTTTCGTATCAGTGAGGGTCTGTGTGGTCAATTTTAGTGTTTTGGTGTCTAGTCCTTTTTTTCAGGATGCTGAATAGTGATTGTCGATGAATTGAATCATAAGCCTTCTTGAAATCTACAAAGGCTCAAATGATTGAGAGGTTTCTGAGGGACCTGAATTTTAGAACGGTTTTTAGGTTAAAAATCTATTCAGTGCACGATCTGTAAGGACGGAATCCAGCTTGAATATCACCAATCTTATATCATGTTTGGCTTACGATAGGAGTTCCAGCAATGCTGGGTACTTCGTACCAGGGGCTTCAAGTTTTGATTCTCATAGATTAGGAACAATCTTAACACCTCCAAATGATGTTCACGGTCCGCTCTTGAATGCCTTCGAATCCCTCTGGATAGTCCACACCCGATTCGACAATATTTACTTGCACCCCTGTTACAATTGCTCCTCCCACTCTACCTTTCACTTGCTCTTTCAGGGCTCTCTGACACTCCCATCTGAATCCTATTGCTTGCTTAGTTTTTATTTCTGACCAGTCTTTCTCCTCCTCCCAGATTTCTACCAAACCTATTATGTGAAAACCCCAAAAGTAGTCGCATTCCATCTAACTTTTTTTTAGTCCAGCTATATTCCATATCAATATTTTAATTTGTTCTAATCTCTCCCCAAAACTTTTTTCGCCAGGGCTAATGACATTTTAATCAAAATGAACCATTCATTACTTATCTTCAATTTCTGGTGCGCTAATTTCACTTCTTTCCCTTTGGCATTCTTGCCTTCTTCTAAGCTCCTGTTTAATTTTCCTCTGCCTCACGGTTAAGTCATCATCTATGAATATATTACTGCCGGCTAATTTATTCTTATTTCTCATCACGTCCATTTTCTGCTACCATTTACCTAGCTTAAACACTATAGGAGAACCAGCATTTCCGCTAGATTTACCCAATCTATACATCTCTAGGACTGTAGGCTCCAACCTCAGTTTAACCAAAAATACCTCCTCCACTTCCATTTTCCACTTCTCCGCCTCTTTGTCACCGATTATAATTATGTTATTATTTTCTGCTCTATTTCTTCCAACCAGTTCGTTTTTTCCAAGTTTTAACTCTAGCTCCTTATTTATTCCTTTAATTGTTTTAAGTTCCTTTTCCAGGATTCCCACTCTTTCTCGAGACTACTGTCCACAATAATAGATTTTATCTGCTCCATTAACCCAGTTTTCCACGCTTTGTCTTCTTGCTTCTCTAAATTGCCCTAATTGCCCTAATTAAATTAAAACCAAACATACATGGTTAAATCATTTTAATGAATTTTCCATATGTCGTGAAAATAATGCTAAATGTATGTATAATTATTTAATAGAAAAAAAAACAGAAGAGATTTTAATTTCATGTTTATTACTAAAAAGAAAATCTTAAATGTTTATTAATATACATATTGTGAAAGGATATTTGAATAAACTGTTCTTAGATTCATTTTTTTTCCAATTCTTACTTACATTGTAAAAATTTTTAAGATGGTGATGGTGAATAACGATTGTCTTAATTTAATTAAAACTAATCATGCATGTTTAAATCATATTAATGAATGTTTCATATATATTGAAAAAAATATCGAATGAATGTATACTTAACAATTATAAAAAATATGCATTATTTATAATTACAAGAATAAATATATAAACATATATACATTAATAATAGATATAAATACAAAAAATATACATTATTTAAAATAAAAGATATATAAACATTATGTATGAATTTATTAGATTACGACCGAAAATGTATACGGAATTTATTGGATTACGACCGAAAATGTATAAAAATAATTAAAATTAAAATATATACAAAACTATGTTTTAAGAAAGAAGTGAATGACCGCAAGCTAAGGTTTTAAAACCGTCTAAGCTGCCCTTTGAGTCCCACGCTTTTCAATCTGTATGTGGCGGATATGAAAATATAGGGGTGGTGATTGGGACAAAGAAGGTGTGGAGCTTGGCATATGCGGATGACATGGTGGTATTTGCAAAGTCGGCTAGTGAGATGAAGGACGTGATTGAAAGGCTCGGTAGGTATTTCGAAAAGAGGGATTTAAGGGTGAATGTTGTTAAAACAAAATGGATTCGGTTTAAAAGGGGTGGGCGATACAAGAAAGAAAGGTTTGAATGGCAGGGTACTGAAATAGAGGAAGTTAGTAAATTTAAGTATTTGGGGTATGTCTTTGGGACTGGATACAGTAAAAAAGAACACCTAGAGTATGTTACAAAGAAGGCATGGGTGGCGGCGGGTCGTATCTGGGAGGTTTGGAAAAGGAACTTTGATGGAAACTTTAGAGCAGCAGAGACCATATGGAAGGCATGTGTGCGAAGCGTGTTACTGTATGGATGCGAGGTCTTGGGAACGAAATAGGAAGACAAGATCGAAAGGGTGCAGCTAAAGTTTTATAAGAAAGTGTTGAAACTTGATAGGTCGACGCCTGGTCACATTGTGCTTTAGGAAGTGAGTGCTCGTAAGGTGGCGGTAATAGCTGCGGAAAGAGTGATAACGTTCGAGTGTGGGGTGGATAGGTTAGGAGATGAAAAGATAATAAAGGAAATCTTTCGAGTAGTGAATAAAGAGGGGTTAAGTGGTAGAAGAGAGAGCGGTTGGGGGTTGAATAAAAGGAAACTGTATGAGAGAGGTGGGTTATCATCCGAGGGGTTGGAAACGGAAAAAAGTGCGGGTGCTCAGTGGAAACAAATGCTAAAAGAGAGGTTATTAGAAGTGGACTTTCAAGAGCGCCAATCGAAAATAGAGGCAAGTAAATATCACCAAGGCTACAGTCAGATACAAGTGCACGGCCGTGTTCCTGGTTATTTGAGGACAAGTAAAGGGTCGGACGACCAGTCAGTGTTGGCGAGATTTAGGTGTGGCAATGAAGAGCGTGGAAGGAGACATTGGATGAAGGAGGAAAGTAGAAGGTGTTTGGTGTGTGGTTTGAAGGAAGATATGTGGAGTCATTGGTTGGAAGAATGCACGATGGCGGAGTGGAATGACCAGCATATAAGGTGAGGAAAGGATTGGTGGGAGTGTATGGACGAGAGCGGGAAGGGACTGTCGTTTTTACACAGAGTGAAAACATGGAAAGAGCGGATGCGACGGGGTAGTTTTGTGAGTGTTGCGGTTTAGTTTTTTTTGTTTTTGTTTTGTGAGCTTGTCCGATGTACAGGTGTTAAAGTATAGGTTTATAGGGTGGTAAAAGTTCTTTTTCCTTTTTAATGGGGTTTTAGTTTCACAACTTTTTTATTATTTTTATAATTATTTTTTATTGTTTCAATTTGTATGTATATTTTGTATGGAAATTTAAATTATTTTAATTATGCCAATAAAGGTTATTACTAGATCTTTTGTCATCATTACTTCTCAGCGCGATTTTATTTTGCTCTCCTGTAAAGATAGAGTGTTTTTAGCTTCTAAAAATATTCTGTCACTGGTACAACATCCCTCCGATAAACATGCAGTGCTTATAATCGGCTTCAGTAATATCTTTATTCACTACACACTTCTTAACGCCTTTTGCCTTTTTGAGCCAATTCACTTTGTCCTCTTCCGTACAATACGCGTACATTTTAGGTCGTAAGCCAATAAATTCATACACAATCTTACCCCCTAACTCATCCTTCATTAAACCTAATACACCCTTATTTTTTAATGGCATGTTGAAAATGTTAGGAACTCCGAAATTACTTGTGTCAAATCTTGCAAAGCTCTCTTTAATATCTACATAAATATAGTCAGTTTCAATTAATGAGATAAAACTATCGGTATTACAATAGCATAGAGCAATTTTATCGCCATACCGGGGTTTCAAAAAATCATAATAAAATTCATACATTAGTAATATCTTTTAATGTCGATAGCTTTAAAACGAAAACCCCACATAAATCGGTTTATTATAAATAACTTTTAATTTTTCAAATTGAATCGCGATTGAATTTTCGGTGAATGTTGAGACACTTTTCATATTCGGTTTAGCGAGAAATGTTTCCGCGCCAGGTTTACGGCCAATATTTTCCCAACGATTAACAATTTTCACATCCACGCGTTTGTCTACATTCTCCATCGTTTTGCCAAATACGCTATTGTTCATGAATTTAAAAAAGTCTTTTTCAAAATAATTTTTGGCCGCCTGCCGTAAAGTTGTATTTATAGGTTTATAGGTATTAGTTTCACAACTTTTTTATTATTTTTATAATTATTTTTTATTGTTTTAATGTGTATGTATATTTTGTATGGAAATTTAAATTATTTTAATTATGCCAATAAAGGTTATTACTAGATCTTTTGTCATCATTACTTCTCAGCGCGATTTTATTTTGCTGTCCTGTAAAGATAGAGTGTTTTTAGCTTCTAAAAATATTCTGTCACTGGTACAACATCCCTCCGCTAAACATGCAGTGCTTGTAATCGGCTTCAGTAATATCTTTATCCACTACACACTTCTTAACGCCTTTTGCCCTTTTGAGCCAATTCACTTTGTCCTCTTCCGTACAATACGCGTATATTTTAGGTTGTAAGCCAATAAATTCATACATAATCTTACCCCCTAACTCATCCTTCATTAAACCTAATACACCCTTATTTTTTAATGGCATGTTGAAAATGTTAGGAACCCCGAAATTACGTTTGTCAAATCTTGCAAAGCTCTCTATAATATCTACATAAATATCGTCAGTGTCAATTAATGAGATAAAACTATCGGTATCACAATAGCATAGAGCAATTTTATCGCCATACCGGGGTTTCAAAAAATCATAATAAAATTCATACATTAGTAATATCTTATAATGTCGATAGCGTTAAAACGAAAACCCCACATAGATCGGTTTATTATAAATAACTTTTAATTTTTCAAATTGAATCGCGATTGAATTTTCGGTGAATGTTGAGACACTTTTCATATTCGGTTTAGCGAGAAATGTTTCCGCGCCAGGTTTACGGCCAATATTTTCCCAACGATTAACAATTTTCACATTCATGCGTTTGTCTACATTCTCCATCGTTTTGCCAAATACGCTATTGTTCATTAATTTAAAAAAGTCTTTTTCAAAATAATTTTTGGCCGCCTGCCGTAAAGTTGTATTTAAATCAATGTATTGTTTTAGCCAATTGGATTTCTGAAATTCTATTATTCTATGAGATTTTGTAATTTTGAGACCATGATTTATGCCTGCTATAAATTTCGATATTGAACAATATACTTTCATTAATTTTCGTAAATTTCTTTATTATATAAATCTGGAATGAGTTTTTTATTACTAAATTTTGATTTTGGAGGAATCATACTTTCGGCCAGAAATAGTAAATCGTTATGTGGGGAATGTAACGATTCAGGATACTCGATGTCCGCTTCAATAAAATAACCAATAGGTGAATCAACAGTTATTTCTGTCTCGTCAAAGTTCGAAATTTCAGTCTCCATCAACCATTAAAATCCACCGTAAGGCATTAGTTGGGAAAGTGCCCAGCCATACAAATTATTCGCATCCCAGTACGCAAAATATGTTCTGGGTTGGTTCGAATTATACCCGTATAAGTATTTGTTATTCGTCTTAGCATATCTCAGCGAGGCTTGACAAATACCTCCTTTAATGCCTTTGGAGATGAAATTGTGTTTGTCTATGTCGGTGAAAAGTTCTAAAGGTGGAAGGTATCCTTCCTTCTGAACACTTTTCCACTTATGGCGCAAGAACACATTTTTAAAACTTGTATCTACGATGACGATTCGTTATCGTATGAGACTTTATAGCTTTCAGCTCGGCTCTTATATACGACGTTTCATGCATTCAAAATATGTGGAAATTTAAACGTCATGGTTGAAAAACATTTTCTTAATAAGCATTTACGGCGGGTAGAATTATGCAATAATAAACACTATTTGCAACATTGTATTTAATTGCGACAATAAACCAGTTCCAAGAATGCGGGTTCTAATGTGAATAATTAATTTGATATGCAATTTGCATTTTAGTTACATCATTTTAATTGCGATAGTAAACACTAATAAGTTTAAATAATGCGGATTTGCTAATCTAGTCTAACCTTGCCTAGTCTGGTGGTATTAATTAATCCAGTCTGGAGTTATCTGATCCAGTCCGGTTCTAGTCTGGTAATATCTATTCAAGTCTAGTCTGGCATAAACTAATCTAGTCCACTCTAGTATGATATACTAGTCCGGCCTAGTAGTCCAGAATTTAATCCTCTAATCCACTAAATAGTCTTAGGCAACCAAATGCAAAAAAAACTTTCTACAAAGTAACGCTATATATCCATCATGTTCTAAACAAATTAGAAGGTAATTGTTCAATATTATATATATATATATATATATATATATATATATATATCTGTATATATATAGGTATATATATATATATATATATATATATATAAATATATATATATATATATATATATATATATATATATCATCTGACAGTAAAATTCCAAACTAATGGAAAAGATATCTGCTCGAAAATAATCATTGGCGCTATCTGTAATGTAGTAGAGTAAAGATTAACAGGTTGTTTACAGGAATCTGTAATTTAATATTGCAGGAATCTATAATTTGGCGCCATCTGTGATGTAGTAGAGAAAGATAGGCAGGCTGTTTACAGGAATCTATAATTTTATTGCAGAACTCTGTAATTTCAAGGTCGGTGGTTGTAGTGGTTCCAGAACATAGGATCTTTCCCTACTGATATTCTCGAGCTCGCCTTTTTTATTAAGCGTGATAGTTTCTCCTGCATATAGGGCTTCAGGTTTGATAACAGTTTTGTAATGTTTAATCTTAACATGAACCGATATACATTTTTTGTGAAAATTTCTCTTGTTCTTCCATATGCTCTTCTGAGTTTTTGGACACAGGTGTTTTGAGCTATTTTGTCATTTCCAGTTGGTGCAATGATTTCACCTAGGTATTTGAAGTAAGGGACTCTGCTGATCTGTCCATATTTCGTATTTATATGTGAGACGTCTAGTTTTCAAACGAAAAATTCTGTTTTCTGGTAGGAGATTTGCGACTTCTTTTAGCACATTCCTGGAGAATTACAATTTGCTTTATTGCTGTGTGTTCATCTCTGGACAGAAAGCTAAGCATGGAATTTCGAGCTTGTTTTTCTGTGTCCCAATGTTAATTGGCTTACAGCTATTTTGTGCTTTCATTTCTTTTTCACATTCCTCCATCACCTTAGCTAGGGCAAGGTTGAAGAGGATAGGTGATAGTCCATCTCCTTGCCGGCCACGAGTTTCTATCACGAATTCTTCTCAGATTTCTCCCATGAATTTTATTTTTAGTTTCGTATCAGTGAGGGTCTGTGCGGTCAATTTTAGTGTTTTGGTGTCTAGTCCTTTTTTTTCAGGATGCTGAATAGTGATTGTCGATGAATTGAATCATAAGCCTTCTTGAAATCTACAAAGGCACAAATGATTTAGAGGTTTCTTAGGGACCTGAATTTTAGAACGGTTTTCAGGTTAAAAATCTATTCAGTGCACGATCTGTAAGCACGGAATCCAGCTTGAATATCACCAATCTTATATCATATTTGGCTTACGATATGAGTTCCAGCAATGCTGGATACTTCGTACCAGGGGCTTCAAGTTTTGATTCTTATAGATTAGGAACAATCTTAACACCTCCAAATGATGTTCACGGTCCGTTCTTGAATGCCTTCGAATCCCTCTGGATAGTCCACACCCGATTCGACAATATTTACTTGCACCCCTCTTACACTCCCATCTGAATCCTATTGCTTACTTAGTTTTTACTTCTGACCAGTCTTTCTCCTCCTCCCAGATTTCTACAAAACCTATTATGTGAAAAATTCGCGATACTCTCCAAAAACACAAATAAATCCATACATATGACACCAGAGGAAAACACCACCTTTATCCCAGGAAAACAAATTTAAACTTGTGTTCAAAAGGACTTGAGAATCAAGGATATAAAATTTACAATAAAATAACATACACAATAAAAAATGAAATGTCACTACTCAAAAAGTTCTATTAATGAACCCGATGTACTGTCTTAATGATTTTATGCATTTTAAATTTAACTAACTTATTACTTTTACTAATTGTAAAATTGTATTTTAATTATTTTTTGACATATATTTGACCTATAGATATTTTATGTATCTCATTTGGTAAATAAATAATTTGAATTTAAAAGTAATTTAGTCTACTTAGTAAGCAATATATAACCAATTTACTAAATATCTTCTTTTACAAATATAGATTAGGTAAATTAAAATTTAACGTTATAGAGATATCGTTTCTAGTCCAATTCATGAATAGATTTAGATTGTTCCAGCTATAAATCTCAATATCAACTTCAATACACTAGTTGTCTGAATATTGTAATGAGAAATAGGGATAAGCTTAACTTTTATAACCTGCTGTCTAAGAAAATTAGGATTATTCTCCATTCTTTGTCCTTTTGAATCCGGGAAGGAAATTTTTGTTTTTATTGCCTATAGGAAACTACCCATGAGGAACAATATTTTGTAAACCAATTTGAAACGTTATATATGTAGGTACTGGAGAAAATTCATATTTTTATGAAAAATCTTTAGGTAATTTGTATATCTTTTGCGAAAATAAATCATAAATGACAACAAAAATAAAATTTTCGAATAAAATTTGTCATGATTTGAGCATTTGAGCATGATATAAATATTTCCTTTCCAAAGGCAATTTTGTTAAATATTTTGATATTATACGAGATTAAAACCTTTTCTAGACTAAATTTATTTATCTGGGAAGGTACCAATGGGAATTGGGCATCAATGGATTGTTATTAGTTTAATTATTTGTTAACTATATCGTTCCTACTTCCTGTATGCTACTTTAATTTTGAATTGAGTTTTAATATAAACTTTAAAAAGTATTCCAATATATATTTATTATATTACAAAATAAATAATATCAAAACATCTGTCGATTCGTAAATTATGCCATACTTTCTAACTATATACTTACTAACTATATTTTCAGAAAAAAATAAATTAAAACGAAATACTTCAATTATTTGATAAAGCGGATTCGTCATCATCATATCGCAGCCTGTCTCGTCCACTGCTGGACATAAGCACCAATTGCATAACTAACCCCAGATCGCTGTCTTAATATTTCATTTCGGAATCTTTCTCTTAATGTGATTCCTAGCATGGAAGGTTCAATGGCTCGTTGCGCTACACAGATCTTTTATGAGCTTTGGAGTCTCTACTCTTCGCCATTGTTGTTTGCATGTCCTTATCTTCCAGTTCTATGGTCTTGAACATGTACTGGATGAGGGTAGTGGAAACCTTCACGCCACGTTGATCTCGAAAACTATGTTTTTTGTGTAGTTTCACGCATGTGGTAGCATTTTTGAAAAATATATTAAAGAGCGCCGAGTACGATTGGTCCATACGACAGTTGATCTGTGGCTGGAGCATCTCTCTATGGTTGACTGTATCGAATGCCTTTTCATAGTCCACAAAAGTTAGATCGAGGTGCTTATTGTACTTCATACTATAACACACTTCTCAATTAGGGTTTTGATCGTTTACAGGTGGTCATTTGTTAGGTATCCGGCTCTGAATCCTGATTGTTCAGGCGATTGGTAAAAGTCTATTTT
This sequence comes from Phosphuga atrata, assembly GCA_944588485.1. Taxonomy (NCBI): domain Eukaryota; kingdom Metazoa; phylum Arthropoda; class Insecta; order Coleoptera; family Silphidae; genus Phosphuga; species Phosphuga atrata. The sequence goes on from CALYMW010000042.1 coordinate 21,715, forward strand.
GGTTGCGAGACGTCTACTTATGACCTTGGTGAAGAGTTTATCGAAGTGTGAGAGCAGGCTTATTGGTCTATAGTTTTTTAGGTCGGCTGCGTTACCCTTCAGTGCATAATAATGATTATTGCATTGTCATAATAATGATTATTGCTTGTTATTGGTGTTATTCCTTCCGTGAGATACTTTTGAATAAGGTCTTTATGGCTTCTAATAACCCTTCTCCTCCTTCCTTTTTTCTTCGATCCTAATATCATCCCTGGGCGCCTTGTTGTTTTTAATTTCCGTCATAGATTTTGAGATTTCCTCTTTGGTTATCTCCGATAGACCTTCCAAACCCTTGTTTAGAATTCGGGGAATGATAGGGGTATATTCCGTGATCGCTATATAGATTTGAATTGAGACTACAGAACTTTGTTCCTGATAGTTTGGCCGTTTTCGTCCGTTTCGAGTTTGGTGATTTTTTCTATTTCAGTTATTATTTTCTGTCTGAGTACTTTCATGCTTCTGTTCTCTTCTCTAGTCGTCGCTACCCATCTCTTTTTAGAGTCTCTAATGTATTTCCTGCCGAGTTTCGGTATTTCTACTGTTTACTCTTTATTTACTAGGTGCTTATGTAGTTTTTCTCGCCTTTGCTTTGTCTTGTGATTGTTGAGAGTTTCCCTTCTTCACTGTCCACTTTTACCATGTCTCGGGTTTTCCTCTTGTATCGATGTAATGATTGCGATTTGTAATTTACTGCTTCCTAGTCTTTCTGATACGGTTTGCTAGCACTTCTCATTATTGTCCACTAAGATTAGCTCTTTCCTCCTTGTTGTGATGAGTATTCGTCCCTCCTTTTTCAATCGTTCTAGACTCCTTTGTCAATCGTTCTAGATTATACTAGATACGCATCAACAGTTGGATATCTAAATGACAATCTGGGTAAGAAACAAGATGATAAAGAAATCTCCTATTGACAATATGGGATAGGAGAAAGACAACACAGGAGGGACACCTTGCTACATCGTATTACAGCATATGAACGCTCTAAATACATTTTTTCTAGAAAGACGAACACCGGAAATGGACGTGAGCGAGTTCCTAGGGAAATACCCACAACGAAATAGATTACAGCATCACGAATAAGTCAAAAAGCGACAACAGGATGCTAAGAGCAAAAGAGGTGCTACCACTTTTGCTCTTAGCATCCTGTGGGTATTTCCCTAGGAACTCGCTCACGTCCATTTCCGGTGTTCGGCTTTCTAGAAAAAATGTATTTATAGCGTTCATATGCTGTAATACGGTGTAGCAAGGTGTCCCTCTTGTCTTTTCTTTCTCCTGTCCCATATTGTCAATAGGAGATTTCTTTGGCATCTTGTTTCTTACCCAGCTTGTCATTTAGATATCCAACTGTTGATGCGTATCTAGTATGTTGGAGTTTTTGTTATTCCAGAATTGATGTCCTCGTAAAAGATATGGATTTCTTCCGCTGTATGTGTGGTTGCTGGAGCATATATTTGGATGATCTTTTTGTTATATCTTTGGTTTAGTTTCAGTATTATAAATCATACTCAGGGGCTTATGCTCTCTAGGTGCAGGATCTGTTTTGACTGTTTCTAGTGGATTAGGATAACCTATTAATAAACCTATTCCTCCGTCTGAGCTCTCTTCGTTTCTTCTGCAGTATAGAGTATTTCCTAATTTTAGGGTGGTTTGCTTTTCTCTTCTTCTTACTATAGCCAGGTATTTGTACAATATTCTACTATAATCTTATAGAGTTAGTTCCGTTTTTCTTCAAGTTGGTGGACTTTCTCTTTGCCTCAAGAGTTTTCTCGTACTATAAGTATAGATGTGCACTGTTCGTCTTTCGCTTTGGTAGACTGTATTTTTTCGGCCTGGTCAAGCAGCTACCTTGGCTACCTGGGTTGGGCTGTCGGCCGGGTACTAAGGGCCGTGTTCTTTTTGTATCTTTCATGTTAATAGGTGTTTAGCCGTTACCTATCACGCTGGTCAATGAATGTTAATAGGGCTCGTCCAGATGTGTCATTTCATCTACTCGGTCGCCAGAGCCTCGTTTGTTGTCAGGGTGTACCGGATGACTGAGGTTATCGCTCGCGCAGGTGAGGTTGCCTTTTGGTGTTTTAGAGCTTCTTATCTTCTCCCCTGGGTGTGTAAGGGGGAATAGGGGTTACTAGTTCTTAATTGTAAATATTGTTACATACAACTATAGGCGATTAACTCTGAAAAATAACTCTAATTGATCTTTTCGACGAAATTAGTTAAAATTTCAAATCACATTTAATATGCTGCTAATTAATGATAACGGATAATTATAAATAAAAATAAAATGAAAAATATATCCATTTAAATTAGGGACAGCATTTTCCATTTCCCATCGCTTTAAAAATGCGACGAAACAAGCTCGACACCTTTATCAATACAGATTAGAAAAGCTTGGTTAAGGAAACAGGTTACAACATTTGTTAAGCCTAAATCAATTTATCTTAATCGTTGGAGAAAAATAGAGATCGTAATCGATTTGTTATTGTTAGGTAGGTAATTAAATAGCAGAATTTTAATTACTAATATAACTTTAATATGAAGACAAGATAAAAAGTACAGAATGAAAATAAAATTTTTACATGATAATGATAATACGGATTGAGTCTACATGCTAAAAGGCAGTTCTACAAACTTAACAATAAAACACTAAATGAAAGACCGCCAAAATTTAAAAGTAACTTATTTCACAATTATTCAATTTCCAACACTCCTCCATAACTTTAAAATTTGTAGTCTGTAAGTCCAATCGATTCACATAGAGAGAAGGGTCGAGGTCCAGCAAGTCCTTTTGTAAACAAATCAGCTTCCAGATCAGCAGACGGTTTGTAGTTCACCGCTATCTCCCCACTATTAACTTTTTCTCGAATAAAATGTTCTTTGATGTCAATATGTTTTGATCTGGACGTGATGAGAGGGTTGCGAGTTAACTCTTGTGCTGCTATGTTATCATTGTACAAGAGGATTTCTTTTTGTTGTATCCTCATGTCAGAAAGTAATTGTTTTAAGTGTGAGTTAAACTCATATATTCGGATTCTTGAGTGGATTCTTTTTGGATTCCCAACATATAACGGCTCCATCGAATTTAAAACAAAATCCAGTATAAGATCTCCTGTCTTCGGCACAGGAGGCACAATTTGCATCAGCATAACCTGTTAATGGCTGGTTACATTTTTTTTAAGTAAGAGCTAAATTTCTTGTTCCCTTTAAATAGCGTAAAACTCTTTTGGCAGCCAGCCAGTGCGACTGATCGAAACAATTATTTAATTGACTTAGAAAACTGACACTGTGACTTATATCAGGGCGAGTAGCAATCGCTAGGTACATGAGTCCACCAATCAAATTTTGGTATGGTAAATCTGGCAAATTCTCATTTTAATTTTTTATTTAAATCTGGCAAATTCTCATTTTAATTTTTTCTCAGTTGAAGGCCAGTAACCATAGCAGTTTTTGCTGGGTTGCATGTGTCCAATTTAAATCTTGATAGTAGTTCATCAATATATCTTGTTTGTGAAGCATAAATTGTATCATTTTTCATATTGAATTCTATTCCTAAGCAGTGTTGTAAACTGCCTAAGTCTCCCATTTTAAATAAATTCATTAAGTCCATTTTTAACACATTTAATTTATTTCTATTGTTACAACATATAATTATGTAATCAACATAAATTCCAAGAAGGGTTTTATCTCATCCATCAGTCTTTTTGTAAATATATGGGTCAGCTGCAGAAGGTTCAAATCCTAACTGCTTAAGTTTTGTACCTAGTTTTTGAAACCATTGACTGTTTTAAACCATAGAAAGACCTTTTAAGACGACATACAGTTTCACCATCTGCTTTTCATAAACTTTCTAGCATTTCCTTTGCTTTCTGAAGAAAAATTTTCTGATTCACTTTTATCAAGTATTATTTCACAGAGAAATTTTTCTAAATTTTCTGATTTTTGCATACAAATTTCTTCTTCTAACTCCCTGTTAAGGAAAGCAGTTGTGGCATCGAGCTGATCAATATGTAAATTTACTTCTGCTGCTATAGCAAGTAGTAAACGAATAGAGCTTAGTTTAACAATTGGTGCATAAGTTTCATTATAATCAAGTCCTTGGCGCTGGGAAAATCCCCGGGCCACAATGCGTACTTTTCTTCGCTCAATTTCGCCTGATGATTTATATTTTTTTCAGAACAAATTTTGAACCAACTATGTTTGACTTTTCCTTTCTTTTTGTTATTTCCCAAGTATCATTTTCCAGATGAGCTTTAATTTAATTTTTTATTGATGCATTCCATGCTTCAGCATCATATCCTTCTAGGGCTTCATTTACACAAGGAGGACATTTCATAGTCCGCAGTCCAAGGTGGAGGATTTAATTTATCTCTTTTTCTTAACCTTGAATTTTGTACTAAATTTTGTTCTTTAAAATTATTTTCCATTTCATTATTTTCTGTATCTACAGAAATATTTTCCGTTTCATGAATTTGATTTTTATTTGTTATGAAAACATCAAATTGATTTTCTGAATCACGATCTGAAGAGTCTAAAGTTTAAGTCTAAGAATCTAAAGAGACTTTGAATCTAAATTTTCAAAAGGGTTTGAGGTTCGACCATTTTTATTTTCATTATTATAATAATATTGTTTTATTACTTTTATGCCTCTACTTATAATTATTTTTCTTTTCAATGGATCCCAGATAGGAAAAGCTTTGGATTTTTCTAGGTATCCAGCAAAAATACCAACAATACCTCTAGGCTCGTATTTACTTTTGTTCATTTCTTTATTTAGGTAGAATACTTTTGCTCCAAAAATATGTAAATGACGTACTGAGGGTTCATGAGCCATCCATTTTTCGAAAGGTGTGCGGTCATTTATGACCTTTGAAGGTGATCTATTGATCAAGTAATTTGCACAGTGTATAGCTTCTGCCCAAAAATAATCTGGTAGTTGAGTTTCTAGAAGCATACACCTTGATTTCTCTAAAATAGTACGATTTTCTGATAATCAATTTTGTTCAGGTGTTCTTGGAGCAGACAATTTTCTCTGTACTCCATTTTTAAAAAAAATTCATTAAAAACTTTATGAGTATACTCTTTACCATTGTTATTTTGGAAATACTTTATTTTTAATCCAGTAAAATTTTTAACTTCGTTTTTATTCTTTAAAATAATTTAAGACTTCATTTTTTTGCTTCAGAAAATATATTTTAGTAAAACGGCTATGTTCATCAATGAACGTTACAAAATATCTCGCCCTGCCTGGTGAAGGGGTGCGCATCGGACCCACCACGTCCGAATGAATAGTTTGAAGTAACTCAGTCACTTTAGGCTCTTCTCTTGTTTTGAATGGTAGTCGAACTAACTTGCCCTTGGCGCAAGTATCACATTCACTTAATTTATCATTTTTGTTAAAATCCAATCCTTTTATAATATTTTTATTCATACCAGATTTTAGGCTTTCTTCATTTTTGTGGCCTAATTTACGGTGCCAAATATCGATAGCAGAAAATGTCTTTTCAATTTTTAATTGATCTGGGAATAGGCATATAGTATAAGCCATTTTTCTTTAAGGCGGTTAAAATTTTATTTCCATTGATATCAAATATTTTAGCATTTTCTTTAGTAAAAATTACTTCCAATCTTTTGTCAGTTATTTTTGAAACAGATAGCAAGTTTGAAGTTAATTTTGGGACAAACAAAGTATCAGGTAAGTTCACATTTCTATCTTCAAAATTGAGTTGGACAAGGCCTTTGCCATTAATTGAAGCTGTATCAACTGAGGCTAATTTTAGGTAACCATTGTCGAATTTAGTCAAATTGGAAAATGTACTTACTTCAGAGCAAAACTGTGAAGTACTGCCTGAATCCCGACACGAATCAGATGTATCTGGTTGATTATACGGAGCTGTGGATAGACACCCTTCCACTTTAAAAGTAGATTAATTTTTCGTTTGAGAATTTTCACTAAAATTTTGATATTTTGGTTTAAAATTAGTATTACTTGAATTGTACTGTTTATTTCCAGAATAATTGTTATTTCTGTTTGAATTATAATCTCTTTCCTAAGTAAAGATCTTATTTTGATAATAATTTCATCTTGGTTGATAATTATTTTGACTATTATATTTGTTTTGAAATCCGGGTTAACCATTTTTATAATTGTTATAGTTATATTTTTTCTTATTTTATTGTATGAATAAAAAGAGTCTTCAGAAGTTTGTACTTTAGATCTAGCCTCCGATTCTTCTAAAATTTTAATTTTTAAATCATTAGGTTTTGGTAGAGTATCTCTACTTTCGATTGCAGTACGAAAATTATCAAAATTCGATGGTAAGCTATGAAGCATCATAATGCTTAACAAATCATAATTTATTTTAATCGCCATATCTTGAAGTTTATCTACGAAATCCATAAATTCATTTAAATGTTCTCTGGCATCATCAGAATCTTTCATTCTCTTTAAAACGAGCTTTTTAAGTAAAGTAGCCTTTTTGGCAGGAGCCTCGCTTTGGTAAATCCGTTTAAAGTATCCCATACGTCTTTGGACGTTTTGCATGGTTTTACTTGTTTTAGTTCTGAAGGTGAAATTATTAATAAAAGATCTGACCTTGCATTTAAATCATCCTGGTTCCATTTTTCTATTATTTTTTTGTGGGATGTAGCTGTTGGTTGAGGATTGTCACCACTAACAAAAACCCCCAAAATTTCCTTTTATTAGGAGAGCTTGGGCTTGTATTACCCACGTGTCGTAATTTTCTTTATTTAGTTGTTGAATGCAATAGTTTGTATTAGCCATAATGCACGAAAAAATCACAAAAACATAACCAAAAAAAAAACGTTGAATTTTACACAACACATTATCTTCTTCGTTCTTGTGCGTAAAAAGTAAAATCGGCCGCGAATTTTACGCACAAGAACACATAACTGGGTCCATAACCTGTTAGGTCGATAATTAAATAGCAGAATTTTAAGAACTAATATAACTTTAATATGAAGACAAGATAAAAAGTTCAGAATGAAAATAAAATTTTTACGTCGTAATGATAATACGGGTCGAGTCTACATGTTTAAAGGCAGTTCTGCAAACTTAACAACAAAACACTAAATGAAAGACCGCCAAAATTTAAAAGTTACATATTTCACAATTATTCAATTTCCAACAGTTATTTATAAATTGTGATTTCAACTGCTTGTAAAACTGATTTGAAATTGATAAAATATATTGACAGTAAATGTAGATTCGTTTCAAAATAAATCTCAAAATTTGGTTAGTAAAAGTAAAAATAAAAGTAAAACATGAATTTTGATTCTCATTTAATATTCATAACAGTTACAAACCTTATACAGACAATTAAGTTACATAAAAAATATTTTGAAGTAATATTTGTTATTAATAAATAAAAAACAAATTATATCATAAATACATATACAAATACAAATTCGAAAAATAAAAATATATAAAGATGAAATCGGAAATATTGTAGACAATGTACCTACATAATAATATATTGGAATAAATATGTAGGACAAATTTAAATAGTTTAATGCATATTCTTTCAACGTTCCTTTTAACGTAAAAACCTGAAACATTTTCCAACTTAAGATGTTTAGATAAATTATAAAAATAATTTGTTGTTGTAATACAAACAATAATTTTATTCAAGGTACTAATTGAATTAAATTTTGTTTAATTGATGCTCATTTAGTGATATTCAAAAGCAAAAACTTATTTAATAACCTCTGGAACAATTAAGGATTCAAAAGTTTACCCTGAATTGAAAAATGCATTAGGTTTATACCACTAGTTTCTTAAAAAATTTATTTAACTTGTGAAATTATAAAAATCTACGGACTGGTGATGGTCATTTTCAAGTTCAAAACTCCACCAGTCGAAACTTGTTATATAACACAAGTTATATAACACTTTTACGAAATTAATGGTAAAAACATAGTGCATTTTTTAAATCAGGGGTGTTAAGACCCAACAATGTTATTATTATTTTTGTCTTAAAACTATTTTCTTTCCAGTGTATTTCTAAAACTAGGTAAATAATCTTAAACCGACCAGTAGATTCCCAACATCTGGTCGGCAGGGTAGTAGATATTTGTTAAATTGGTTTGGAGTTTGTTTATGGCCGCTATGCATCTAAAAGACCATTTGTCTTGTTTGATCATTAAGCCTTTGTAAATACGCTTCGGCGGACGTTTACGATAGCTAATGGTCTTTGGATGCTGGGTGGTCGTAAATAATTTAAAACATTATTACAATAATAAGGATAATAATGTTAATTCCGATAATGACAATAAAAGCTATAATAATAATAATACGACAACGACAACAACAACGATAATCATCGTTCTTTATGATCGTTATTGTGATCATCGTCATTATCACTATTATCGTTATTGTTGGTATTATCGTTAATATTGTCATTATAGTTATCATCGTTATTCAAGTTATTAACTATATTTTCTTTATTATCGTTATTATTGTTATTTTCGTTATAATCGTTGTTATCGTTATATTCGTTATTGTCGTTATTATAGCTATTACCTTTATTATCGTTATTCCTGTTATTATAGTTGTTAACTGTATTATCGTTATTACCGTTATTTTCTTCATTTTCGTTATTACCGTTGTTGTCGTTATTATTGTTATTATAGTTCTTATCATTATTATCTGTACTATTATTATTAGTTATCATAGTTATTATCTATTGTTATTATCGTTATTATCGGTATTAACGGGATTACCGTTATTCTCTTTATTATCGTTATTATTGTCACCATCGCCATTAACGTTATAATCATTAACGAAAATAACTAATAACGATAATAACAATAATGACAATAATAGAGATAATAACGGTAATAACAATAGATACTAACGATAATAACAATAATACCGAAAATTGAGATAACAAAGATTATAAAAATAAGAACGACAATAACGATAATAACGAGAATGAAGATAATAGCGGTAATAACGATCATAACAATAATAACTTTAATAAAGATAATAACGAAAATAATAATAATAACGATATTAATAATATTAACGAAAAAGACGGTAAAAACAATCATAACTATAATAACGATAATAACAATAATATCGATAATAACGATAATAACTTTGATAAATATAATAACGATAATAACAACTATAACGTTGGCCATGAAATTCTGGCATGTGCCAGATTTTTAAATTTGCTCTTAAAAGATCTGCTGCCGTACGGACTACCCGTACGATGAGAGTGAATGGAATCTATTATCAGCGACTCACTCGCTCTGGGCTCATGCCCACCAGCTAAAATCAACTACGAACTTGGCATGATAGAAACACAAGCTACAATGCAACTACCTCGGGCCCTAGCTATGACGTGCGAAGCCAAACCTGGTCATTCGGATTCTGGGGGACCAGGACATCATGCAGGGAAGACGGGGCTTCCCAAAACTCCTCAAACCCAAGAGTAAGCACTTCATTGGTACTCTCAACGTACAGACGCTGACCAAAACAGGAAATCTAATGACGCTAACAGACACCTACACACACGCGATAAACTCAGTATCCTCATACTTGCAGTGCAAGAAACACGATTTCGTGATTATGATCTCTTTGACTCTGGTGGATATCGTATCTACAAGGGAAATCCTGAAGTCAAGCTAAGAAAGAGTAATTTACATTTCTAGTACATAACAGTAACCAGAACTCTGTGCTAGATTTCTCATTACCTTCGGAACGGATCTCCCTACTCAGAAATAAATGCGGCGACAAGACCTACACACTGATTAAATAACATACTCCTGTTAACAATGACCCTAACAAGAACAAAGTGAAGAAGTTCTGGTCACATCTAGAACGGGCACTCAAGAAGATCCCTCAATACCATATCAATATACACCTCGGAGATTTCAATGCACAAATCGGCAGAGAAAGGGAGCACAGGCACATCACTGGGAATTTCTCGGCACACAAAAAGACAAATGCCAATGGTCATCGCCTAATAAACATATGTGGAATGGCTAATCTCCAACTAATGTCCACACACTTTAAGAAACCACCACGCAAGATTACAACCTGGAACCAATCAATCACATACCAAATTGACCACCAAGCCATAAGCCAATCCTATCATTATCTTTCACCAATTAAAACCTGTTTCTTACATAACAGAAAAAAGTGTCAAAAATCTAAATTCAAGCGTATAGATCCAAAATACCTAAGAGAACACGCGGAGGAGTTCGCACAATCACTACAAACCGACTCAAATACATGGACGAACTTCTTCAGACAATCCAGCAATCAGCAAGGAAACTCGGTCAACCGCCACGAAACCGAACATAGATGGTGGACATTGGAATGCGACAGGGCCCTTGAATCCCATATGCTTGCGTCGAGGAATTGTCATAGCAACAACACACAAGATAATTGGCAGAATTTCTTAAACATGCAGAAGGAAACATACAAAACGATCAGACGCATTAAACGGACAAACCATTTCAGAAAATTTAAGGAAATCGACAATGTGTTCAAAATAAATAACACGCAAAACTTCTACAAAACATTTTAGGCAGAGCTGATGAACTACAAGCCACTGTAGTTTGACGAGCGTCTGCTTCCGTCGGCCTGATGGAACCCTTGAAACCAACACAAAAGCGAACTGCGAAATTCTGAAACAGTACTTCGAGAAGCTACACAAATGTGAACCCCCTGAAGAAAGACTCCAATGCCACATAGCCGCCCCAAACCAGGACTCTGTTCCACCAACACATGAGGAAATATGGAACATCATTTTGCAACTAAAAAACAACAAAGCACCAGGCCAAGAAGGCTTAATCGCAGAAATGCTCAAGATCGGAGGTGAACTCTTGATTGACAGACTGCAAGCTATCATTGCAAATACATGGAAGAGCGGCATCATACCAGCGGACTGTAAAAATGCTTTGATCTACCCACTACACAAGAAAAGGGCAACAAGACTGATCCAAATAATTACCGAGGCATTACACCTTCTATCAGATACAAAGTTCTCTCACGTGTCCTCCTCACCAAATTGGAAGAACACACAGTACATCTGAGCGGTGAATATAATATGCGCGGAACAAATCTGGAACCTGAAGATGATACTGCAACATCGCCAGCCGAACCGCAAAGTTGTCACTTTGTTAGACTTCAAGAAAGGCTATGATTCGATTAACCGCATATATATATATATATATATATATGCGGTATATATATATATATATATATATATATATATATATATATATATATATATATATATATATATATATATATATATATATATATATGCTCAATATATTGTTAAGAGAATTTACGATTTAATGTGTCAGTGCACAAGATCATACTGCACAAGATTTTAGATACTAATCCTTCAGTAATATATATATATATATATATATATATATATATATATATATATATATATATATATATATATATATATATATATATATATATATATATATATATATATATATATATATATATATATATATATATATATCGCTTCGTTGTCCCGTCTGGTAGCCCGTTTCGCCTCCCTAGATGCAATTATTGTATTCGTCTTCAAGCTTATTACCAGCATCCAGTGCCAGAGGTGCAAGCTGGTTTCAGAGAGGGACGCAGTACGATAGAGCATTTAGTAACCCTGCGCTACATAATTGATCAAGAAATAAGCAGAGGGAGCCTGTTTGCTTTTTTCATTGACTTGAAGGCGGCGTATGATTCGGTAGATCGAGGGAAGTTGGTAGAGTGTTTGGGAAAAAAGGGAATCTCAGAGAGTGTGATAAGGAATCTAAGAGAGTTATATATGGAAACTGTATGTAAGATTAGAGTGAATGGATGTGAATCTGAGTATTTCGAAGTAAGAAAGGGTCTGAGGCAGGGATGTCCGTTGAGTCCCACACTTTTTAATCTCTATGTGGCAGACATGGAGAAAGTGTTGACAGATGGTCAAGCTGGAGGCGTGGTTATAGGGAGAAGGAAAGTGTGGAGCTTAGCTTACGCAAACGATATGGTAGTGTTTGCTAAAACCGCAGGAGAAATGAAGGATTTAATTGAAAGGCTGATAGGTTATTTTGAAAAGAGAGAGCTAAATGTAAACGTGGGAAAAACTAAATATAGGGGGTAAATATAGGAAAGAACGTGTTTGAATGGCTAGGAAAGGAGGTGCAAAAGTTTAGGTATTTAGGATATGTGTTTGGAACTGGGTGCAGGAATAGGGGGCATGTGAACTATGTGTCAAAAATTGCGTGGGTGGCGGCAGAACGCATGTGGAAGGGATCGAGATCTAGTTTCGAAGGGAACTTTAGGGCGGCGGAGGTAATATGGAAAGTGTGTGTGAGAACTGTTTTTACGTATGGTTCGGAAGTATGGAGGACTAGAGAGGAAGAGAAGATAGAGAGGGTTCAACAAAAGTTCTGCAGGAAATTCCTAAAGTTGGACAAATCGACACCAGGCTACAACGTTCTGCAAGAGGTGAATGCCTACAAGGTGGCCGGTTTAGCGGCAAACAGGGTGATAAGGTATGAATACAAGGTGAGTGAATTGGGGGATGAAAGAATAATTAAAGAGGTATTTAGAATGGCAAATCGAGAGGGTTAAAGAGGGAAGGGGCAAACTAGGTGGAAATGCTAGATGAGCGATTAGTAGAGGTAGAGTTACAGGAACGCCAAGGCCAAAATGCCAACAGTAGATTTTTCAAAGAATATGCAAAGATTCAGGTGCTTGGTCGTTTACCTACCTATTTATACTCAACTGAAGAGACAGACATGCAGGTCATACTGGCAAGGTTTAGGTGTGGAAGTGAGTAAGTGAGTAAGAGCATGGTAGGAAATACTGGATGAGTGAAGAATATCGGAAGTGCACAGTTTGTGGGGCTGGAGAGAATAGATGGAAACATTGAATAGAAGAATGTACAAAGAATGAATTGAAGGAACAGAAGAAAAGGCTAGGACAAGAATGGAAGAAGTGTATGGATGAAAGGGGAATTTTTTGGAATTGTTAACGAGGGTAAAAAATTGGAAAGAGCAAATAGGCAAAAAGGAAGAACCTATTCCTTTAGTATATAACGTGTACGTAATACATGTATAGTATGCTATTGTAAGTAGTTAGGTAAAATATTTTGTATTTTGTATATATGCCAATAAAAGGTTATAATAATAATATATATATATATATATATATATATATATATATATATATATATATATATATATATAAGCAAATTGATTTCTTGTTGTATCACCTAGGTTCAACTATTTCACCTTGGTACTTGAAGTGCTTAACTTGTATGATGTTGCCATATTTAGTTGCAAGATGTATCATATTTGAGGTCTTAAAGTCTATGTATTGCTTTTTCTCGTATGAGATTTGAAGGCGATTACATCAAGTTCCTCGATGGCGTGTTTGGTTTCTTCAGTAGTCCTTTATATATACATATATATATATATATATATATATATATATATATATATATATATATATATATATATGTATAAATATATATATACATATATATATATATATATATATATATATAAATTTTTTAGTCACATATACAGAATGGACCAGAACAGAATTCGAAACAAATTTTCAAAATTACCTTCAACAGAAAAAATAGGTCCAAATCGATACAGGAAACTGAAGAAGACCTTAAGCAGCTAAACATCACGATACACGACATGAATAATCGGGTTAAATTTAGAAACACCATAATGCACCATAAATTTGATAAAGAACAGCTCCCAAAGATACCAGGAAAAAAGTGGACGGACGAACGGAAGAAAGAACATAGTGCACGAATGAAAGAACGTCGCCGCATGACTGAGTTGTCATGATTTTTGTTCATGAAGTTTACACGCTCTCTTTATAGGGAATTTACGATAGTAATAGTAATAATATATATATATATATATATATATATATATATATATATATATATATATATATTATAGTGTGCCTCACTTTTGCTGACGACCTTGCAATAATAACCCGGACTACTGAAGCCATAATAACAATAATACCGACAACAATTATAACGTTAATAGTGATGATGACAATAATAACGATGGTTAAGAGAATAACAATAATAACGATAATACTGATTATAACGGTAATAACGATAAAACAGATAATAACAATAAGAACGATAATAGCAATAATTACAATAAATACTAACGATGATAAAAATAATACCCATAATAAAGATAACAACGAAAATAAAAATAATAACGACAATAACGATAATAACGAAAATAATGATAATAACGGATTTAATGATATTAATAATTATAACGAAAATAACGATAATAACTATAAATTTTGTAGCAAAAAGCAGCAATAGTGCTCTCGAAACCCCTTTTCTGTCAAGAAGAAAAAGAGCCTCTTACCTCAAATCTATAATAAGTTGATTTTGAACTACAGTCAAACTTTCCCTAAGTCAAATTACCATAGTTCACAAAAAAATTGGAGCTATACAAAATTCGAGTTAGAGAAATACATAATTACAAAATGAGTAAAATACACTTTACACAATTTGTTCAAAGTAAATATAACATAATATAACATATGTATAATATAACATGTATTTAATTATAAACAAAACAAAAATACATTATTAATACAATGTTATATAATTAATTAAAAATAATTATAATTATACATTATTTTCTGAAAAAATTGATTATTTTAATTTTTTTCCATTAAAAAATTCTCCATCTACAAAGTTCTCAAAGTAGATAATGCGTGGTACACTTCGTCTGGAACTTATACTTATTTAAATAATTAGGCATTTCTTTGTTCGTGGGTGGAATTGGCACTGTTTCGTTGTTAGATAAGGCATCTTCATATTCGCGTTTTGTAATCTTGTTTAAAATGTCGGCATCTATTAAATAGTCCGCTATAACCACATCTTCATCTACAGTTAAATAATAATAAAGAGACATTGTATTATCCACATTATTCTGATTATATGTGTCATACGCGGACTTCAATTCTGTCAGAAGAGTAACATCTGCTTCACTCCAGTTTGTTTCGCCTTGTTTTATAAAGCCAGCTTTTTTGAAACAATATTTTATTTTTTCTTGCTGAATATCGATGTCCAACGCTTTTGTAAAGTTTGTATCAGCATCCCATAAAGTAATATGTTCGGGTTTATTGTCTACAAGGGCAACTATTGTTTTTCTCAGAATTCAATTGAATAGAACAGAGTGCAATTTTAAATTGTTAATAATTGCTTGGTCCATGGGTTGTAACTTTGTTGTCATGTTTGACGGGAGAAGAGCAACAAGAATCGAATTAGACTGCTGAGTAATTTTTTAATGTGACGGTTTTCAGCATTGAATTTATTCTTCTCTTCAATGATTTGTATTATTTTCACCATTTTCAATTTTTTAATTTAATGTTTTTTTGTAAATATTTTTTAACAATGGTTGTAATCATGTTAAAAATAACTGTTATTTGTGGTAAGTTGAAAAATTGTTTATGTTTGACCCAATTTATTGCTGTTTTCTTATTTAATTTTGTAGCCTGGATGGAGAAATTTTTTCAATAAATCGCCGAAACTAGAAGCAAATTTCAACAGTTTGTTTTTCATTTTCCTATTGTCACCAGTGAATCACACATTTCTATTATTATTATTATATTTAAGTTTTTGTGATCAAAAATATTTTTAGTTCTTAATCAGTTTATGAAAACAATACTCTATAACTGTGTGTGATTTTTAATTTTCAACTGTGTTAGAGAAGAAAGTTTATTTAGTTATATTTTTGTTTTTTTATAACACAATTTATTGTAGCAAAAAGCCATTTAAGTTCGTAATTAGTTAATGAGAACAACTGTTTAACTGTGTGACCGATTGCATTATAAGTTAAGGAGACTTATTGACATACTTGACTCTTTCATAATAAAATAAAACATTATTATAAGAAAAGTGTGGGTATTTTTTTTTTAAGTTTTTGTCCAATGTGGATACCGGTATTAACCCTTCAAACACTGCGGCATAGTGGCCTATTGTATTTTGTCTACATTTTTCACTTATAGGCCAAGAAACCTAGATGTTCTTATAAATTGCGCTAATTAATTACACATTTGTCTTCTAGTACAAATGCGGCCGAAATTGTAGTTATACCCGGGTATATGAAATCAAAAGAGAAATGTATGACAATGGAGTGGACAAGGACATCTACAGTGCATTTTGTTCAGACCTAAAAAAGTTGATTAAAGAAGAAAAAAGGCATGCAATTCTAATTACATTTCTAATTCCACAAACAAAACTAAGGCAGTGTGGTCTGTTGTGAAGCAAGTTACGCAATCCAATGTGACCAAAAAATGTTTTAAGCTTAAGGATATTTCTGTAAATAACATTTGGAGTAATTCAGAAACTCTTAATAATTTAAATATTTTTTTTTATAAATGTATGTGATTCATTTAAGTTCGACAACCAAAACTATCAAAATTATAAATTAAGATCCACACAAAACACACTTTTTCTTAGGCCGACTAATGATGCCGAAGTTATATAGGTCATATCGAATTTAAAAAAAACAAAATCAGTAGGTCCAGATGATATCCCTGTTATGTTATTAAAATATTGTGCTCCCGTTTTAGCAGGACCACTATCCATTATAATAAACCTATGTTTTTTGACAGAAAATTTCCCCAGCGCACTGAAACACGCCTTTATATTACCCATACATAAAAACGGTAATAAGACTGTAATTGAAAATTATCGTCCTATCGCCCTACTTTCAAATATATCGAAAATATTCGAAAAAATCATTTATATTAGAATCACAACTTTCCTGGAACAAGAAAATCTATTAGCGACATTACAAAAAGGTTTCACGAAAGGTAGATCTACAACAAGGGCTATATTTCAGTTCGTTGAGGAAATTATCAACTCCTTGAATTCCGGTCAAAATATTGCTGGGACATTCTTGGACCTTTCCAAAGCATTCGATAGTATAGACCAGAGGCGTCCAAACTTTTTGCTGCGAGGGCCAGTTTGGTATTTACATTCATTAGCGGGGGCCAAGCATTGTAAATTTGTGAATTAAAAAACCTTATTACAAGTAAAGCAGCATCTAATTTTATTTTTAATGGTAAATTACAGATATAACAAAACTAAACAAACATGTCTAAATTATATTATTATAAAATTATTTCATGCAATTTTTAATGGGAATGGTGGAACTGGGTTTTTTCGTGGAGAGTTTCTTCAATGTTGGGATTCAAATCGGAAACACCAATTATTAGCAATGATTGCAAATGATCATCCGATAAATTTGCCCTATATTTAGATTTCAGATACTTAATCCTGGAAAAAGTTTGTTCGCATATATAGGTAGTGCCATATATATAAATAAGCCATTTACCAGCCAATTGCTTTAAATTTGGAAACTCTTTTGCGTCCAAAAATTTGTAAAAATCGATCAAGTTTCCTTCCTTGTATTTGTTCTTGATTTGATCGCTAGCTTGAAAATCATTTGAAACTGACTTGAAACGTCGCCAACGTTGCAGTCATATGGATTTTGAAACAGCCGTTATTTCCCTTGAATTTATGTCAAGATCAGGAAAACGCTTTAGAAATTCTAGTTTTAAATCCGTGATTACTTTTACTGCAAATATGGTGGGAAATCTTTCGTCAGTTTCTGTACTAAATTTTTCACAGCACGTGAAATGGGAAAAATTACATTCATTCATATGACTTTCGAGCAATATCAGCTTGGCTCTGAATGCTTTGATTTGCTCGAATAAATCACAAATTAAGTTGTTTTTACCTTGGAGCTTTAAATTCAAGTTATTTACGTGTGTGTATTTACGACATCTGCAAAAATTGTCAACTTCCAGAGCCACTCTGCATCCGATAAAAGCGGTTCATGGTGATTCTTTTCCGCAAGAAAAATTTTAATTTCCTTTCTGAGCTTGAAGAACTGCAATAACACTTTTCCACAGCTAAGCCATCTAACTGCTGTATAATACGACAAGTCAACAGACTCAGATTCAATTTCTTCGAGGAAAGATCGAAATTGGCGATGATTGAGTGCACGTGATCGAATAAAGTTTACGACAGAAACAACTGGTTTCAAAACGCAGCTCATGTCGACATGTTTTACACATAGGGCTTGTTGGTGGATGATACAGTGCAGAAAAATTGGTACTGTCGCTCCTGCGCTTTCACAAGCTTTTCTTATTAGCCCACCCACCCCAATATTTGCACCAGACATGTTTCTTCCTCCGTCAATTGTCACACCTTGGAGTCGATTCCAGTCCAAGTTATATTTGGTCAACGTCTGTTGTAGTTCCTTAAAAATATCTGCTCCAGTTGTAGTGCCATGCATGCTGTTAACCGATGCAAATTCTTGGGTGACATTAAGATCGTCGTCAACTCCACGAACAAATACTAAAAGTTGTGAGATGTCACTAACGTCGGTCGATTCATCCATCGCGATAGAATAGTGAGTGAAACGCTGTGCTTTCCCAGAAATCTGGTGGAGTATATTATTGCCAATATCGTCAATTCGACGAGCAACAGTATTGCGGGAAAGACTTATCGTTTTGAAAAGTTTCACCTTTTCCGGACATAATACCCCAACAGCTTCCATCATACACTCTTTAACGACGTTTCCATCCATAAAGGGTTTCCCTTTTTTCGCCAACAAATAAGCAACTTTCATGCTAACTAAAGTCAATGATTCATTTTCCGAGTTTGCCTTCCTAAATAAATTTTGCTGAGAAGACAAACTACGACTCATTTTTTTAAATTGTGAGTGAGCTGAAGCATGTTTTGTTTCATAATGTCGACGTAAATTGTATTCCTTCATTACAGCAACAGTGTCATTGCAAATTACACATATAGCTTTGCCATTCTTTGACTGCGATTGCACAAAGAAATATTTGAATCCCCATTCTTCTTTAAAAACGCGGCACTCGTCATCTACTTTTCTTCTTTTTGTTTCCATATTCAACTTTAAAAAATAATATTAACATAATAATTAAGTTATAATATATTAAATATAAATCTAAACATACCAATTTTCAATATATCAACTGTATTCGCGCCAATTTGGCGCGTTCCGATTTTTCAATTTATTTATTTGGATTAACTTCGGCTCCAATCGATAGACGGGGAAACAGGTGTATCGATCGGTGTCGAAGTAGCGCGATTTAGTGATCTTTTTCGCGAGTTGATTAAATTAATCAGTTAGATGCGTAGAGTCGACAAAACACGCTCGGTGAGTGCGAACGAAAGACGCGAAATTCACGCAAACGGGCACTTGTGCATAATTCGAATTCCCATCCAAACTAACCAGGGGTGATCACAAGCCCAAGGGCTGAAAGCGGAGCCGGACGTTCCAAGGACGCCAATTTAAGGGAATTCCTTTATCCTTTTATTCCCATTTCCTTCCCTTAGACGAAGCGCCGGAAGGACGATTCCACGTGGCGGAGACGCGGGCAGCCCAATCAGGTAAGTGATCTAACCGGCCTGTATTAAGTTTGGAAATCGTGAAATTTAGAGAGACACGGTCCGAACAAACTGTAACGAATGTAAATAAGCTCCGCGGCCGACGAATTTTTGGTTTGTCGTGGATAATCTCGTAGCTTTGCAGGCACTGCAGTTGAGTGTAGTCTGCCGCTCCGCGCCGCCTACGTACAGTTAGAGTACAAAATCATTTATGTAGTCGAGCGGCCGAGTCGCATTGCCGACTACCGAAAAACTTCAATACCCGACTGTACTTTTTCGAGCATGATACCGTGCTCATTCTAACCGAATGCGCTCTTCATCTGCGCGAGATCTAATACCGACGCGCCACGCTACATTTATATTTTACGAAATTTTTCAAAATCCTTGGCGGGCCGGATAAAATCGCCTGCCGCGCCGGGTTTGGCCCGCGGGCCGTAGTTTGGACACCTCTGGTATAGACCATTCAAAAATGCTTGTAATGTTACAGGAATATGGTTCCAGAGGGTCCAGTTACAGGCTCTTAAAATCATACCTCACAGATCGAAGACAATGTATTCGAGCACAGGATGAGTGCAATGGAGGTTTCAAGACGTCCCAGTACCAATATATAAAAAGAGTAGTCACACAGGGAAGCACATTAGGTCCCTTACTTTTTTTATTATACATAAATGACCTTCCAGATAATATTATTTATAAAGTGGTAATGTTTGCTGACGATAACACACTGTCTATTAAAGGTAAAAATCTAGTGGATTTGCAGCAAGAAATAATTAATGGTATGTCTGTCATGAAGTCATATTATTCACAGAATAATCTTAAATTAAATGTCAACAAAACTAAAATTATAAAATTCTCTGCTTATAGACGAAAATATCGAATTCATCTTCAATGAAGAGATACTTACCTCGTCCTCGGATACAAAGTTTTTGGGTGTTATAATTGATAAAGGACTGGAAGGCCCATGTTAACTATATATCTCCAAAAATTAGTAGCTTCTGTTACGCATTGAGAATGCTATCTCAGTCGGTTGACGAATGTACTAGTTTAACTGCACATTATGCATACATTGATTCAGTTATTCGGTATGGAATAATTTTTGGGGAAATTTGGTCGATGCTCATCGAATATTTTTACTTCAAAAAAGAAGTATTAGAAGTATGTTCAACATGAAAATGACAGACTCATGTAAACCAATATTCCTAGAGAAGAGAATACTTACGTTACCCTCCATCTATATTTTAAATAGTGCCAGTTATGTAAAGGAGCATTATAAAGTGTTTGAAAAACATGAATATACGCACGAATTCAATACGCGCTAAAAATTTACTTTACGTCCTATAAAAACAAGTTCAACTTTAGTTCAAAAAAGTGCTGTTAATAAAAATCTACAATAAACTTCCGAGTTGCATTAAAGACATAAAGTGTGTTCAAATATTTAATCTCACCTTAAAAACGTTTTTGACTAAAAAGGGCATACTATTCATTAAATGAATATTATTTTGAAAATTTTAATTAAATGTAATATTGCCTCTTGGTTTGTTACTTCTATATTCACATTTTATACATTTTTTTATACATTTTTTTTCTTTTATAACATATTTTATTTGTATATTTGTATTGACACGTTCTACACCGCAAGGTATTATTGAATAAAGATAATAATAATAAATAATAATAATAATGAAAAATAAGACCCGATACCCGGGTATAAAAAAAGTCGGGTACGCGAAAACCCTAGTCAGGTTTTATTATCTGAATTACTTAACAATCTTAAAATCTATTTAAAATTTTTAATTTTATTTTACTATACGAACTTTTTTCTTTTCTTTTATAACGTGTAAATTTTGTCCGCAAATAAAATTGGTTTGCATGTACGGAACTAGACAAACATTTGTTTCAAATTTATTTGCAAATTAGTTTTGTCAAATAAGTAAGAATCTTCTCGATTACGTCAGCTTTTAAACATAAGTTTGGATATACGGAACTAGACAAACAATTGTGTCAAATTGGTTGGAAATAAATTTTGTCAAATAGGAAATCAGATGATGGTCATCAAAAATATGAACAGATGCTCATAAATAGCTAGAAATTCCTAGATCTAGTCAGCTTAAAAAAACTTAAGCGGCCTGCTTTATTACTATCTAATTTAAATATGACATCCAATGGTAAAAAAGTTACCCACCAACATTTTGTCTCAATTACAATTATTTATTTATGTTTATTGATTTATAAACTACTCCGCTGCTTCAGTTTGTATGTCATTATAATCCCCTCCACGTCGTTGCAAAACGCCGTAATGGCGAAGTCGAGCTGAATAATGTGATCGTCGAGTAGTTCGATCTTCCGATGAATATTCGTCTCGCTGGTCTCCAATGCCTGTAGAAACTCGATTTGATGACGCCAGAAGTTGTGAAACCTTTCGAGACAGTCGATCAACAGGTCGGCCGCTTTGAACCTGTTAAAGTGCTTGCCCGGTTTGCACGGATGGAGCTTGTGGTCCTCGCTTGTCATTTTCACACTATGAAAAGAGTAAATGAAAACAGTCTGCACACAATGTTAAAATTTTGACAACAATATTGTTTTAAAGCAAATTTATAGCCAAAATGTAGGTGTTATAAATTATTTTTCAATAAAGATATAGTCAGCCATTTAGAAATACTCTTAATAAAAAATAATTTGGAAATTCAAGATAATTTGTTTATGAAATTCCAACTAATTTTCAATAATTTATGCGAATTTCTAGAAAAAAATTTAATTTTGAAAGCTAATGTTTGTGCAAAATTTAGAGAAACA
Organism: Phosphuga atrata; assembly: GCA_944588485.1. NCBI lineage: Eukaryota > Metazoa > Arthropoda > Insecta > Coleoptera > Silphidae > Phosphuga > Phosphuga atrata. Next base: position 44,019 of record CALYMW010000042.1, read on the forward strand.
TATTTTGAAACTAATTTGTGAAAAAATTAAAAACAAAAATTGTAAATTGACATCTTGAATTTAAATGTTTCAAATGTAAATAACGATATTGTGTATGGTGTCCTTTTACAGTTTTGTGAAATTAAGCTTAGAATTATTTAATTTGGTCTAGTAATATGGTAAAATTTGAAAATTTCGTCTGGAGTAAGTTTTGTTGGGTGTCCTGATAAAACAAATACAAAAATATTACATCCTAAATTATGTAAAGATAATAATTATTATGTCAAAACAAACTCTTTTGAAGTATTAGTATATACAAGAATATATATATATATATATATATATATATATATATATATATATATATATATATATATCCCAATGAAACTAAATGAATCAAGGGCAAGGGTAGCAGTTCAAAATTAACGAATAGAGAACGAAATGAAGATGCTAAGGGTATGGAAGAGGAGAGTGCTACGTAGAATATTTGCAGCAACATAGGATGACGATGGTTATTGGAGAATAAAGATGAAGCTCAATATCCTAATCAACGGAGCGAACATAGTACGCTTTATAAAGGCCAGACGCGGCAACTCTTACGCATGGATCAGGGCAGAGCACCTAAAAGACTTAATAACTCTATATCATCGCAAGATCGAGAGGAAGACTAAGGAGAAGATGGAAATTAAATATAGTAGAAGATCTGAAAACAATGGGGGTACGCAATTACGCCGCACTAGCCCAGGACTGGAAAAGATGGAATGAAATGGTAGAGCAGGCCAAGATTCACATAGAGTTGTAACACAACATGAAAAAGAAGAATAACGATTAGGATGTAATATTTTCCTAGTGTGATATAGTCAACGTGTTTTTATTCTTCAGTTATATTTTCATAGAATATCAACATTTGGGAGTAATTTATGCAAAAATTTCGAGTAATTTAACTTAACCTAACCCTTTAACATACTGCAACATTTCACATTAATTAATGTAAACATTTGGACAGAATTTGAAAATTCAAGATGATTTATTGATTAAATTTTAACAAAACTATTGAATTTCAAGAAACAATTATGCAAAATTCTTGACCGACATACTATATTTTACAGTATTTTTGGACAAAATATAATTCATATTAATGTGTACAAAATTTAATAAAAATTTAAATATTCAATGTTGTTTTTCAACAGAAATTTGCTAGAAAATTTAGATAAGGGCTTCCAATAGAAAATGTTTCTGCACGACAGCACGAATAAATACCGCGTCGAAAATATCACAAAATTCACGAATTTAAATTATCACGTAAATTCGATATATTTCAAAATAGGTGAACTTTGTAGTGCTCCAAAATTATAATCTTATTAACAAGAAATTACAATTTTTTATAGCATTGCTACTGGGCTTTGAATCGTTATTTTACTGTAAAACCAATTAGAAGATTATTTATTTTTTTAAACGAGGTCGATATATCACATTTGCCCCTCGATTTGGGGAAAATGTGATAATGGAGTATATACATAAAATAATGGGACAGACATAAAATTTAGTCAAAACTGTGCTCTTTGGTTTTTTATTTATAAAAAAAACTGGAAGTGTAAAAAATTTACAAACTTTTTAAATGTATGAACGCCAAAGCAAAATAAAGAACGATTTTTAAAAGATAAATAAAGGCAACAATTTCTGAAACAATTAGAAAAATAATAATGTTGGAAAGATAAAGGGGCAAAAGCGACATAGTGTAACACACTTTGCTGGTCATTGTATAACACATTTGCCCAATTAAAATATTTTCAGGGGCAAATGTGACACAGCCTAAAAACCTAGAAAATATTTAAATCCGGATAAATTGAACATATACAATATAAATTATACTTTACAGTTTTTAACCTATCTCTGCTAGATAACTCTTATTCACCCGTTGAGATAATAGTTTTATGGCACTAGATGAAAAAAAAAACATCCACTCGTTATCAAAGAAAGCAACCTTCTTCAGCAAAGATCTGCAACGAGTTGTGGCAAAAGTTCTGCATAACCACGAATTAAAGTGGTGGGGGTCAGGGCCGTGCCTGACCGGCGTTCATTACGTGCGCCGCACGCAGGCGGCCAAATTAAAAGGCAGCCTGACGACCAGAAAAACAAAAAAAAATTAAAAAGCAAAATAACAATGTTAATATATAGTCATAGTCATTTATAATCGAAGTAAATTGTCAAATAGTTGAGTGTTGTTGTCAATTCGTCAATTGTAATCATTATCATTGCGCTCTATGGCGTACTAAATTTTTTTTAGCTGCGCCTATCACAGAATATTATTCTGTGCGCTTATTGGCGAGCGCATGCTGGCGCAGTGGCCGCATAGAACTCCGTGGTGTAAGAATAAAGAGAGATGAACACTCTTTTTAACCCACGATGAACAGAGTACATGTCTCTTTATTCTAACTGATTTTAACCTTACTGAGTTCTACGGGTTCTACGCGCCAGCATGCGCTCGGCATAGGCCATATCAGAATCAAGTGCAAAGTGCAAATTCATCTTTCACGTGTGTTCAGTTGCTCTACCTGGCTGTAGATAAGTTGAGAGTGCGTGTGTGTGTGTGTATGCGTGTGTGTTATAATATGTGATTTACCTGTCTGTCTATAGCACGCAAAAGCGTCTCAGCTGCGTGGCAATAAAACCCTATTCGAACTCGGAAAGCGCTTGGGCAGATTCCCTCACCGCCTCACCCAACGCTTTGTTACAAAAGGTTGAAAAAGGTAATGAATTTAATTTTATAATAAATTAATTTCAATATAAATCCTTATTGATATTTTTAAACATTTTAGTAAAAGGCCTAAGAATGACTGGAAGAAAAACGAAAAGATTGTCTGGAGCACAGTATAAAAGAAAGCGAGAAGAAAAACAACATGTTGCTAAAAAAATCTTTGGTTCACTAACCAAATATTTGTAAAAACCTCCAGAAATGCAAAATGCTTGCAGTAGCCAAGCAAATCCAAGCAGTGAATTTTTTTCCAATGAAAATGAATTATCTGCCGAAAATACAAATGATAATGACAATATTAGTAGTAATGATGAAATAGGAGATATTGCAGTTACAAATATCGACGATATCACTGAAATTGATAAAGAATATTTTGCTGTGGGTATAGAACTAAATGATCCAGCTTGCTGGCCTTTAACACTTACCAATAAAATGCTGGATATTTTAATAGAAAAAGGCCCTATTCAAAATATACAATCTACATATCCACTAAATGAATTTGGAAGATCTTTTTCAAAGGTTTATTTCTATAGAAACCTGCAAAATGGTGAAAAATTTAATCGTGAGTGGTTAATCTATTCTCCAAAAAATGATGCCACATTTTGCTTCTGTTGTAAATTATTTGGCAAACAAGAAATAAAATTAGTTAATAAAGGCTTCAACGATTGGCAACACATATCTGACAACTTATCTCGTCACGAAAAAACATCTCTGCACATCGAAAATTGCACCTGTTGGAAAAAATTGGAATTAAATTTAAAAAGAAAAACTACAATTGATAAGAATATGCAACGGTATTATGACGCCGAGAAAAAACGATGGTGTCAAATTGTCAGGCACATGATATCTGTAGTACAATTTCTAGCAGGACAGTGTTTAACTTTTAGAGGTTCTTCCAGCAAATGGTACGAAAAAAATAATGGAAATTTTCTGAAAGCAATTGAAATGATAGGAAAATTTGATGATATAATGGCAGACCACATAAAACGCGTACAAGAACCAATCGCTTTAAAGAACCACATGCCACATTACCTGGGAAATCGCTTTCAAAATGAAATAATCACTATCCTTGCAACCCAAATTCAAAAACATATATTAACATCATTAAAAGAGGCAAAATATTTTTCAGTCATTTTGGACTGTACGTCGGACACTGGACATGTCGAGCAAATTACAATGATTATTAGGTATGTACATATTAAAAATTATGAAGTTGAGGTAAGAGAAAATTTCATTATCTTTTATCAAGCTGAAAAATGTACTGGAGAATCTTTTTACTATCTTTGACTTCTTAATTCAAAAGTTCAACTATCTTGAATTAAATATTAACGATATGAGGGGCCAGGGATACGATAATGGGTCTAATATGTCCGAAAAACATGAAGGATTGCAAAAACGAATTTTGGACAATTATCCACGAGCTCTGTTTATGCCATGCAACGCGCATACATTAAATTTGGCCATTAATGATGCAGCTAAAGTTTCGTTTTCAACGATGGATTTTTTCAGTAATGTATCTGCAATATACAACTTTTTCAGTGGATCACCATTTAGATGGCAAGTTTTAAAGAAAAATGTAAAATCTTTAACATTGAACTAAGTTAGTGAAACTCGACGGGAAGCAAGAATTAAATTAAACCACTGCGAAATGAATTAGGTGAAATTTATGACAGCCTTATAGAAATAGCTGAGGAATCTTCACAATCTTCAATGCCAACAGTTCGACATGAAGCTGAATGTTTGGCAATGAAACTTAAATCTTTATAAATTTATTTCTTCAATAATAATATGGTACGAAATCTTGGAAAAGGTAGATTTTATTAGCAAAATGATGCAGAAAGTTTCTTGGAACATCAGCTCGTGTGCTGAATCAATTAAGGAAGTTTTAAAATTTTTCAAAAGCATTAGAAATGACGAAAGTTTCGAAAATTATTTGCAGATTTCAAATGAACTTTGCAAAGCACTTGAAACAGAACCGGAATTTCCTGCTGAAATTAGTGTAAGTCGCCGACATCACCGAAAACAATGTAGCTATGAAGGAGATGAAGATATTCAATTTACTCCAAAAGAACATTTGCAAAATAATCTCTTACCACCCGTTTTGAAACTTTGTCAAATTTCGAACAATGTTTTGGATTTCTATACAAATTTATTGATATGGAACATGAGGAAATAAAAAAAAGTTGTTTCGATCTCCATAATAAATTTAAAGATGGTGAATCTTGTGATATCAGTGGCGTAGAATTATACCAAGAGTTAATTTCTCTAAAAATTATCATAAAAGACAGAAAGCAGCCAGAAGAACTCATAAAGTTTTTATATAAATACAACTTGGAGACTTCTTTTCCAAATGTCGCCACAAGTTTAAAACTTTTACTGACAGTTTCAGTATCTGTTGCATCTGGAGAGCGAAGTTTTTCAAAATTAAAAATAATCAAAAACCACCTGAGAACTTCAATGATTCAAGAACGTCTCAGTAATATATTAATTATTGCAATTGAAAGTGAAATTGCTGATTCCTTAAATATTGAAGGGGCGATTGAAGAATTTGCCTCTAAAAAATCGCGTAGAGTAAATTTTTGATTGTAATATCATAGATTTATAGATGTGCCAAAACATATTAATGTTTTATATTCAATGGTAATATGTACATGTATATTAGATATATAAGTACAATAATAAACATTAAGAATGAAAATTTGATTTTTTTCTTTGATTTTGATGTTATCTCAAAGGGCGGCCATGCATACTAGCACGCAGGCTACCATATACCCAGGCACGGCCCTGGTGGAGGCGTAGAAGGGTATGTTGCACACCAATTGACATATGGCGCAATTGGAATGAATTGTTGGGAAGAGACTAACACAATTGCCCCATATCACATTTAACCCACTCCGCCATATATATATTTATATATATATATATATATATATATATATATATATATACATATATATATATATATATATATATATATATATATATATATATATATATATATGTCCGAGTGGGGTAAATGTGATAAAGGGGCAAATGTGTTAGTCTCTTCCCAACAATTCATTCCAATAGCGCAACGAGTCACTTACAATGATAAAAACAATTAGGGGAGTATTTAAAAAGTACGTGATGCTGCACTTCCAGATGTGCCAATTAAATACATCGTCTTTAGGATGTTCTTAATTTCTTTAGCACGTCATTTCCCGCATTGCAGCTAAGGGCTGATCTTATTGAATAATGGGATGTTATATCACAAGAAGAGAATTGAAGACTTTTGCGAAGCATGCCAAGACGATGAAATGCCGTTATTCGTGCTATAATAGCACATACTCTTTATTAATTTTCCACTTAATGTACAAAAGTTTACATAAACAATTTATTTAAATTCGTTTTGCAATTTGGTATTAGTAGTCGCTAATTATTACTAGTACTTCAAAAGTACGTGATGCTGCACTTCCAGTTGTGCCCATTAAAACAATTAAATAATTCACCTCTTTCGGATGTTCTTAATTTTATTTGCACGTAATTTCCCGTTTGAATTCTATGGAGGCACAAACTCCTGACCCGCCTATTATTTTGAGCAGTGTATTTTATAAAAAACATTTATTTTTTAAATTTCATTCTAAACAGAATTTACTAATGTTTTGGTCAATGAGGAGAGAAATTTCAACAAAATTTCAGAGAAAATTGTAAAATCATCAAATTAATTTAAGTAGAAAAAGGAGAAAATTTCCACACAAATATTTATTGACCTACAACTACTACTAAAATTTTAAATTTAGATCCTGAGTCAACAGTTTCGCACAAATTCTTGAAATTAAAATGCTTTATCAAAATTTCATTAACATATTCTAAATCATAAAGACCCCAACCAAACTAACCTTTAAATATGACCAACAACCAAACCCATAACAACCCACAGTAACTAAACTTAACTACCAAATTTTTAAACTATACCAAATTCATTCGGCGAATTAATTTCACAGAACGTCCCAACCTAAAAACGGCGGAACGTAATGTAAACAGATTGTGTTTAACAAAAAAGCTATTTGGATGGAGATGCCAACCTAAGGAAAGCGAAGTGTACTGTTTTATAAGCATTTCAACCTACAAAAATACGTAAAACAAGATTTTCAAAATTTGTCAAATCGTTAGATCGAATGAAATTATTACCGAATTAATTTTACGAAATCGAATATTGAATGTTTTAATTTCACAAATCTTAACAAAGAAATAGCAGAAACAACACCTAAAGAAATCCATTTTGTTAGTTGTGAAACCGGGATATAACTTAATGTTACTTAACAAATAAAAAAATATTTTTAATTATTCGAGTAACTGTTTTTATTCGATTGGGTATCGTAAAAGATTTAGGAATATAACTTTATTATTTAGGACTTATTAGTTATCGTATAATTAATTATTCTTTTTCAATATATAGCTTGCAGATCAGATATTTAATCATACATTATTTTTACGATTTGGTATTTGCAACAGTATAATTAATTATTAACACCTATTTCTTTCGTTATTTTAGTTAACAGAACACCAGGCAACTGACATCATGGATATGTGTATGGCGGCAAATTTCAAACGTTGGTTATATGTGTTTACTACGAGCCGCCTGATTTGCTGGTGTAAAAGTTTTGGGGAAAAGGTTTTATGCTTAACCAAGAGAGTTAAGGTAGGTTAAGGTATGCGATGCAACGTGAGAGAATTGGTGTGCACACTCGTCCCGCGTATGCAACGCAAATTTTGCTACAGACTCTGCTTTAATTTCTCAGAAGTTTCACTAGTGCATCTATATAGTGCGTCATGTTTTCTGATTCTAAAAGCGAGTTTCAGAATGATTTATTGAGTTTACTATTTTTTAATGAATATTCCCGCGCCACAAAAATAAAAACTAAAGTTAAGAAGAGAAAATATTGGGTTCATGAGATAAATAAACAATGACAAAAAGTTGGAAAATACCATACATTAATGCAGAAACTGGAATCTGATGAAGAACGATTCTTTATGTACTTTCGCATGTCTAAAATGCAGTTTGAGGAGAACGCTTGCATCAAAGGTTTATTTGTTTCTGACGTGCTACGCATAAGTTCTAGAGACACACTGATCACACGCGTGGATAGCGTACGAACATCCCTTCCACCTTCCCACGCCGACATCCCAGTCTGGACATCCCAGATCGACGTTGCGTGTGAGGCGTGTGCTTGCGTTGCATACGATAATTGTGTTTTAAGAGATAAGAGTCGAGTCAGGTGGTCGCAGAGGAGACTTCGGCCTCTCTGCTCCCACCCATTAAAGTGTCAAGACGTACTTTTACACGGCTTTAGTTCTGTTAATATATAAGTTGTTAAGTGTATAGTTGTATTATATACCTCTTCACTGGACACCCACTTGACCACCTCAATACATATTATTTGACGACGAGGATAAAAAATTATCGTTGAAAGAGGATGGAAAAATATGTTTCGATCAAATGGCGTATCATGTAGACAGGAAGTGAAATAAAAATATTAAAGTAATTAGATTGTTATATATAATTGTTCTAACTATTAATTAATAATAAAACTCTGTGGTAAAGTCCTGCAATCTCCTCCAATGGTACGTGGCAGAAAATGCAACTAAGGTTGCAGCTCAGTTGGGTTGCCCGGAAACAAACTATAGCTGTTTTCTTATTTATTTTTGTAGCCTGATGATGACGAAACTTTTTCAATAAATCGCCGAAACAAGTAGCAAATTTCAACAGTTTGTTTGTCATTGCCCTATTGTCACCAGTGAATCACACATTTCTATTATTATTATTATATTTAAGTTTTTGTGATAAAAAATATTTTTGGTTCTTAATCAGTTTATGAAAACGATACTCTATAACTGTGTGTGATTTTTAATTTTCAACTGTGTCAGAGAAGAAAGTTTATTTAGTTATATTTTTGTTTTTTTATAAACAATTTATTGTAGCAAAAAGCCATTTAATTCTGTAATTAGTTAATGAGAACAAATGTTTAACTGTGTGACCGATTGCATTATAAGTTAAGGAGACTTATTGACATACTTCACTCTTTCGTAATAAAATAAAACATTATTATAAGAAAAGTGTGGATTTTTAGTTTTTAAAGTTTGGTGCAATGTTGATACCGGGTATTAACCCTACAAACACTGCGGCCTATTGTATTTTGCCCACATTTTTCACTTATAGGCCAACAAACCAAGATGTTATTATAAATTGCGCTAATTAATTACACATGTATCTTCACATTCACATCATTCTAGTACAAATGCGGCCGAAATTGTGGTTGTATATGTTGTGGTTGTATATAAGGTTGTAATAGTTGTATATGATAAATAAGACCCGATACTTGGGTATAAAAAAAGTCGGGTACGCGAAAACCCTAGTCAGGTTTTATTATCTAAATTACTTAACAGTCGTGAGTTACTTAAAAAATTTTATTTTATTTTATCGCAAATAAAATTGGTTTGTATGTACGGAACTAGACAAACATTTGTTTCAAATTTATTAGCAGATTAGTTTTTTCAAATAAGTAAGAATCTTCTCGATTACGTCAGCTTTTAAACATAAGTTTGGATAGGGTATACGGAACTAGACAAACAATTGTGTCAAATTGGTTGGAAATAAATTTTGTCAAATAGGAAATTAGATGATGGTCATCAAAAATATGAACAGATTCTCATAAATAGCTAGAAATTCCTCGATCTAGTCAGCTTTAAAAAACGCATCAAAATAGGTCCATTCGTTTAAGAACTACGCACGATTCTATAATACAGCCACATATTATTATATTACCGTCAAAGAATTCGTGTATTTCTTCTATGACAGTTAGAAGAGTAAAACAAACTGTCTTGTTTATCTACAGATATGTGTACAATTTATTTGTATATCCAAAAGAAATGAAATTATTTATTTTTATTCATAAAAGTAACAATGTAAAATAAAAATTTACTGGATTTTTTTATAAATCTGGTTTTTGTATTGTAACATGGTCGGGGAAACTGCGACCTAAGTAAGTTTCTTGTTGCCTTTATAAAAGTTGCATCTATAGATATATCAACTTAAGCGGCCTGATTTATTACTACCGAATTTAAATATGGCATCCAATGCTAAAAAAGTTACATTTTGTCTCAATTACAATTGTTTATTTATGTTTATTGATTTATAAACTACTCCGCTTCTTCAGTTTGTATGTCATTATAATCCCCTCCAAGTCGTTACAAAACGCCGTAATAGCGAAGTCGAGCTGAATAATGTGATCGTCGAGTAGTTCGATCTTCCGATGAATATCCGTTTCGCTGGTCTCCAACGCCTGTAGAAACTCGATTTGATGACGCCAGAAGTTGTGGAACCTTTCGAGACAGTCGATTAACAGGCCGACCGCTTTGAACTTGTTAAAGTGGTTGCCCGATTTGCACGGATGGAGCTTGTGGTCCTCGCTTGTCATTTTCAAACTATGAAAAGAGTCAATGAAAAGAGTCTGCACACAATGTATAAATTTTGACAACAATATTGTTTTAAAGCAAATTTATAGCCTAAATTTAGATATTATAAATTATTTTTCAATAAAGATATAGTCAGCCATTTTGAAATACTCTTAATAAAAAATGATGTGAAAATTCAACATAATTTGTTTATGAAATTCCAACTAATTTTCAATAATTTATGCGAAATTCTAGATAAAAAATTTAATTTTGAAAGCTAATTTGTGCAAAATTTAGAGAAACATATTTTGAAACTAATTTGTGAAAAAAATAAAAACAAAAATTGCAAATTGACATCTTGAATTTAAATGTAAATATCGCTATTGTGTGTGGTGTCTTTTTACCGTTTTGTGAAATTAAGATTAGAATTATTTAATTTGGTCTAGTAATTTGGTAAAATTTGAAAATTTCGTCTAGAGTAAGGGTGTAAGTTTTGTTGGGTGTCCTGATAAAACAAATACAAAAATATTACATCCTAAATTATGTAAAGATAATAATGAATAAAACAAACTCTTTTAAAGTATTAGTATATACAAGTATATATATATATATATATATATATATATATATATATATATATATATATATATATATATATATATATATATATATATATATATCGCGCTGAAACTAAATGGATCAAGGGCAAGGGTAGCAGTTCAAAATTAACGGATAGAGAACGAAACGATGCTTAGGGTATGGAAGAGGAGAGTGCTACGTAGAATATTTGCAGCAACACAGGATGACGATGGTTATTGGAGAATAAAGATGAAGTTTAATATCCTAATCAACGGAGTGAACATAGTACGCTTTATAAAGGCTAGACGCGCCATCTCTTACGCATGGATCAGGGCAGAGCACCTAAAAGACTTAATTAATGTATATCATCGCAAAATCGAGAGGAAGACCAATCAGAAGATGGAAAAAATATAGTAGAAGGTCTGAAAACAATGGGGGTACGCAATTACGCCGCACTAGCCCAGGACCGGAAAAGATGGAAGGAAATGGTAGAGCAGGCCAAGACTCACATAGGGTTGTAACACAACATGAAAAAGAAGAATAACGATTAGGATTTGATATTTTCCTAGTTTGTTATAGTCTACGTGTTTTTATGCTACAGTGATATTTTCATAGAATATCAACATTTGGGAGTAATTTATGCAAAAATTTCGAGTAATTTAACCTAACCCAACCCTTTAACATACTGCAACATTTCACATTAATTAATGTTAACATTTGGACAGAATTTGAAAATTCAAGATGATTTACTGGTTAAATTTTAACAAAAGTTTTGAATTTCAACAAAAAATTTATGCAAAATTCTTGACCGACAATATATTTTACAGTATCTTAAATTTGGACAAAAAATAATTCATATTAATGTGTACAAAATTTAGAAAAAATTTAAATATTCAATGTTGTTTTTCAACAGAAATTTGCTAGAAAATTTAGATAAGGGCTTCCAATAGAATATGTTGCTCAACAGTTCGCGACTAAATACCACGTCGAAAATATCACTCTAGCATAATAACACCTTAAACTTAATAAAGTCAAAACGCGAAAGTGTAAGTTTTGATATATATATATATATATATATATATATATATATATATATATATATATATATATGTATACATATATAAATAAAAGGTGGAATGGGGTAAATTCGATATAGTTTTTAAATAGGTGAACTTTGTAGTGTTCCAAAATTAGAATCTTATTAACAAGAAATTACACTTTTTTATAGCATTGCTACTGGGCTTTGAATGGATATTTTACCGTAAAAACAAATAGAAGATTTTCTTTTTCTAAACGAGGTCGATATATCACATTTCCCCCCCTCGTTTTGGGGAAAATGGGATAATGGAGTATATATGTTACAGTCAAAGCGGTAACTCAGTCGGTGTACACAGTTACTGGTAAAAGCATACATTAACAGAGTCGTTCAGACAAAGTATACTGAAATTATTTTATGAATAATTACATAGAGTTAAAAATCAAACAATGAAGTAGTTGAATCTTATTTTAGATAGGTTAGTTTGTTTATAATAACTAAAATTTAGTAATTATCTAAAATTTTGTTATTATAACATAAGTGAATTAATTTAAAGGTATTAGTTTTTTCCTTGTTAACATATTATGCATAATTTTTACATTTTGAGATTAGGAAATTGAAACCACATTCAAACTTTAACTAACGCCCGGCGTGAAAGTATTCATTATCGCGGTGTTGTATACTTTAATTGGATATATGCATCTTTATTTTACAATTTATACTTTGTATAAAAATATACTTAGAAGTATACATTGACTGGTGGATGTATACAATAACTGAATTTTATACTTCAACTGTAACATATACATAAACTAATGGGACAAAGACATAAAATTTTGTCAAAACTGTGCACTGGTTTTTTATTTATAAAAAAACTGGAAGTGTAAAAAAGTTACGAACTTTTTAAATTTATGAACGCAAAAGCAAAATTAAGAACGATTGTTAAAAGATAAATAAAGGCAACAATTTCTGAAACAATTATAAAATAATAATGCTGAAAAGATAAAGTTGCAAAAGCGACATAGTTTAACACACTTTCCTGGTCATTGAATAACACCTTTGCCCAATTATAATATTTTTAAGGACAAGTGTGACACCCCTCCTTAAAAACCTAGAAAATATTTAAATCCGGATAAATTGAACATATCACCTAATACTTTACAGTTTTTAACCTATTTTTGCTAGATAATACTTATTCACCTGTTGAGATAATAGTTTTATGGCTCTAGATGAAGAAAAACATCCACTCGTTATCAAAGTAAGCAACGTTCATCAGCAAAGATCTGCAACGAATTGTGGCAAAAGTTCTGCATACACGAATTAAAGTGGTGGGGGTGTAGAAGGGTATGTTGCACACCAATTGACATATGGCGCAATTGGAATGAATTGTTGGGAAGAGACTAACACAATTGCCCCTTTATCACATTTACCCCACTCCGCCATATATATATATATATATATATATATATATATATATATATATATATATATATATATATATGTTAATATTTAGGTTTTCGCGGGCGTAAAATGATTTCTTAGGTTCTGGGGGTTATGTGTAATTAATTAATTAATTAGTCTCTATCTTATAGATAGATCCACTAAATTAGCAGATGCAGAACACCAAAATAAAGAAACATCCATACTCCGCAGTGCTCTGAAATCAAATGGTTACCCAAAAAGACAAATAAAACTATTGAAAAACGGAAAAAACCAAAAGCTAACGATAAGAACGAACTAGAGACTACCAAAAAAGCCTTTTTACCATACGTAAAGGAACAACAGACAAAATCAGCAGAATACTGGGTAGGTACGATATCAAGACCGCTTACAACACAGACAGAAAAATTTCACAAATCTTACGAAACCCCAAGGACAAAATTCCGTTAGAAGAACAAGGAGTGTACGAGATACCAGGCGGATCATGTAATCTTTCATACATCGGACAATCAAATAGACGAATAAATATTAGACGAGACGAACACAAAAAAGCAGTAAGCCGACAAGACAAGACATCATCTCTTGCCCAACATGTAGCAGCCACTGGACATACCATTAATTTCGACAACACCAGAACAATAAGTAAAATGGTAGATTACCATAAACGGATCATCATAGAGGCCATAGCGATTGAAAAAAGACCTAACAACTTAAACAAAACAGATGATGCTCAACGTTTACCACACACATGGAGATCAACGGTGCATGGAATAACAAGAGCAGCCTCACAAAGATCAAGTGACATGGTCGTCAGCAAACAGTGAACTGTCAGAACTGCCTGAACTGTCAGGCAGAACGCAACATATAACCTGAACATGGCAACAGCGAGATTGCGAAATCATATATATATATATATATATATATATATATATATATATATATATATATATATATCCTTAAAAACCTAGAAAATATTTAAATCCGGATAAATTGAATTGATATATATACATATATGGACATTCAAGAAAACTTACCTAAAACGAAATTTTTAAATTTCATGAAATTCTTAGAACGAATTAAATTATTCCAAGCTCAAGTTCACAAAACAGTACACAGACAACACAAACAACGGTACCAACATAACCGAAAGGCAAAACAATTTTAATAAATTTGGGTTTTTAAGTTATTTGCGAAAAGATACATAACGAAAGAAAACAGATGTAACTACAACGGGTCACTTACAATGGTAAAAACAATTAGGGGAGTACTTAAAAAGTACGTGATGCTGCACTTCCAGATGTGCCAATTAAATACAACGTCTTTAGGATGTTCTTAATTTCTTCAGGACGTCATTTCCTGCAAAGCAGATAAGGGCGGATCTTATTGAATAATGGGATGTTATACCACAAGAAGAGAATTGAAGACTTTTGCGAAGCATGGCAAGACGATGAAATGCCGTCATTCGTGCTATGGTAGCACATACTCTTTATTAATTTTCCACTTAATGTAGAAAAGCTTACATAAACAATTTATTTAAATTCGTTTTGCACTTTGGTCTCAGTAGTCGTTAATTATTACTAGTACTTCAAAAGTACGTGATGCTGCACTTCCAGTTGTGCCAATTAAAACAAATAAATAATCACGTCTTTCGGATGTTCTTAATTTTATTTGCACGTAATTTCCCGTTTGAATTCTATGGAGGCACAAACTCGTGACCCGCCTATTATTTTGAGCAGTGTATTTTATAAAAAACATTTATTTTTAAAATTTCATTCTAAACAGAATTTACTAATGTTTTGGTCAATGAGAGAAATTTCAACAAAGTTTCACAGAAAATTGTAAAATCATCAAAACAATATAAGTAGAAAAAGGAGTAAATTTCCACAAATATATTTATTGACCTACAACTACTACTAAAATTTTAAATTTAGATCCTGGGTCAACAGTTTCGCACAAATTCTTGAAATTAAAATGCTTTATCAAAATTCCATTATCATATTCTAAAATATGAAGACCCCAACCAAACTAACCTAAAATATGACCAACAACCAAACCCATAACAACCCACAGTAACTAAACTTACCTAAAACGAAATTTTTAAACTATACCAATTTCATTCAGCGAATTAATTTCACCGAACTTAATATTCACCGAATTCACAAAACTAAACACTACCCACCCTAAAAACGGCGTACGTAATGGAAACAGTTTGTGTTTAACAAAAAAAGCTATTTGGATGGAGATGCCAACCTAAGGAATGCCATGATATAAATACAAGGGTATGCTGATGCGCATGCTAATCTAGCCAGCCAATTAGGTTGCGGCAGCTTGCAGATGTCATAACTCCATCATTACGCGGCGAATTTGAATTGTTTAATAGTATGTAGGCCAGACTGTATATTTTTTGTTAAAAGATGGTGATTTTTTAGGGAAGTAAATACATTTAGGTCCTTGAAAATTTTAAGAGATTTTGATGAACTATTATACGCCCCGGTGAGAGTCAAGTGTACACGAAGGTGACGTCAGCAAGCTGACCCAGCTATGCGCAGAACTGGTCTCATTTTCATTCTCAGGATGAGCATACCCTTATAATTATATCACGAGGAAAGCGAAGTGAAACTGTTTTATAAACATTTCAACCTACAAAAATACGTAAAACAAGATTTTCAAAATTTGTCAAATCCGTTCGATCGAATGAAATTATTACCGAATTAATTTTACGAAATCAAATACTGAATGTTTTAATTTCACAAATCTAATCAAAGAAATACCAGAAACAACACCTGAAGGAATCCATTTTGTTAGTTGTGAAACCGCTATATAACTTAATGTTACTTAAATAAAAAAATATTTTTAATTATTCGATTAACTGTTTTTATTCGATTAGGTATCGTAAAAGCTTTAGGAATATAATTTTATTATTTAGGACTTATTAGTTATTGTGTAATTAATTATTCTTTTTCAATATACAGTTTGAAGATCAGATAATAAATTATACATTATTTTTACGATTTGGTATTGGCAACACGATAATTAATTATTAACACCTATTTCTTGGTTCGTTATTACAGTTAACAGAACACCAGGCAACTGACGTCATGGATATGTATATGGCGGCAAATTTCAAACGTTGGTTATATGTTTATTCGTACAAGCCGCATAATTTGCTGGTGTAAAAGTTTTGGGAAAAAGGTTTTATGCTTAAAAGAGACTCAAAGAGAGTTAAGGTAGGTTAAGGTATGCGATGCAACGTGAGAGAATTGGTGTGCACACTCGTCTTGCGTATGCAACGTAAATTTTGCATCAGTCTCTGCTGTAATTTCTCAGAAGTTGCACTAGTGCGTCTATAAGTCTTGTTTTCTGATTCTAACAGCGAGTTTCATGATGATTTATTGAGTTTACTATTTTTTAATGAAAACTCCTGCGCCACAAAAATAAAAACTAAAGTTAAGAAGAGAAGATATTGGGTTCATGAGATAAATAAACAATGAGAAAAAGTTGGAAAATACCATACATTATTGCAGAAACTGGAATCTGATGAAGAACGATTCTTTATGTACTTTCGCATGTCTAAAATGCAGTTTGAAGAGAACGCTTGCATCAAAAGTCTATTTGTTTTTGACGTGCTACGCATAAGTTCCAGAGACACACTGATCACACGCGTGGATAGCGTACGAACATCCCTTCCACCTTCCCACACCGACATCCCAGTCTGGACATCCCAGATCAACGATGCGTGTGAGGCGTGTGCTTGCGTTGCATACGATAAGTGTGTTTCTATGGGATAGTTTTTCAGAGTCCAGATACCGTAATGCGTTGCGTATGTTAGATCAGTGTGTCTCTACCTTTATTTGAATCAAGGTAGCAACCCAATTGTAGTGTAATGTAACCTTTATTATTCTTCGTTTGTCCTCCTCCTGAGTGTATTGTATTTTAAGAGATGAGTCAAGTCTGGTGGTCGCAGACGAGACATGGGCCTCTCTGCTCCCACCCATTGAAGTGTCAAGACGTACTTTTACACGGCTTTAGTTCTGTTAATATATAAGTTGTTAAGTGTATAGTTGTTTCATATACCTCTTCACTGGACACCCACTTGACCACCTCAATACATTATATTTGACGACGAGGATAAAAAATTATCGTTAAAAGAGGATGGAAAAATATGCAAGTTTCGATCAAATGGCGTACCATGTAGACAGGAAGTAAAATAAAAATATTAAAGTAATTAGATTGTTATATATAATTGTTCTAACTATTAATTAATAATAAAAGTCGGTGGTAAAGTCCTGCAATCGCCTCCTATTGTGCGTGGCAGAAAATGCAACTAACGTTGCGGCTCAGTAGGGTTTCCCGGAAACAAACTATATCTGTTTTCTTATTTATTTTTGTAGCCTTATGATTTTTTCAATAAATCGCCGAAACTAGTAGCAAATTTCAACAGTTTGTTTGTCATTGTCACCAGTGAATCACACATTCTAATATTATTATTATATTTAAGTTTTTGTGATCAAAAATATTTTTAGTACTTAAAGAGTTTATGAAAACAATACTCTATAACTGCGTGTGATTTTTAATTTTCAACTGTGTCAGAGAAGAAAGTTTATTTAGTTATATTTCTCTTTTTTTATAACACAATTTATTGTAGCAAAAAGCCATTTTTTCCTAATTAGTTAATGAAAACAACTGTTTAACTGTGAGACCGATTGCATTATAAGTTAAGGAGACTTATTGATATACTTCACTCTTTCGTAATAAAATAAAACATTATTATAAGAAAAGTGTGGGTATTTTGTTTTTAAAGTTTGGTCCAATGTGGATGCCGGGTATTAACGCTTCTATCACTGCGGCCTAGTGGCCTATAGTATTTTGCCCACATTTTTCACTTATAGGCCATCAAACCTAGATGTTATTATAAATTGCGCAAATTAATTACACATTTGTTTTCTAGTACAAATGCGGCCGAAATTGTGGGTATACGTTTATATGAAAAATATGACCCGATACTTGGGTATAAAAAAGTCGTGTACTCGAAAACCCTAGTCAGGTTTTATTATCTGAATTACTTAACAGTCGGGGGTTAATTAAAATTTTTTATTTTATTTTACTATACGAACGTTTTTCTTTTCTTTAATAACGTGTAAATTTTGTTCGTAAATAAAATTGGTTTGTATGTACGGAACAAACATTTGTTTCAAATATGTTTGCAGATTAGTTTTATCAAATAAGTAAGAATCTTCTCGATTACGTCAGCTTTTAAACATAAGTTTGGATATAAGGAACTAGACAAACAATTTTGTCAAATTGGTTGGAAATAAATTTTGTCAAATAGGAAATTAGATGATGGTCATCAAAAATATGAACAGATCCTCATAAATAACTAGAAATTCGTCGATCTAGTCAGCTTTAAAAAAAAACGCATCAAAATAGGTCTATTCGTTTAAGAACTACGCACGATTCTATAATACAGATCCACATATTATAATATTACCGTCAAAGAAATCGTGTATTTCTTCCATGAAAGTTAGAAGAGTAAAACAAACTGTTTTTGTTTATCTATAGCGTACAATTTATTTGTATATCCAGAAGAAATGAGATTATTTATTTTTATTCATAAAAGTAACAATGTAAAATAAAACATATTTATTGGATTTTTTTATAAATCAGGTATATGTACTCATGGCCGGGGAAACTGCGACCTAAGTAAGTTTCTTATATCAACTTAAGCGGCTTGCTTTATTACTACCTAATTTAAATATGGCATCCAATGGTAAAAAAGTTACCAACCAACATTTTGTCTCAAATACAATTATTTATTTATGTTCATTGATTTATAAACTACTCCGCTTCTTCAGTTTGTATGTCATTATAATCCCCTCCAAGTCGTTGCAAAACGCCGTAATGGCGAAGTCGAGCTGAATAATGTGATCGTCGAGTAGTTCGATCTTCCGATGAATATCCGTCTCGCTGGTCTCCAACGCCTGTAGAAACTCGATTTGATGACGCCAGAAGTTGTAGAACCTTTCGAGACAGTCGATTAACAGGCCGGCCGCTTTGAACCTGTTAAAGTGGTTGCCCGATTTGCACGGATGGAGCTTGTAGTCCTCGCTTGTCATTTTCAAACTATGAAAAGAGTCAATGAAAAGAGTCTGCACACAATGTATAAATTTTGACAATATTGTTTTAAAGCAAATTTATAGCCTAAATTTAGATATTATAAATTATTTTTCAATAAAGATATAGTCAGCCATTTTGAAATACTCTTAACAAAAAATTACTTACTTAATAAAAAATGATGCGAAAATTCAACATAATTTGTTTATGAAATTCGAACTAATTTTCAATAATTTATGCGAAATTCTAGATAAAAAATTTAATTTTGAAAGCTAATTTGTGCAAAATTTAGAGAAACATATTTTGAAACTAATTTGAGAAAAAATTAAAAACAAAAATTGTAAATTGACATCTTGAATTCAAATGTAAATATCGCTATTGTGTGTGGTGTCTTTTTACCGTTTTGTGAAATTAAGATTAGAATTATTTAATTTGGTCTAGTGATTTGGTAAAATTTGAAAATTTCGTCTAGAGTAAGGGTGTAAGTTTTGTTGGGTGTCCTGATAAAACAAATACAAAAATATTACATCCTAAAGTATGTAAAGATAATAATGATCAAAACAAACTCTTTAAAGTATTAGTATATACAAGTATATATATATATATATATACATATACATATATATATATATATATATATATATATATATATATATATATATATATATATATATATATATATATCCCGCTGAAACTAAATGGATCAAGGGCAAGGGTAGCAGTTCAAAATTAACGGATAGAGAACGAAACGATGCTTAGGGTATGGAAGAGGAGAGTGCTACGTATAATATTTGCAGCAACACAGGATGACGATGGTTATTGGAGAATAAAGATGAGGTTTAATATCCTAATCAACGGAGTGAACATAGTACGCTTTATAAAGGCTAGACGCGCCATCTCTTACGCATGGATCAGGGCAGAGCAAGTAAAAGACTTAATTAATGTATATCATCGCAAAATCGAGAGGAAGACCAATCAGAAGATGGAAAAAATATAGTAGAAGGTCTGAAAACAATGGGGGTACGCAATTACGCCGCACTAGCCCAGGACCGGAAAAGATGGAAGGAAATGGTAGAGCAGGCCAATACTCACATAGGGTTGTAACACAACATGAAAAAGAAGAATAACGATTAGGATTTGATATTTTCCTAGTTTGTTATAGTCTACGTGTTTTTATGCTACAGTGATATTTTCATAGAATATCAACATTTGGGGGTAATTTATGCAAAAATTTCGAGTAATTTAACCTAACCCAACCCTTTAACATACTGCAACATTTCACATTAATTAATGTTAATATTTGGACCGAATTTGAAAATTCAAGATGATTTACTGATTAAATTTTAACAAAAGTTTTGAATTTCAACAAAAAATTTATGCAAAATTCTTGACCGACAATATATTTTACAGTATCTTAAATTTGGACAAAAAATAATTCATATTAATGTGTACAAAATTTAGAAAAAATTTAAATATTCAATGTTGTTCTTCAACAGAAATTTGCTAGAAAATTTAGATAAGGGCTTCCAATAGAATATGTTGCTCAACAGTTCGCGACTAAATACCACGTCGAAAATATCACAACGACATAACAACTCTGTACGATAACACCACGCTAAAATATCACATTCCAAAATAAGACGGTCAAAAATAATTGAAAACAAGCACGTCGAAAATATCACTCTAGCATAATAACACCTTAAACTTAATAAAGTCAAAACGCGAAAGTGTAAGTTTTGATACATATATATATATATATATATATATATATATATATATATATATATATATATATATATATATATATATGTATATATATAAATATGTATACATATATAAATAAAAGGTGGAATGGGGTAAATTCGATATAGTTTTTAAATAGGTGAGCTTTGTAGTGTTCCAAAATTAGAATCTTATTAACAAGAAATTACACTTTTTTATAGTATTGCTACTGGGCTTTGAATCGATATTTTACCGTAAAAACAAATAGAAGATTTTCCTTTTTAAACAAGGTCGATATATCACATTTGCCCCTCGATTTGGGGAAAATGTGATAATGGGGTATATATATGTTACAGTCAAAGCGGTAACTCAGTCGGTGTACACAGTTACTGGTAAAAGCATACATTAACAGAGTCGTTCAGACAAAGTATACTGAAATTATTTTATGAATATTATATAGAGTTCGTTAGAGTTTATAGGAGTTCGGTTCGAGAGTTCGGGTAAGTAAGACTTGCGAGTGTTTGACAAAAAGTTTAGTTGCGAGTATAACCGCTGGTAGTTCGCTAGCGTCGAATTTCCAGCGCAGCCCTACGACAGAAGGGGCCACGAAAACCCCAAAAGCCAAGAAATCATACCAGGAGAACAGGAAAGAGAAAAGGAGGCTGAGTGTAAGGAAACAGAAAGAAGAAAAAGAAAAAAAGCAAAGATAACGGTAGCAAGAAAAGAAAGAAAAAAAAGAGAAAAAAAAGGATAACATGGAGTGTAGTGAGCAGGAACGCAGTTCCGATAGTGAACAGGCCAACCCATTCCAATCTAAAAAACGGCTAGGCCGTTCCCCCTGCTCTAAGAGAAAAAAGGAGACCAGCCCAAAAGAGGCTAGCCCGAAGGAGGGCCACAAATCGCATCGTTCGCTGATTAAAGCAAATCTCTCAGTGGTCCAGGAAATGGCGGAGATAAAACGCGAGCTGATGCGATTCACGAAGAAATTAGAAGAAGATAAAAGAGAGGAGAAAAAGTGGAGAACGGAATTAACAGAGGAACTAAAAGCGATGAGGGAAGAAAATAAATTAGCAAGAGAGAAAATTATAGGCTTGGAGAATGAGATTAGAGACTTAAAGAAGGCAAGTGCAGACAGGGAATGTAAGATAGAAGCAGATAGAAAACAAATGGAAGAGAAATTGGCTAAAATTGAAAATTTTAGGGAAGAAAAGGATAAGAAAGAAAGAAAGTTAAACATAGTTATGAATGGAATTAAAGAAGAAGCTACGTGGGAAAAGGAAGTAGAGGACTTGCTAAGGAACAAATTTCAAATAAATGTGGTACAAAACATGCACAGAATAGGAAGCCCGACAAATGGAAAAACCAGAGCAATATTAATTAAAATGAATAACTGGGAGGAAAAACTAAGGATAATGAAAATCAAAAACCAATTAAAAGGATCGCAGGTCTACGTGGACAATGATATCACAGAGAAGGAAAGAGAGGTGCAGAGGGAGATAAGACAGAAAGCTAAAGAATTGAGGGAAAGAGGCAAGTTTGTAAGAGTAGGATACCGAAAAATGGAAGTAGACCAGAGGTGGTACCACTACAATGATGTTACAGGAATAAAGGATATAAAATTTCAGTAAGAAAGAATAGGGAGATGGAAAACCAGCAGGTCACGAAGCAAACGAAGATATTGTGTTGGAATGTAGCAGGTTTGAAGAGAAAATTAAGAGCGGATTATAAGGATGACTTGTTGGTTTACATGAAGAGCTTCGATATAATTGGAATAGTGGAAACATGGATTGACGAAAAGGATTGGGAGGAGGTGAAGAACGAACTGCCAGATAACTTCGCGTGGAAGTGCCAATGGGCAAAAAGAGATTTCAACATGGGGAGACCAAGAGGCGGTTTAATTACCGGAGTCAAGAAGGACATAGAGGAAGAGAAAAATTATAGGGCAGAAGATTACGGCGAAGGGATTCAAATAAGAAAGATAAAATTAAACGGGGATAAATGGAAATGTAATATAGTTTATAATAATAAAAGACTAAAAGAATTATTAACGGAAATAGAGACGGAAGCAAACGAGGAAACCTTGTCTAAAGTTATAATTGCGGGGGACTGGAACGTAAGAATAGGGGAGAGCCAGGTTGGGAATCTCGGAGAAGGAGGACATGAAGTAACAAGAAAATCCAAAGACAAAATAATCAACGCGGATGGTAGAAAATGGCTTGACTGGATGAAGGAAAGAAAATGGAACATATTAAATGGATGCACGGAGGGAGATTGGAGTGGAGAGACAACATATGTAGGGGGAAGAGGGATGTCAGTGATAGACTATGTAGTAGCAAACGAGCCAGCAACAAGTGATATAATCAGCATGGAAGTAGGGAACAGGATAGAGTCGGATCATTTCCCGCTGGAAGTAACGGTAAAAGGAAAAACGGTGGTTAGTGGACAGACGGAGAAGCAGAAATCAGTAGCGATATGGAATAAAGAGGCGGTACAAAGATTTAAGAGCAACCTGGAAAACTGTCAGCTAGAATCAATAAATAGCCTAGAACAACTGGTATCTAAAGTCCATGAGGCGATAGTATGGAAAAATGTCGGGAGTGAGCATTATAACAGCGCATGGATTGATAAAGAATATATCTCCAAGAAAAAACAGTTGAGAGAGGATGTCAAGAGATGGAGACAGAGCGGAGGAACTCCAGGTAAATTAAAAAATATGAAGGACCAAATGAAAGAACTTGTGAAGAACAAAAAAGGAACGTGGCAAAGAAAACAAATGGAGGAGGCTAGGAAGCTCAATAGTAAAAGAGAAATATGGAAGTTTATTGCCAAAAATGTGGAAAAAGCAACCAGGAAAGTTTATGAAATTAAGATGGAAAGATGGAGAGTACATTTTATGCAGTTGCTGGATGGAAAAGAAGATAAGGGAGCAGAGGAGACAGTGGAAGAGGACGGAAAAAAAGAAGAAGGCCATCGACCAGAAATTATGTGGGAGGAAATGGAGCAAGTGCTGGGTGGGCTGAAAAGAAGAAAAGCGACAGGTCCGGATGGAATCCCAAATGAAGCGTGGAAACTAGCGCCGGTGTCAATACAAAAAAAACTTCACGAATTATACAACAAGATTTTTAAAGGACAGCAAGCAATTCCAGAAAGCTGGAGGGAAGGGGACATCGTACCAATTTTCAAAGCAGGAAATAAGGGAGAAGCAGAAAATTACAGAGGCATCACACTGATGGATACATCATATAAGATATATGCAAAAGTAGTGGAGATGAAAATACAGGAAGAAATTGAGGAAAAGGAAGTGATTCCGGAAGTACAAGGGGGATTCAGAAAAGGGAGGGGAACAACGGACCAGCTGGTTACCTTAAAATACGTAATAGAGCAAGAGCTGGCACAGAAAGGTGGAAAGGTGTATGCTGTATTCATAGATCTTAAAGCGGCATATGACACAGTAAACCGAAACATGCTATCGGAAATGATGAGAGCAAAAGGAATTAGTGGGTGGCTAGTGAGGCAGTTACAGATCTATATGGCAAGACAAGCTGCAGAGTTAGAATAAGTGAAAAAAAATCCGAAAGATTCTGGGTTAGGAAAGGGTTAAAGCAAGGGTGTCCACTTAGCCCTGTCCTATTTAATGTTTTTATAAATGACTTAGAAAAGGTTTTAAAAAATGGGCAGGCAGGAGGAGTGGTAATAGGTAGGATGAAAGTGTGGTCTCTAGCTTACGCGGATGACATAGTTGCTTTAGCAAGAACAAAAGGGGAAATGAAAGAGATGATTGGAAGGATTAAAAGATATATGGGGAAAAGAATGTTAAGTGTGAATGTAGAGAAGACTAAGTGGATGGTGTTTAGAAAGAAAGTTGGTAAGAAAGAGGAAAGCTTGATGTGGGGGAAAGAAGTTATAGAGCAGGTTAGCAGGTTCAAATACTTGGGATTTATGTTTGGTAGTAATGGGTCCAATAATGAGCACATTAAGTTCGTATGTAAGAAAGCATGGGTGGCTGCTAATAGGTTTTGGAATGCTTGGAAAGATAAATTTGAAGATAGTTTCGTGGCAAAAATGACAGTGTGGAAAGCGTGTGTTCGGAGTATTTTGTTGTATGGAGCGGAAATATGGGGTATGAACGAAATGGAACAAGTAGAAAAGGTACAACTTCAGTTTATAAAAAGGGCGTTGAAATTAGACAGGAGTACGCCAGGGTACCTGGTGCTACAAGAAGCGAATGTATATAAAGTTGCAATAGAAGCATCAGTGAGAGTGGCAAGATACGAAAGGAAAGTGTATAGGTTAGGGAATGAAAGGATAGTGAAAGAGGTGTTCAATAGTTTAAGGAAGGAAGGTGTCGGAGGGATTAGACTAACAAAATGGGGAAATGAATGGAAAAAAATGTATGAACGAGTAGGGTTGTCGAAAGAGGAGGTAGAAAGGATGAAAAGGGAAGGCGTAAAGTGTGAAAAATTGTTGGGTGAAAGGAGTAGGGAGATAGAGCTGCAGATACGACAAAGCCGTATAGACGAAAGCAGGTACAATCGGGAGTACAACAAGGTACAAGTGTACGGCAGACTCCCTTTGTACCTAAGCAGAGGGTCCAGCGTTAGCCAAAATAGGATAGCCAGGTTTCGGTGCGGCAACGAAGAAAAGGGAAGAAGGTACTGGTTGAATGAAAGGGAGAATTTGTGTACCATATGCGGAGAGGGTACTGACAGGTGGGCACATTGGATGGAAGAGTGCAAAGGGCTAACATGGGAAGAAGGAAAGAAAAATAAATGTAAAGACTGGGAAGCGTGCATGGACGAGTCAGGTAGCGGGTGGCCCATAATGCGGGAAATTTTAGAGCGGAAGGGAGTGATTGTGGAAAGAGTTTAGGGAGGGAGATAAGTGCGGGCGAAGAATTATTGTTTTTTTTTGTTTCTTTAAAGTGTAGTATTTTTTTTAAGTTTGAGTATTTGGGATATTTTTAGGTCGGGTTATTAGTTATGTTCTGTTTTTTTGTACTTTTTTTTTATTGTTTCCATGTGTTTTTTTGTTTTGTTTTTTTTTGTTTTGATATGTTGTATTGTTAGTCTTATAGTAATTGTTGTAAATATGCCAATAAAGGTAATAATAATATAGAGTTAAAAATCAAACAATGAAGTAGTTGAATCTTATTTTAGATAGGTTAGTTAGTTTATAAAAACTAAAATTTAGTAATTATCTAAAATTTTGTTATTATAACATAACTGAATTAATTTAAAGGTATTAGTTTTTTTCCTTGTTAACATATTATGCATAATTTTTACATTTTAAGATTAGGAAATTGAAACCACATTCAAACTTTAACTAATGCCCGGCGTGAAAGTATTCATTATCGCGGTGTTGTATACTTTAATTGGATATATGCATCTTTATTATACAATTTATACTTTGTATAAAAATATACTTAGAAGTGTACATTGACTGGTGGATGTATACAATAACTGAATTTTATACTTCAACTGTAACATATACATAAACTAATGGGACAAAGACATAAAATTTTGTCAAAACTGTGCACTTTGGTTTTTTATTTATAAAAAAACTGGATGTGTAAAAAAGTTACGAACTTTTTAAATTTATGAACGCAAAAGCAAAATTAAGAACGATTCTTAAAAGATAAATAAAGGCAACAATTTCTGAAACAATTATAAAATAATAATGTTGAAAAGATAAAGGGGCAAAAGCGACATAGTGTAACACACTTTCCTGGTCATTGAATAACACATTTGCCCAATTATAATATTTTCAAGGGCAAATGTGACACCCCTCCTTAAAAACCTAGAAAATTTTTAAATCCGGATAAATTGAACATATCACCTAATACTTTACAGTTTTTAACCTATCTTTGCTAGATAATACTTATTCACCTGTTGAGATAATAGTTTTATGGCTCTAGATGAAGAAAACATCCACTTGTTATCAAAGTAAGCAACGTTCATCAGCAAAGATCTGCAACGAATTGTGGCAAAAGTTC
Source organism: Phosphuga atrata (assembly GCA_944588485.1). NCBI lineage: Eukaryota > Metazoa > Arthropoda > Insecta > Coleoptera > Silphidae > Phosphuga > Phosphuga atrata. Next base: position 71,067 of record CALYMW010000042.1, read on the forward strand.
TGCATACACGAATTAGTGGTGGGGGTGTAGAAGGGTATGTTGCACACCAATTGACATATGGCGCTATTGGAATGAATTGTTGGGAAGAGACTAACACAATTGCCCCTTTATCACATTTACCCCACTCCGCCATATATATATATATATATATATATATATATATATATATATATATATATATATATATATATACAGTGGAATCCGTTTATTATGACTCCGCCTATATTGACCAACCGCTTAAAATGAATTAATTGCAGTGTAATGTTTGGTTCTTCTATTAAATCCTTTATAGCAAAGTTCGGATATAATGACTTTGTTTAAAATGACATGTCGCTTATTATGACTTATTTTTAAGAAATTATGTCCGGTTATACTGACCGTGACCACCGATTATATGCGATTATATGCACATTAGAAAATAGAGAATCAAACTCATCTCTCGCAAAGGAACTCGATGTTGGCCATTCGACCATATCAATGATTTTTAAAAGCAAGAACCAGATTAAGAAATCGTTCAATTCAAATGTTTTTGTCAAATCCGAAGTGACTTCGAAAATCACTACAGAATAATGTTAATCAAGCGTTAATTCAGTGGATTAAAATGGCGAGAAAGAACGGAATATGTAAAATAGGCCCTATGTTACAAGAAAAAGCAAATGTTTTTGCTTTCGTTTTGGGATTCTCAACTATAATTGTTCTGCGAGCTGGATAAGTAATTTTAAAGTGAGTCATAACAATGTGGAGGTCTGTTCATCAAAGTTCTGCAACAAACTGGTTAACCACTGTTTGGCCAAATCTACGGAAACAATTTTCTTATGATGATATTTTCAATGCAAATGAAATTATTCTGTTTTACAAATTAATGCCGGATGGAACTTTTTAATGCATGGAACTTTTTTTAATTTAAGGGAGCGAATTGTAGTGGAGGCAAGTTGTCAAAAGATAATAGAATTAGAATAGCCGTCATGGTAGCAGCAAATCTGAGCGGTACACAGAAAAAAAAATTCTTGTTATCGGTAAATAAAGATGTTTTAGCAGTGTTTTAGCCAATTGTTGCCAGTCGATTATGCAAACAACCGTAAAGCTTGGATAACGCTTTTCGATAACTGTTCGAGAAGTGGCTTCGAGATTGGGATCGCGATTTGGTGAATAAGAAAAAGATTTTATTGCTGGTTGATTATTGCCGCATCCAAAAGTAACTGAATTAAAGTCTATCAAACTTACCTTCCACCACCAAATACACGGAAAAATGTACACTCTAAAAATTACAGTTTAAATAGTAGCAGCGGCCTAACGAATACAAATTTGTAAAGATTGCAGTCGCATACTGTAATTTTTAAAACTTATTTACTAATAAATAATACCAGAAACTGTAATTTAAAAAAAGCAATTGTTAATTTTTAAAGTTTCAAATTCGTAAGGCCGATTTTACTATTTAAACTGTAATTTTTAGTCTGTACTTTTTTCCGTGTACAACATCGGTCTTATAGCTAATGGATCAAGGAATAATACGGTAACTCAATTTCAGAAAGAACCTTGTAATTAAATTGATTAATAGCCTTGATACGAATGAATAAAATTAGCTCTTTTACTTAAATAACAGTTCCAAATGCAATTCTTAAGGTGCATGATGAATATTAAATAAAATGTCACAAAGTACCATTTACAACTGTTTCAAACATGCAGGATTCATTGAAAACCATGCTGATTTGCCTGCTCAAAATACAGCAGAAAATGAATTTGAAGATGAAGATGACGTTCCTTTATCTTTGAGGGTACAAAACCTAAATTCAAACTAGTTAACAGCGTCGGGAATGTGTGACGATTATGTTGACATTGATGGCGCTCTCCTCACATCAGAAGAACCATCAGATGAAAATATTGTACAGAAAAGTATAGCTAATGATCAAAATAAAAGCGATGAGCAAGAGTAAGCCGGGGAAGAATCAATAGCTACCACGGTAGAGGCTTTAAAAGCGGCAGACTTATTATCGCGATTTGTTCATACCAATTTCGAAAATGAAAAAAGAATTTAAACAGGGCAATATCTTCTTTACACTGTAAAGTTAAATGCTGTTATTACATTCTAAAGTAAAAACAAAGGCAGGCAAAAATTATTGATTTCTTATGTAAAAAATGATATTATTATGTATATTTTTATTGTTTTGTATACACATATGTGCTTATAATTATGAAAGTGGTCTAAGTCAAAATTAAAAAATAATAGTTTATCAATTATTTCACACTATATCATTAACACTAAATGAATTCCATATATTGTTGAAATTACAACCACTACTTACAGGTTCATTTTTGACGATATCATAAAAATTACATTAAATAAATTTAGTTTAAAATAATGCTGTGTGAAATAACTGATAAACTATTTTCTTTTTTAATTTTGACTTTTGTAATTTGTATTTATTTTTAATCTTCATCTTATACTAAGAATGTAATTTAATTATATATTTTGTACTGGTTCTATGTGCAGGTGTTCCTACACCTCTATAGAAATGCAAACTTAAAACAAACGGAACACAGCCGGAATATATTCAGACTTTCCGGAGCTCTATAACAATTATTGAGTGTTTTTAGGCCTACCAATACAAATCTCACTTTGTATTGGTAGAGATTTGTTTTGGTAGTCCTAAAAAGACTCAATAATTGTTATAGAGCTCCGGAAAGGCTGAATATATTTTTATATATAGGCTGCACCCCGTTTGTTTTAAGTTTGTATAATTATCCGTAGTATATAACTTTGTAGTATATAACTTTCTATCTATAGAAATGTAATAACAGAAATTATAAATAAATAAATAAATAAAATATGTTTATTTTGTATCAATTCATGTTTCTTTTTCTTTTTTTGTTAATACAAATATACAATTTGTCTTTTTTCTATCTATTAGACAAAATAACTAAGAAAAATAGGAAGTTTATTATTTTCTAAGACAATGCTTTGTATGACGTCCGCTTAGTATGACGGATTTGTCACTTCCCTTCGATGTCATTATAAGCGGATTCTACTGTATATCATATATATATATATATATATATATATATATATATATATATATATATATATATATATATATATATGTATATATATATATATATATATATATATATATATATATATATACATATATGGATATTCAAGAAAACTTACCTAAAACGAAATTTTTAAATTTCATGAAATTCATAGAACGGATTATATTAAGTTCACAAAACAGTACAACGACAACACAAACAACGGTACCAACCTAACCGAAAGGCAAAACAATTTGAATAAATTTGGGTGTTTAAGTTATTTGCAAAAAGATACATAACGAAAGAAAACAGATGTAACTACAACGGGTCACTTACAATAGTAAAAACAATTAGGGGAGTATTTAAAAAGTACGTGATGCTGCACTTTCAGATGTGCCAATTAAAACAATTAAACACAACGTCTTTAGGATGTTTTTAATTGCTTTAGCACGTCATTTCCCGCAAAGCAGCGAAGGGCGGATCTTATTGAATAATGGGATGTTATACCACAAGAAGAGAATTGAAGACTTTTGCGAAGCATGCCAAGACGATGAAATGCCGTCATTCGTGCTATGGTCGCACACACTCTTTATTAATTTTCCACTTACTGTACAAAATTTTACATAAACAATTTATTTAAATTCGTTTTGCACTTTGTTCTTAGCAGTCGTTAATTATTACTAGTACTTCAAAAGTACGTGATGCTGCACTTACAGTCGTGCCAATTAAAACAAATAAATAATTCACGTCTTTCGGATGTTCTTAATTTTATTTGCACGTAATTTCCCGTTTGAATTCTATGGCGGCACAAACTCGTGATCCGCCTATTATTTTGAGCAGTGTATTTTATAAAAAACATTTATTTTTTTAATTTCATTCAAAACAGAATTTACTAATGTTTTGGTCAATGAGGAGAGAAATTTCAACAAAGTTTCACAGATAATTGTAAAATCATCAAAACAATGTAAGTAGAAAAAGGAGGAGTAAATTTCCACAAAAATATTTATTGACCTACAACTACTACTAGAATTTTAAATTTAGATCCTGAGTCATCAGTTTCGCACAAATTCTTGAAATTAAAATGCTTTAACAAAATTTCATTATCATATTCTAAAATATGAAGACCCCAACCAAACTAACCTTAAAATATGACCAACACCCTAACCCATAACAACCTACAGTAACTAAACTTACCTAAAACGAAATTTATAAACTATACCAAATTCATTCAGCGAATTAATTTTACCGAACTTAATACTCACCGAATTTACAAAACTAAACACGTCCCAACGTAAAAACGGCGCACGTAATGGAAACAGTTTGTGTTTAACAAAAAAGCTATTTGGATCTTTGGATGGTGATGCCAACCTAAGGAAAGCGTAGTGTAACTGTTTTATAAACATTTCAACCTACAAAAATACGAAAACAAGATTTTCAAAATTTGTCAAATCCGTTAGATCGAATGAAATTATTACCGAATTAATTTTACGAAATCTACTATTGAATGTTTTAATTTCTCAAATCTATTCAAAGAAATACCAGAAACAACACCTGAAAAAATCCATTTTGTTACTTGTGAAACCGCTATATAACTTAATGTTACTTAACAAATAAAAAAATATTTCTAATTATTCGATTAACTGTTTTTATTCGATTAGGTATCGTAAAATATTTAGGATTATAATTTTATTATTTAGGACTTATTAGTTATCGTGTAATTAATTATTCTTTTTCAATATATAGTTTGCAGATCAGATAATAAATTATACATTATTTTTACGATTTGGTATTTGCAACACGATAATTAATTATTAACACCTATTTCTTGGTTCGTTATTATAGTTAACAGAACACCAGGTAACTGACATCATGGATATATATATATATATATATATATATATATATATATATATATATATATATATATGGCGGCAAATTTCAAACGTTGGTTATATGTTTATTCGTACGAGCCGCATAATTTGCTGGTGTAAAAGTTTTGGGAAAAAGGTTTTATACTTAACAAAGAGAGTTAAGGTAGGTTAAGGTATGCGATGCAACGTGAGAGAATTGGTGTGCACACTTGTCCCGCGTATGCAACGTAAATTTTGCATCAGACTCTGCTGTAATTTCTCAGAAGTTGCACTAGTGCGTCTATAAGTCATGTTTTCTGATTCTAAAAGCGAGTTTCAGGATGATTTATTGAGTTTACTATTTTTTAATGCATATTCCCGCGCTACAAAAATAAAAACTAAAGTTAAGAAGAGAAGATATTGGGTTCATGAAATAAATAAACAATGAGAAAAAGTTGTAAAATACCATATATTAATGCAGAAACTGGAATCTGATGAAGAATGATTCTTTATGTACTTTCGCATGTCAAAAATGCAGTTTGAGGAGAACGCTTGCATCAAAAGTTTATTTGTCTCTGAAGTGCTACGCATAAATTCTAGAGACACACTGATCACACGCGTGGATAGCGTACGAACATCCCTTCCACCTTCACACGCCGACATCGTCCAGTCTGGACATCCCAGATCGACGTTGCGTGTGAGGCGTGTGCTTGCGTTGCATACGATAAGTGTGTTTCTATGGAATAGTTTTTCAGAGTCCAGATACCGTAATGCGTTGCGTATGTTGGATCAGTGTGGCTCTACCTTTATTTGAATCAAGGTAGCAACCCAATTGTAGTATAATGTAACCTTTATTATTGTTCGTTTGTCCTCCTCCTGAGTGTATTGTATTTTAAGAGATAAGAGTCAAGTCAGGTGGTCGCAGACGAGACTTCGGCCTCTTTGCTCCCACCCATTGAAGTGTCAAGACGTACTTTTACACGACTTTAGTTCTGTTAATATATAAGTTGTTAAGTGTATAGTTGTTTTATATACCTCTTCACTGGAGACAGTAGGGAAAGATGTCATGTTCTGGACTCACCTCTCGCACCTTATGGGAAATTACATGTAAATTTTGGTCCAAGCACCTTATGAGAAAAACCTTATGGGTAATTAAAATATAAATTGCATATTAAATTAATTATACACATTAGAACCTGCATTCTTGGAACTGGTTTATTGTATAATTCTCCTCGCCTTAAACGCTTCTTAAGTAAATGTTTTTCAACCATGATGTTATAATTTCCACATATTTTTTAGCAAATCACATCCGCATTCTTAGAAGTGAATAGTTGTTATTATCGCAAATGTAATCACACAATTAATTATTCTCATTACAAGTGTATACACATAACTTTGACATTTTAATTTGTTGTTTGTCGCACAAAAACAATTGCTTTAAGTCAAAATAGATAATTATGAGGACTTTCTATAACACTAATCCCACCTGATTATATGTGTAAAAACAAATAGAATAACCGAACGATTTCTGGCTCATCACTAACTAGATATATTTACCTTTACTTTGTACCGACCTCGATGCGAACACGTAATACTAGAATATAATTACGAAATATTGGAAATAATACTTAAGAAACGCTGCGTAATCAGTTTCCTGTTTAATTTATCGCTATACATTCCGATGTTCGAACATTTTGTTTCTAATAATTATTAGTTAGTTCTTAACTAGACCTCGTCACGACAAGTCAATATCAAGCTTAAAAAATGTTCTCCTGCAGTAAATGCCAAAAAGTTTTTGCAAGCAAGCATAATCTTAGACTCCATTTAAAAACCTGTGGTGGTATGCAGAAAATCAACCTCAAATGTGAATTGTGTGCTGTAACATTCACAAGAAACGGCAGCTTAAAACGTCATATGAAGCAACAGCATAAAATCGTTGAGAAGAATGGCGATGCTTCACCCTCCACTTCGAAGAGATCTGTAAATAATGAAGATTAAGCCTCCACCCCCAAGAAGATAAAGTTGGAACCGCCAACCCCTTCTTACTTCTGTGAAATTTGCAACCAGCAGCTCCCCTCAAAAATCAAGTACGCTGGACATCTGCGGTCGCAAAAACATCTCCAGGTAGCGGTGAAGCCGTTCAAACAAAATGTTAAGAAAGTTTGCTCTAGCTTCAAGAACAGAGTGGCAAGTTATAGAATTAATGGATCGGGTATAGATATAGATAGTTTTATTAGTAAATTAAGGGACACTGTTCGTTGAATGATTGAAAACGTTATCAAGTCGTATAATTCCAGGTTGAAATTTAATATAGAGCTATTTAGTATTTACATAAATGAAAAAAAATACAGCGGGTGAATTAAAATCATTTTATACAAAATATTGCGAAATTACACCTAGCATGAGTCTTTATAGAAATTTATGATAATATGTGTGCCACAATTAAAACAAAATGTGGCGAGTTTCAGGAGAAAGATTCGGGTTGGTCACTTAGGGAGATTTCCAATTTAGAAATTAATCTAAATAAATATAAACCACTACGTGGGTCGTCATTTATTGAACTGCCAAAAGAGATTAGGGACCGGAAAGCGTGTATCAATGTTCAAAACGAAGACGAGTTTTGCTTTTTATGGAGCATTGTGTCCGCATTACACCCCGCTAATACGCATTCAAATCGCCCGTCATCATATCCCCACTTTTCTTAAGCTTTAAATTTTAAATTAAGACGGACTAGAATTTCCAATTAAAATTAAAGACATCTCCAAATTTGAACAGATGACCAACATTAGCATGAACGTTTATGGTTTAGAATTTAATTTTAAATCTAAACAACATGACGTTGTAGGACCAATTTTTCACACTAATAATACTAGGGTAAGACATGTAAATTTGTTATTTTTAGAAGAGGGGGTTAAAGGTCATTATGTATGGATAAAAGATATGCCGAGACTTGTAAGAAGCCAAATCTCACCAGGTTGTAGAAAAAAATATCTATGTGATTGTTGTATGACCTTTTTTCAAGCGAGTCGACTTTTAATCAACAAAATTGAATGACTGCAACAAAATTTACACTATTATGCCGACAAAAGACATTGTAAAAGACAAGCGAGGTGATATGATCCCAGGGAATATATTAAAATTCCAAAATTACGATAGAAAAATTCGTATACCCTTTGTTGTATACGCAGATTTCGAATCAATTTTAAAACCGATAGATACATGTTCACCAAACCCCGACAATAGCTATACCAATCAAACACATATACACGTACCGTACAGTTTTGCCTATAATATAAAATGTCCATTTGATGATTCATTGAGTAAATTCGTGACTTATACCGGTGAAGATTGCCCGAAATTATTTTAGGAGAACCTCTGTGCGGATGTTAAGGAAATATATAGGAATCATTTAAGCGTCTCACTTCCGATGATTAAATTATCTGAAGATGAACAAAATTCCTACGATACGGCCACTTCTTGTCATATATGTAATAAATCATTACAAGTACCAGACAAAGTCGCCGATCATGATCATTTAACGGGTAAATTTCGGGGAGCGGCGCACTCAAATTGTAATTTAAATTATAAAATTCCGAAAATGATTCCTGTTTTCTTCCACAACATGTGAAATTATGACGCGCATTTATTTGTTAGAGTTTGGCTGCGATCAGGAAAATCGATATCATTGCTCAAAATAAGGAGAAATATATTTCAATCACCAAAAATCTACCGGTCGGCGAATATGTAGGTGAAAACGGGGTGGAAAATAAAATTTACATAAAACTGAGATTTGTCGATTCATTCTGATTTATGGCTACCTCTTTGGAAAAACTAGCGAAAAATTTGAGCGATGATCAATGCATACTTGTTTTCCTATACAAACACATGGACGACTGTTTGGACGACTTTTAATTGTAGAAATTTAAAAGATTACTCTAACCTGTATTTAAAGACTGACGTATTGTTATTGACAGATATTTTCGAACAGTTTCGAAACGTATGCATCACGACATATCAGCTCGATCCGACCCATTATTATACGGCACCCGCACTGAGCTAGGATGCAATGTTGAAAATGAAGAATATAAATTTAGAATTTTTCACCAACATAGACATGCACCATTTCATCTTCAAAGGCATTAGAGGAGGTATTTGTCAAGCCTCGCTGATACGGGAAGACGAATAATAAATACTTATCCGAGTATAATCCCAATCAACCTAGCACGTATTTAGCGTACTGGGATGCTAATAATTTATATGGCTGGGCACTTTCCCAACTAATGCCTTACGGCGGTTTTAAATGGTTGACGAAGACTGAAATTTTATTTTAATAACTGCAAAAAATGAGCGATGATTCACCTATTGGCTATTTCATCGAAGCAGACATCGAGTATCCTGAATCACTACAGGTCCTACATATTGATTTACCATTCCTCGTTGAAAGCATGGTTCCACCAAAATCAAAATTTAATAACACAAAACTTATTCCAAATTTAAACAATAAAGAAAAGTATATTGTTTACTACAGAAAATGAAAGCAGGCAATAAATTACGGACTTAAAATTACAAAAATCCATAGAATATCCGGCAATCTGATTGATTTAAACACTACTTTACGGCAGGCGGCTAAAAATTATTTTGAAAAAGACTTTTTTAAATTAATGAACAATAGCGTATTTGGCAAAACGATGGAAAATGTAGACAAACAAGTGGATGTCAAACTTATCAATCATTGGGAAAATACTGGCCGTAAACCGGACGCGGAAACACTTCTCGCTAAACCGAATATGAAAGTGTTTCAACATTCACCGAAAATTTGATCGCGATTCAATTTGCAAAATTAAAAGTTGTATAATAAGCCGATTTATGTGGGGTTTTCCGTTTAAGAACTATCAAAATTTTTAATGTATGAATTTTATTAAGATTTTTTGAAACCAAAGTATTGCGACAAAGTTACTCTATGCTACTGTGACACCGACAGTTTCATTTTATTGATTAAAACCGACGATCTTTATACAGATATCAAGGAGAACATTGATAAATTTGATACTAGCAATTACGGGTCTGATAACGTTTTCGATACGAGTTGGCGGGTGAAATAATTGAGGATGTTCTGATAAGAGCGAAAATGTATGCTCATTGCTCAGAGAGGGATAAAGCGAATTGGAAGAAGAAGGCTAAAGGTGTGAAAAAATGTTTTGGGAATAAAGACATTAGTGGCGAGGATTATAAACAGTGTTTGCTCACCGGGGAGCAAATATATCGTAAACAAAGGACATTTAGGAGCTACAAACACGACATATTTACCATCGAGCAAAATAAAATTGCGCTAAGCAGCAATGATGATAAACGTTACACCTGCCCCGATAGCGTACATACTCTTGCGTGGGGCCATTCCAAAATACCAAATAATAATACAACCCCGATGTGATAAATTCATATATATATATATATATATATATATATATATATATATATATATATATATTTAATTGTAAATAATGTTTATTCTTTGGCCCAAATGTCAACCTCACCTGCACGCGGTACCCGCTGCTAGATAACTAACGAGGCTCTGGCGAACGAGTCATGGCGGTATAACCATTCCATCGAGAATAAAGGAAATGTAATTCTCAAGTAGGTACCTATGTGCCTAGTACCTATGTACCTAGGTACCTGTGTACCTAGGTATCTATAAGGTAGCGGGTAGATACTCATCTATGATCCCGATAGATGACAGATCTACTTCAGGAAGCGCCACTGTCTACGCGAGCCTTGGTTTATCTCCCAATGACATACGGGAGAAACCTTTGTCCCATTCCTAGTCCTTGTTTGATCCTAACATTGTCTTCCAAATACCCTAAACAAAACTCACCAATACGCTCGGTAGGCGAGGTGTTTTAACGCCAACTACCCCCAAAATAATGCTGACCTTAAAACATAAGAATATACCCCAGGTGGGTAGGAGGGAACGCCCACAATCCCACACCGAGTCGTGCGACTCGGAATGCGTCACGGATTCTGGGGGAGGCAAAAGAACAGCAAATAAAAAGAAACTCAATGGAACCAACACCATACTCTACATCGCCACGTATAACATCAGATCCATGGCAAAAGACGAAAAGCTATAACTCAAAGAATTCGAAGAAGAACTAGCTAAGATCAAATGGAATATATTAGGACTTTTGGAAGTGAAACGAAGAGGAGAAACCTAACTTTAGGTCTAACTGCATAGACCTAACATCAGGAAATAGACTATACTACAGAGGAAGCGAAAATGAAACATACGGAGGAATAGGCTTCCTCATTAAGAAGGAGTTGAAGCCACACATCAAAATCTTCAAAGCTATATCAGACCGCGTGGCTTACATAATTGTAGAAAGAAATATGAACACGAAAATCAAGATCATTCAAGTCTACGCCCCAACTACCTCACACAACGACGAGGAAGTAGATGAGTTCTATGATGACTTCACAGCTGCTATAGAAGACACCCCGGTAAAACACAAAATCATCATGGGCGACTTTTATGCAAAATTGGACAGAAAACTCTATAATACAGAAAACAAAATTGGAAACTATGGGTATGATAACAGAAACTACCGAGGCCAAAGAATGATGCAATTTCTAGAACAACAACAGGTAAATGCAATGAATACCTTCTTCAAAAAGAAAAACAAACAGAAATGGACTTGGATGTCGCCAAACGGGAAAACAAGAAATGAAATTGATTACTTCTTGTGTAGTATATATTTTGTATATATGCCAATAAAAGGTTATAATAATAATAGTAATAAAAACATCGTCAAGGACATCACGGCACTCAACCAATTTACAACGGGCAGTGATCATCGGCTGCTAAGAGCCAAAATATGCCTAAATAGTAGAATCGAATGGAAAATCAGACACACAAAATACCAAGCTATAGACCACAACGAAGTACGAAAACACAAGCACGAGTACAGAGACAGACTAGAAGAGATGATAGCAAAAACTCAGCCACATAAATCAAAAATACACCTTAATTCAACCAATAGTCAACTAACAGAACTATTGTTGCAGGCAGGATTAAAAGTAGCTAAAAAGGCGACCGTAAAAGAACAAAAAATCAGCGACGAAACAAAACAACTCATGGCGAAAAGACGTAAAGAAATTGAACGAAAATTGAACAGAAACACAGTAAAATATACTGAATTAAATAAAACAATCCGTAAAAAAGTAAGAGAAGACCTGAGAAAATACCACGAAAGCAAAATAGAAAGAGTCATCGAACTAAATCGCGGAATAAAATGTTTAAAACCAACACTAGGTAAACCATCCATAGTATCAATAAAAAATCAGCAAGGAGTAGAAGAAAGAAATAGTGACGCCATACTAAAAACAGGTGAAACGTTTTATACTGACTTATACAACACACAGATTGACCCCGATATCGAAAGAAAAGCAAACATAAGAAAAGTAATTATGAACATCAACTCGGAAGACTTACCAAACATAGAAAGTTATGAAATATGGAACGTCCTGTCGCAAATGAAAAACAATAAAGCCCCTGGTCCTGATGGAGTCCTGACTGAACTACTGAAAGAGGGAACTGACGAAACAATAGAGATACAAAAGGCGCTCTTCAGCGAATGCCTGCATAAGGAAGATGTACCAGATGCATAGAAAATTAGCGACGTATTAATACTCTTTAAAAAAGGAGATAGAAAAGACCTTAGAAACTACCGTCCCATATCACTACTGTCACAAATCTACAAACTATTGAATGAAGTCATATTATTCACAGAATAATCTTAAATTAAATGTCAACAAAACTAAAATTATAAAATTCTCTGCTTATAGACGAAAATATCGAATTCATCTTCAATGAAGAGACACTTACCTCGTCCTCGGATACAAAGTTTTTGGGTGTTATAATTGATAAAGGACTGGAAGGCCCATGTTAACTATATATCTCCAAAAATTAGTAGCTTCTGTTACGCATTGAGAATGCTATCTCAGTCGGTTGACGAATGTACTAGTTTAACTGCATATTATGCATACATTGATTCAGTTATTCGGTATGGAATAATTTTTGGGGAAATTCGGTCGATGCTCATCGAATATTTTTACTTCAAAAAAGAAGTATTAGAAGTATGTTCAACATGAAAATGACAGACTCATGTAAACCAATATTCCTAGAGAAGAGAATACTTACGTTACCCTCCATCTATATTTTAAATAGTGCCAGTTATGTAAAGGAGCATTATAAAGTGTTTGAAAAACATGAATATACGCACGAATTCAATACGCGCTAAAAATTTACTTTACGTCCTATAAAAACAAGTTCAACTTTAGTTCAAAAAAGTGCTGTTAATAAAAATCTACAATAAACTTCCGAGTTGCATTAAAGACATAAAGTGTGTTCAAATATTTAATCTCACCTTAAAAACGTTTTTGACTAAAAAGGGCATACTATTCATTAAATGAATATTATTTTGAAAATTTTAATTATATGTAATATTGCCTCTTGGTTTGTTACTTTTATATTCACATTTTATACATTTTTTTATACATTTTTTTTCTTTTATAACATATTTTATTTGTATATTTGTATTGACACGTTCTACACCGCAAGGTATTATTGAATAAAGATAATAATAATAAATAATAATAATAATGAAAAATAAGACCCGATACCCGGGTATAAAAAAAGTCGGGTACGCGAAAACCCTAGTCAGGTTTTATTATCTGAATTACTTAACAATCTTAAAATCTATTTAAAATTTTTAATTTTATTTTACTATACGAACTTTTTTCTTTTCTTTTATAACGTGTAAATTTTGTCCGCAAATAAAATTGGTTTGCATGTACGGAACTAGACAAACATTTGTTTCAAATTTATTTGCAAATTAGTTTTGTCAAATAAGTAAGAATCTTCTCGATTACGTCAGCTTTTAAACATAAGTTTGGATATACGGAACTAGACAAACAATTGTGTCAAATTGGTTGGAAATAAATTTTGTCAAATAGGAAATTAGATGATGGTCATCAAAAATATGAACAGATGCTCATAAATAGCTAGAAATTCCTAGATCTAGTCAGCTTAAAAAAACTTAAGCGGCCTGCTTTATTACTATCTAATTTAAATATGACATCCAATGGTAAAAAAGTTACCCACCAACATTTTGTCTCAATTACAATTATTTATTTATGTTTATTGATTTATAAACTACTCCGCTGCTTCAGTTTGTATGTCATTATAATCCCCTCCACGTCGTTGCAAAACGCCGTAATGGCGAAGTCGAGCTGAATAATGTGATCGTCGAGTAGTTCGATCTTCCGATGAATATTCGTCTCGCTGGTCTCCAATGCCTGTAGAAACTCGATTTGATGACGCCAGAAGTTGTGAAACCTTTCGAGACAGTCGATCAACAGGTCGGCCGCTTTGAACCTGTTAAAGTGCTTGCCCGGTTTGCACGGATGGAGCTTGTGGTCCTCGCTTGTCATTTTCACACTATGAAAAGAGTAAATGAAAACAGTCTGCACACAATGTTAAAATTTTGACAACAATATTGTTTTAAAGCAAATTTATAGCCAAAATGTAGGTGTTATAAATTATTTTTCAATAAAGATATAGTCAGCCATTTAGAAATACTCTTAATAAAAAATAATTTGGAAATTCAAGATAATTTGTTTATGAAATTCCAACTAATTTTCAATAATTTATGCGAATTTCTAGAAAAAAATTTAATTTTGAAAGCTAATGTTTGTGCAAAATTTAGAGAAACATATTTTGAAACTAATTTGTGAAAAAATTAAAAACAAAAATTGTAAATTGACATCTTGAATTTAAATGTTTCAAATGTAAATAACGATATTGTGTATGGTGTCCTTTTACAGTTTTGTGAAATTAAGCTTAGAATTATTTAATTTGGTCTAGTAATATGGTAAAATTTGAAAATTTCGTCTGGAGTAAGTTTTGTTGGGTGTCCTGATAAAACAAATACAAAAATATTACATCCTAAATTATGTAAAGATAATAATTATTATGTCAAAACAAACTCTTTTGAAGTATTAGTATATACAAGAATATATATATATATATATATATATATATATATATATATATATATATATATATATATATATATATATATATATATATATATATATATCCCAATGAAACTAAATGAATCAAGGGCAAGGGTAGCAGTTCAAAATTAACGAATAGAGAACGAAATGAAGATGCTAAGGGTATGGAAGAGGAGAGTGCTACATAGAATATTTGCAACAACATAGGATGACGATGGTTATTGGAGAATAAAGATGAAGCTCAATATCCTAATCAACGGAGCGAACATAGTACGCTTTATAAAGGCCAGACGCGGCAACTCTTACGCATGGATCAGGGCAGAGCACCTAAAAGACTTAATAACTCTATATCATCGCAAGATCGAGAGGAAGACTAAGGAGAAGATGGAAATTAAATATAGTAGAAGATCTGAAAACAATGGGGGTACGCAATTACGCCGCACTAGCCCAGGACTGGAAAAGATGGAATGAAATGGTAGAGCAGGCCAAGATTCACATAGAGTTGTAACACAACATGAAAAAGAAGAATAACGATTAGGATGTGATATTTTCCTAGTGTGATATAGTCAACGTGTTTTTATTCTTCAGTTATATTTTCATAGAATATCAACATTTGGGAGTAATTTATGCAAAAATTTCGAGTAATTTAACTTAACCTAACCCTTTAACATACTGCAACATTTCACATTAATTAATGTAAACATTTGGACAGAATTTGAAAATTCAAGATGATTTATTGATTAAATTTTAACAAAACTATTGAATTTCAAGAAACAATTATGCAAAATTCTTGACCGACATACTATATTTTACAGTATTTTTGGACAAAATATAATTCATATTAATGTGTACAAAATTTAATAAAAATTTAAATATTCAATGTTGTTTTTCAACAGAAATTTGCTAGAAAATTTAGATAAGGGCTTCCAATAGAAAATGTTTCTGCACGACAGCACGAATAAATACCGCGTCGAAAATATCACAAAATTCACGAATTTAAATTATCACGTAAATTCGATATATTTCAAAATAGGTGAACTTTGTAGTGCTCCAAAATTATAATCTTATTAACAAGAAATTACAAATTTTTATAGCATTGCTACTGGGCTTTGAATCGTTATTTTACTGTAAAACCCATTAGAAGATTATTTATTTTTTTAAACGAGGTCGATATATCACATTTGCCCCTCGATTTGGGGAAAATGTGATAATGGAGTATATACATAAAATAATGGGACAGACATAAAATTTAGTCAAAACTGTGCTCTTTGGTTTTTTATTTATAAAAAAAAACTGGAAGTGTAAAAAATTTACAAACTTTTTAAATGTATGAACGCCAAAGCAAAATAAAGAACGATTTTTAAAAGATAAATAAAGGCAACAATTTCTGAAACAATTAGAAAAATAATAATGTTGGAAAGATAAAGGGGCAAAAGCGACATAGTGTAACACACTTTGCTGGTCATTGTATAACACATTTGCCCAATTAAAATATTTTCAGGGGCAAATGTGACACAGCCTAAAAACCTAGAAAATATTTAAATCCGGATAAATTGAACATATACAATATAAATTATACTTTACAGTTTTTAACCTATCTCTGCTAGATAACTCTTATTCACCCGTTGAGATAATAGTTTTATGGCACTAGATGAAAAAAAAAACATCCACTCGTTATCAAAGAAAGCAACCTTCTTCAGCAAAGATCTGCAACGAGTTGTGGCAAAAGTTCTGCATAACCACGAATTAAAGTGGTGGGGGTCAGGGCCGTGCCTGACCGGCGTTCATTACGTGCGCCGCACGCAGGCGGCCAAATTAAAAGGCAGCCTGACGACCAGAAAAACAAAACAAAATTAAAAAGCAAAATAACAATGTTAATATATAGTCATAGTCATTTATAATCGAAGTAAATTGTCAAATAGTTGAGTGTTGTTGTCAATTCGTCAATTGTAATCATTATCATTGCGCTCTATGGCGTACTAAATTTTTTTTAGCTGCGCCTATCACAGAATATTATTCTGTGCGCTTATTGGCGAGCGCATGCTGGCGCAGTGGCCGCATAGAACTCCGTGGTGTAAGAATAAAGAGAGATGAACACTCTTTTTAACCCACGATGAACAGAGTACATGTCTCTTTATTCTAACTGATTTTAACCTTACTGAGTTCTACGGGTTCTACGCGCCAGCATGCGCTCGGCATAGGCCATATCAGAATCAAGTGCAAAGTGCAAATTCATCTTTCACGTGTGTTCAGTTGCTCTACCTGGCTGTAGATAAGTTGAGAGTGCGTGTGTGTGTGTGTATGCGTGTGTGTTATAATATGTGATTTACCTGTCTGTCTATAGCACGCAAAAGCGTCTCAGCTGCGTGGCAATAAAACCCTATTCGAACTCGGAAAGCGCTTGGGCAGATTCCCTCACCGCCTCACCCAACGCTTTGTTACAAAAGGTTGAAAAAGGTAATGAATTTAATTTTATAATAAATTAATTTCAATATAAATCCTTATTGATATTTTTAAACATTTTAGTAAAAGGCCTAAGAATGACTGGAAGAAAAACGAAAAGATTGTCTGGAGCACAGTATAAAAGAAAGCGAGAAGAAAAACAACATGTTGCTAAAAAAATCTTTGGTTCACTAACCAAATATTTGTAAAAACCTCCAGAAATGCAAAATGCTTGCAGTAGCCAAGCAAATCCAAGCAGTGAATTTTTTTCCAATGAAAATGAATTATCTGCCGAAAATACAAATGATAATGACAATATTAGTAGTAATGATGAAATAGGAGATATTGCAGTTACAAATATCGACGATATCACTGAAATTGATAAAGAATATTTTGCTGTGGGTATAGAACTAAATGATCCAGCTTGCTGGCCTTTAACACTTACCAATAAAATGCTGGATATTTTAATAGAAAAAGGCCCTATTCAAAATATACAATCTACATATCCACTAAATGAATTTGGAAGATCTTTTTCAAAGGTTTATTTCTATAGAAACCTGCAAAATGGTGAAAAATTTAATCGTGAGTGGTTAATCTATTCTCCAAAAAATGATGCCACATTTTGCATCTGTTGTAAATTATTTGGCAAACAAGAAATAAAATTAGTTAATAAAGGCTTCAACGATTGGCAACACATATCTGACAACTTATCTCGTCACGAAAAAACATCTCTGCACATCGAAAATTGCACCTGTTGGAAAAAATTGGAATTAAATTTAAAAAGAAAAACTACAATTGATAAGAATATGCAACGGTATTATGACGCCGAGAAAAAACGATGGTGTCAAATTGTCAGGCACATGATATCTGTAGTACAATTTCTAGCAGGACAGTGTTTAACTTTTAGAGGTTCTTCCAGCAAATGGTACGAAAAAAATAATGGAAATTTTCTGAAAGCAATTGAAATGATAGGAAAATTTGATGATATAATGGCAGACCACATAAAACGCGTACAAGAACCAATCGCTTTAAAGAACCACATGCCACATTACCTGGGAAATCGCTTTCAAAATGAAATAATCACTATCCTTGCAACCCAAATTCAAAAATATATATTAACATCATTAAAAGAGGCAAAATATTTTTCAGTCATTTTGGACTGTACGTCGGACACTGGACATGTCGAGCAAATTACAATGATTATTAGGTATGTACATATTAAAAATTATGAAGTTGAGGTAAGAGAAAATTTCATTATCTTTTATCAAGCTGAAAAATGTACTGGAGAATCTTTTTACTATCTTTGACTTCTTAATTCAAAAGTTCAACTATCTTGAATTAAATATTAACGATATGAGGGGCCAGGGATACGATAATGGGTCTAATATGTCCGAAAAACATGAAGGATTGCAAAAACGAATTTTGGACAATTATCCACGAGCTCTGTTTATGCCATGCAACGCGCATACATTAAATTTGGCCATTAATGATGCAGCTAAAGTTTCGTTTTCAACGATGGATTTTTTCAGTAATGTATCTGCAATATACAACTTTTTCAGTGGATCACCATTTAGATGGCAAGTTTTAAAGAAAAATGTAAAATCTTTAACATTGAACTAAGTTAGTGAAACTCGACGGGAAGCAAGAATTAAATTAAACCACTGCGAAATGAATTAGGTGAAATTTATGACAGCCTTATAGAAATAGCTGAGGAATCTTCACAATCTTCAATGCCAACAGTTCGACATGAAGCTGAATGTTTGGCAATGAAACTTAAATCTTTATAAATTTATTTCTTCAATAATAATATGGTACGAAATCTTGGAAAAGGTAGATTTTATTAGCAAAATGATGCAGAAAGTTTCTTGGAACATCAGCTCGTGTGCTGAATCAATTAAGGAAGTTTTAAAATTTTTCAAAAGCATTAGAAATGACGAAAGTTTCGAAAATTATTTGCAGATTTCAAATGAACTTTGCAAAGCACTTGAAACAGAACCGGAATTTCCTGCTGAAATTAGTGTAAGTCGCCGACATCACCGAAAACAATGTAGCTATGAAGGAGATGAAGATATTCAATTTACTCCAAAAGAACATTTTCAAAATAATCTCTTACCACCCGTTTTGAAACTTTGTCAAATTTCGAACAATGTTTTGGATTTCTATACAAATTTATTGATATGGAACATGAGGAAATAAAAAAAAGTTGTTTCGATCTCCATAATAAATTTAAAGATGGTGAATCTTGTGATATCAGTGGCGTAGAATTATACCAAGAGTTAATTTCTCTAAAAATTATCATAAAAGACAGAAAGCAGCCAGAAGAACTCATAAAGTTTTTATATAAATACAACTTGGAGACTTCTTTTCCAAATGTCGCCACAAGTTTAAAACTTTTACTGACAGTTTCAGTATCTGTTGCATCTGGAGAGCGAAGTTTTTCAAAATTAAAAATAATCAAAAACCACCTGAGAACTTCAATGATTCAAGAACGTCTCAGTAATATATTAATTATTGCAATTGAAAGTGAAATTGCTGATTCCTTAAATATTGAAGGGGCGATTGAAGAATTTGCCTCTAAAAAATCGCGTAGAGTAAATTTTTGATTGTAATATCATAGATTTATAGATGTGCCAAAACATATTAATGTTTTATATTCAATGGTAATATGTACATGTATATTAGATATATAAGTACAATAATAAACATTAAGAATGAAAATTTGATTTTTTTCTTTGATTTTGATGTTATCTCAAAGGGCGGCCATGCATACTAGCACGCAGGCTACCATATACCCAGGCACGGCCCTGGTGGAGGCGTAGAAGGGTATGTTGCACACCAATTGACATATGGCGCAATTGGAATGAATTGTTGGGAAGAGACTAACACAATTGCCCCATATCACATTTAACCCACTCCGCCATATATATATTTATATATATATATATATATATATATATATATATATATATATACATATATATATATATATATATATATATATATATATATATATATGTCCGAGTGGGGTAAATGTGATAAAGGGGCAATTGTGTTAGTCTCTTCCCAACAATTCATTCCAATAGCGCAACGAGTCACTTACAATGATAAAAACAATTAGGGGAGTATTTAAAAAGTACGTGATGCTGCACTTCCAGATGTGCCAATTAAATACATCGTCTTTAGGATGTTCTTAATTTCTTTAGCACGTCATTTCCCGCATTGCAGCTAAGGGCTGATCTTATTGAATAATGGGATGTTATATCACAAGAAGAGAATTGAAGACTTTTGCGAAGCATGCCAAGACGATGAAATGCCGTTATTCGTGCTATAATAGCACATACTCTTTATTAATTTTCCACTTAATGTACAAAAGTTTACATAAACAATTTATTTAAATTCGTTTTGCAATTTGGTATTAGTAGTCGCTAATTATTACTAGTACTTCAAAAGTACGTGATGCTGCACTTCCAGTTGTGCCCATTAAAACAATTAAATAATTCACCTCTTTCGGATGTTCTTAATTTTATTTGCACGTAATTTCCCGTTTGAATTCTATGGAGGCACAAACTCCTGACCCGCCTATTATTTTGAGCAGTGTATTTTATAAAAAACATTTATTTTTTAAATTTCATTCTAAACAGAATTTACTAATGTTTTGGTCAATGAGGAGAGAAATTTCAACAAAATTTCAGAGAAAATTGTAAAATCATCAAATTAATTTAAGTAGAAAAAGGAGAAAATTTCCACACAAATATTTATTGACCTACAACTACTACTAAAATTTTAAATTTAGATCCTGAGTCAACAGTTTCGCACAAATTCTTGAAATTAAAATGCTTTATCAAAATTTCATTAACATATTCTAAATCATAAAGACCCCAACCAAACTAACCTTTAAATATGACCAACAACCAAACCCATAACAACCCACAGTAACTAAACTTAACTACCAAATTTTTAAACTATACCAAATTCATTCGGCGAATTAATTTCACAGAACGTCCCAACCTAAAAACGGCGGAACGTAATGTAAACAGATTGTGTTTAACAAAAAAGCTATTTGGATGGAGATGCCAACCTAAGGAAAGCGAAGTGTACTGTTTTATAAGCATTTCAACCTACAAAAATACGTAAAACAAGATTTTCAAAATTTGTCAAATCGTTAGATCGAATGAAATTATTACCGAATTAATTTTACGAAATCGAATATTGAATGTTTTAATTTCACAAATCTTAACAAAGAAATAGCAGAAACAACACCTAAAGAAATCCATTTTGTTAGTTGTGAAACCGGGATATAACTTAATGTTACTTAACAAATAAAAAAATATTTTTAATTATTCGAGTAACTGTTTTTATTCGATTGGGTATCGTAAAAGATTTAGGAATATAACTTTATTATTTAGGACTTATTAGTTATCGTATAATTAATTATTCTTTTTCAATATATAGCTTGCAGATCAGATATTTAATCATACATTATTTTTACGATTTGGTATTTGCAACAGTATAATTAATTAACCTATTTCTTTCGTTATTTTAGTTAACAGAACACCAGGCAACTGACATCATGGATATGTGTATGGCGGCAAATTTCAAACGTTGGTTATATGTGTTTACTACGAGCCGCCTGATTTGCTGGTGTAAAAGTTTTGGGGAAAAGGTTTTATGCTTAACCAAGAGAGTTAAGGTAGGTTAAGGTATGCGATGCAACGTGAGAGAATTGGTGTGCACACTCGTCCCGCGTATGCAACGCAAATTTTGCTACAGACTCTGCTTTAATTTCTCAGAAGTTTCACTAGTGCATCTATATAGTGCGTCATGTTTTCTGATTCTAAAAGCGAGTTTCAGAATGATTTATTGAGTTTACTATTTTTTAATGAATATTCCCGCGCCACAAAAATAAAAACTAAAGTTAAGAAGAGAAAATATTGGGTTCATGAGATAAATAAACAATGACAAAAAGTTGGAAAATACCATACATTAATGCAGAAACTGGAATCTGATGAAGAACGATTCTTTATGTACTTTCGCATGTCTAAAATGCAGTTTGAGGAGAACGCTTGCATCAAAGGTTTATTTGTTTCTGACGTGCTACGCATAAGTTCTAGAGACACACTGATCACACGCGTGGATAGCGTACGAACATCCCTTCCACCTTCCCACGCCGACATCCCAGTCTGGACATCCCAGATCGACGTTGCGTGTGAGGCGTGTGCTTGCGTTGCATACGATAATTGTGTTTTAAGAGATAAGAGTCGAGTCAGGTGGTCGCAGAGGAGACTTCGGCCTCTCTGCTCCCACCCATTAAAGTGTCAAGACGTACTTTTACACGGCTTTAGTTCTGTTAATATATAAGTTGTTAAGTGTATAGTTGTATTATATACCTCTTCACTGGACACCCACTTGACCACCTCAATACATATTATTTGACGACGAGGATAAAAAATTATCGTTGAAAGAGGATGGAAAAATATGTTTCGATCAAATGGCGTATCATGTAGACAGGAAGTGAAATAAAAATATTAAAGTAATTAGATTGTTATATATAATTGTTCTAACTATTAATTAATAATAAAACTCTGTGGTAAAGTCCTGCAATCTCCTCCAATGGTACGTGGCAGAAAATGCAACTAAGGTTGCAGCTCAGTTGGGTTGCCCGGAAACAAACTATAGCTGTTTTCTTATTTATTTTTGTAGCCTGATGATGACGAAACTTTTTCAATAAATCGCCGAAACAAGTAGCAAATTTCAACAGTTTGTTTGTCATTGCCCTATTGTCACCAGTGAATCACACATTTCTATTATTATTATTATATTTAAGTTTTTGTGATAAAAAATATTTTTGGTTCTTAATCAGTTTATGAAAACGATACTCTATAACTGTGTGTGATTTTTAATTTTCAACTGTGTCAGAGAAGAAAGTTTATTTAGTTATATTTTTGTTTTTTTATAAACAATTTATTGTAGCAAAAAGCCATTTAATTCTGTAATTAGTTAATGAGAACAAATGTTTAACTGTGTGACCGATTGCATTATAAGTTAAGGAGACTTATTGACATACTTCACTCTTTCGTAATAAAATAAAACATTATTATAAGAAAAGTGTGGATTTTTAGTTTTTAAAGTTTGGTGCAATGTTGATACCGGGTATTAACCCTACAAACACTGCGGCCTATTGTATTTTGCCCACATTTTTCACTTATAGGCCAACAAACCAAGATGTTATTATAAATTGCGCTAATTAATTACACATGTATCTTCACATTCACATCATTCTAGTACAAATGCGGCCGAAATTGTGGTTGTATATGTTGTGGTTGTATATAAGGTTGTAATAGTTGTATATGACAAATAAGACCCGATACTTGGGTATAAAAAAAGTCGGGTACGCGAAAACCCTAGTCAGGTTTTATTATCTAAATTACTTAACAGTCGTGAGTTACTTAAAAAATTTTATTTTATTTTATTGCAAATAAAATTGGTTTGTATGTACGGAACTAGACAAACATTTGTTTCAAATTTATTAGCAGATTAGTTTTTTCAAATAAGTAAGAATCTTCTCGATTACGTCAGCTTTTAAACATAAGTTTGGATAGGGTATACGGAACTAGACAAACAATTGTGTCAAATTGGTTGGAAATAAATTTTGTCAAATAGGAAATTAGATGATGGTCATCAAAAATATGAACAGATTCTCATAAATAGCTAGAAATTCCTCGATCTAGTCAGCTTTAAAAAACGCATCAAAATAGGTCCATTCGTTTAAGAACTACGCACGATTCTATAATACAGCCACATATTATTATATTACCGTCAAAGAATTCGTGTATTTCTTCTATGACAGTTAGAAGAGTAAAACAAACTGTCTTGTTTATCTACAGATATGTGTACAATTTATTTGTATATCCAAAAGAAATGAGATTATTTATTTTTATTCATAAAAGTAACAATGTAAAATAAAACATATTTACTGGATTTTTTTATAAATCTGGTTTTTGTATTGTAACATGGTCGGGGAAACTGCGACCTAAGTAAGTTTCTTGTTGCCTTTATAAAAGTTGCATCTATAGATATATCAACTTAAGCGGCCTGATTTATTACTACCGAATTTAAATATGGCATCCAATGCTAAAAAAGTTACATTTTGTCTCAATTACAATTGTTTATTTATGTTTATTGATTTATAAACTACTCCGCTTCTTCAGTTTGTATGTCATTATAATCCCCTCCAAGTCGTTACAAAACGCCGTAATAGCGAAGTCGAGCTGAATAATGTGATCGTCGAGTAGTTCGATCTTCCGATGAATATCCGTTTCGCTGGTCTCCAACGCCTGTAGAAACTCGATTTGATGACGCCAGAAGTTGTGGAACCTTTCGAGACAGTCGATTAACAGGCCGACCGCTTTGAACTTGTTAAAGTGGTTGCCCGATTTGCACGGATGGAGCTTGTGGTCCTCGCTTGTCATTTTCAAACTATGAAAAGAGTCAATGAAAAGAGTCTGCACACAATGTATAAATTTTGACAACAATATTGTTTTAAAGCAAATTTATAGCCTAAATTTAGATATTATAAATTATTTTTCAATAAAGATATAGTCAGCCATTTTGAAATACTCTTAATAAAAAATGATGTGAAAATTCAACATAATTTGTTTATGAAATTCCAACTAATTTTCAATAATTTATGCGAAATTCTAGATAAAAAATTTAATTTTGAAAGCTAATTTGTGCACAATTTAGAGAAACATATTTTGAAACTAATTTGTGAAAAAAATAAAAACAAAAATTGCAAATTGACATCTTGAATTTAAATGTAAATATCGCTATTGTGTGTGGTGTCTTTTTACCGTTTTGTGAAATTAAGATTAGAATTATTTAATTTGGTCTAGTAATTTGGTAAAATTTGAAAATTTCGTCTAGAGTAAGGATGTAAGTTTTGTTGGGTGTCCTGATAAAACAAATACAAAAATATTACATCCTAAATTATGTAAAGATAATAATGAATAAAACAAACTCTTTTAAAGTATTAGTATATACAAGTATATATATATATATATATATATATATATATACATATATGTATATATATATATATATATATATATATATATATATATATATATATATATATATATATCGCGCTGAAACTAAATGGATCAAGGGCAAGGGTAGCAGTTCAAAATTAACGGATAGAGAACGAAACGATGCTTAGGGTATGGAAGAGGAGAGTGCTACGTAGAATATTTGCAGCAACACAGGATGACGATGGTTATTGGAGAATAAAGATGAAGTTTAATATCCTAATCAACGGAGTGAACATAGTACGCTTTATAAAGGCTAGACGCGCCATCTCTTACGCATGGATCAGGGCAGAGCACCTAAAAGACTTAATTAATGTATATCATCGCAAAATCGAGAGGAAGACCAATCAGAAGATGGAAAAAATATAGTAGAAGGTCTGAAAACAATGGGGGTACGCAATTACGCCGCACTAGCCCAGGACCGGAAAAGATGGAAGGAAATGGTAGAGCAGGCCAAGACTCACATAGGGTTGTAACACAACATGAAAAAGAAGAATAACGATTAGGATTTGATATTTTCCTAGTTTGTTATAGTCTACGTGTTTTTATGCTACAGTGATATTTTCATAGAATATCAACATTTGGGAGTAATTTATGCAAAAATTTCGAGTAATTTAACCTAACCCAACCCTTTAACATACTGCAACATTTCACATTAATTAATGTTAACATTTGGACAGAATTTGAAAATTCAAGATGATTTACTGGTTAAATTTTAACAAAAGTTTTGAATTTCAACAAAAAATTTATGCAAAATTCTTGACCGACAATATATTTTACAGTATCTTAAATTTGGACAAAAAATAATTCATATTAATGTGTACAAAATTTAGAAAAAATTTAAATATTCAATGTTGTTTTTCAACAGAAATTTGCTAGAAAATTTAGATAAGGGCTTCCAATAGAATATGTAGCTCAACAGTTCGCGACTAAATACCACGTCGAAAATATCACTCTAGCATAATAACACCTTAAACTTAATAAAGTCAAAACGCGAAAGTGTAAGTTTTGATATATATATATATATATATGTATACATATATAAATAAAAGGTGGAATGGGGTAAATTCGATATAGTTTTTAAATAGGTGAACTTTGTAGTGTTCCAAAATTAGAATCTTATTAACAAGAAATTACACTTTTTTATAGCATTGCTACTGGGCTTTGAATGGATATTTTACCGTAAAAACAAATAGAAGATTTTCTTTTTCTAAACGAGGTCGATATATCACATTTCCCCCCCTCGTTTTGGGGAAAATGGGATAATGGAGTATATATGTTACAGTCAAAGCGGTAACGCAGTCGGTGTACACAGTTACTGGTAAAAGCATACATTAACAGAGTCGTTCAGACAAAGTATACTGAAATTATTTTATGAATAATTACATAGAGTTAAAAATCAAACAATGAAGTAGTTGAATCTTATTTTAGATAGGTTAGTTTGTTTATAATAACTAAAATTTAGTAATTATCTAAAATTTTGTTATTATAACATAAGTGAATTAATTTAAAGGTATTAGTTTTTTCCTTGTTAACATATTATGCATAATTTTTACATTTTGAGATTAGGAAATTGAAACCACATTCAAACTTTAACTAACGCCCGGCGTGAAAGTTTTCATTATCGCGGTGTTGTATACTTTAATTGGATATATGCATCTTTATTTTACAATTTATACTTTGTATAAAAATATACTTAGAAGTATACATTGACTGGTGGATGTATACAATAACTGAATTTTATACTTCAACTGTAACATATACATAAACTAATGGGACAAAGACATAAAATTTTGTCAAAACTGTGCACTGGTTTTTTATTTATAAAAAAACTGGAAGTGTAAAAAAGTTACGAACTTTTTAAATTTATGAACGCAAAAGCAAAATTAAGAACGATTGTTAAAAGATAAATAAAGGCAACAATTTCTGAAACAATTATAAAATAATAATGCTGAAAAGATAAAGTTGCAAAAGCGACATAGTTTAACACACTTTTCTGGTCATTGAATAACACCTTTGCCCAATTATAATATTTTTAAGGACAAGTGTGACACCCCTCCTTAAAAACCTAGAAAATATTTAAATCCGGATAAATTGAACATATCACCTAATACTTTACAGTTTTTAACCTATTTTTGCTAGATAATACTTATTCACCTGTTGAGATAATAGTTTTATGGCTCTAGATGAAGAAAAACATCCACTCGTTATCAAAGTAAGCAACGTTCATCAGCAAAGATCTGCAACGAATTGTGGCAAAAGTTCTGCATACACGAATTAAAGTGGTGGGGGTGTAGAAGGGTATGTTGCACACCAATTGACATATGGCGCAATTGGAATGAATTGTTGGGAAGAGACTAACACAATTGCCCCTTTATCACATTTACCCCACTCCGCCATATATATATATATATATATATATATATATATATATATATATATATATATATATATATATATATATATGTTAATATTTAGGTTTTCGCGGGCGTAAAATGATTTCTTAGGTTCTGGGGGTTATGTGTAATTAATTAATTAATTAGTCTCTATCTTATAGATAGATCCACTAAATTAGCAGATGCAGAACACCAAAATAAAGAAACATCCATACTCCGCAGTGCTCTGAAATCAAATGGTTACCCAAAAAGACAAATAAACACCATCATTGAAAAACGGAAAAAACCAAAAGCTAACGATAAGAACGAACTAGAGACTACCAAAAAAGCCTTTTTACCATACGTAAAGGAACAACAGACAAAATCAGCAGAATACTGGGTAGGTACGATATCAAGACCGCTTACAACACAGACAGAAAAATTTCACAAATCTTACGAAACCCCAAGGACAAAATTCCGTTAGAAGAACAAGGAGTGTACGAGATACCAGGCGGATCATGTAATCTTTCATACATCGGACAATCAAATAGACGAATAAATATTAGACGAGACGAACACAAAAAAGCAGTAAGCCGACAAGACAAGACATCATCTCTTGCCCAACATGTAGCAGCCACTGGACATACCATTAATTTCGACAACACCAGAACAATAAGTAAAATGGTAGATTACCATAAACGGATCATCATAGAGGCCATAGCGATTGAAAAAAGACCTAACAACTTAAACAAAACAGATGATGCTCAACGTTTACCACACACATGGAGATCAACGGTGCATGGAATAACAAGAGCAGCCTCACAAAGATCAAGTGACATGGTCGTCAGCAAACAGTGAACTGTCAGAACTGCCTGAACTGTCAGGCAGAACGCAACATATAACCTGAACATGGCAACAGCGAGATTGCCGAAAGCTCGTGAAAAGAATTTTTCAAATAAAACGCGGATGCAACCCCGAGAACCTAAGAAATCATATATAAATATATATATATATATATATATATATATATATATATATATATATATATATATATATATATATATATCCTTAAAAACCTAGAAAATATTTAAATCCGGATAAATTGAATTGATATATATACATATATGGACATTCAAGAAAACTTACCTAAAACGAAATTTTTAAATTTCATGAAATTCTTAGAACGAATTAAATTATTCCAAGCTCAAGTTCACAAAACAGTACACAGACAACACAAACAACGGTACCAACATAACCGAAAGGCAAAACAATTTTAATAAATTTGGGTTTTTAAGTTATTTGCGAAAAGATACATAACGAAAGAAAACAGATGTAACTACAACGGGTCACTTACAATGGTAAAAACAATTAGGGGAGTACTTAAAAAGTACGTGATGCTGCACTTCCAGATGTGCCAATTAAATACAACGTCTTTAGGATGTTCTTAATTTCTTCAGGACGTCATTTCCTGCAAAGCAGCTAAGGGCGGATCTTATTGAATAATGGGATGTTATACCACAAGAAGAGAATTGAAGACTCTTGCGAAGCATGGCAAGACGATGAAATGCCGTCATTCGTGCTATGGTAGCACATACTCTTTATTAATTTTCCACTTAATGTACAAAAGCTTACATAAACAATTTATTTAAATTCGTTTTGCACTTTGGTCTCAGTAGTCGTTAATTATTACTAGTACTTCAAAAGTACGTGATGCTGCACTTCCAGTTGTGCCAATTAAAACAAATAAATAATCACGTCTTTCGGATGTTCTTAATTTTATTTGCACGTAATTTCCCGTTTGAATTCTATGGAGGCACAAACTCGTGACCCGCCTATTATTTTGAGCAGTGTATTTTATAAAAAACATTTATTTTTTAAATTTCATTCTAAACAGAATTTACTAATGTTTTGGTCAATGAGAGAAATTTCAACAAAGTTTCACAGAAAATTGTAAAATCATCAAAACAATATAAGTAGAAAAAGGAGTAAATTTCCACAAATATATTTATTGACCTACAACTACTACTAAAATTTTAAATTTAGATCCTGGGTCAACAGTTTCGCACAAATTCTTGAAATTAAAATGCTTTATCAAAATTCCATTATCATATTCTAAAATATGAAGACCCCAACCAAACTAACCTAAAATATGACCAACAACCAAACCCATAACAACCCACAGTAACTAAACTTACCTAAAACGAAATTTTTAAACTATACCAATTTCATTCAGCGAATTAATTTCACCGAACTTAATATTCACCGAATTCACAAAACTAAACACTACCCACCCTAAAAACGGCGTACGTAATGGAAACAGTTTGTGTTTAACAAAAAAAGCTATTTGGATGGAGATGCCAACCTAAGGAATGCCATGATATAAATACAAGGGTATGCTGATGCGCATGCTAATCTAGCCAGCCAATTAGGTTGCGGCAGCTTGCAGATGTCATAACTCCATCATTACGCGGCGAATTTGAATTGTTTAATAGTATGTAGGCCAGACTGTATATTTTTTGTTAAAAGATGGTGATTTTTTAGGGAAGTAAAATACATTTAGGTCCTTGAAAATTTTAAGAGATTTTGATGAACTATTATACGCCCCGGTGAGAGTCAAGTGTACACGAAGGTGACGTCAGCAAGCTGACCCAGCTATGCGCAGAACTGGTCTCATTTTCATTCTCAGGATGAGCATACCCTTATAATTATATCACGAGGAAAGCGAAGTGAAACTGTTTTATAAACATTTCAACCTACAAAAATACGTAAAACAAGATTTTCAAAATTTGTCAAATCCGTTCGATCGAATGAAATTATTACCGAATTAATTTTACGAAATCAAATACTGAATGTTTTAATTTCACAAATCTAATCAAAGAAATACCAGAAACAACACCTGAAGGAATCCATTTTGTTAGTTGTGAAACCGCTATATAACTTAATGTTACTTAAATAAAAAAATATTTTTAATTATTCGATTAACTGTTTTTATTCGATTAGGTATCGTAAAAGCTTTAGGAATATAATTTTATTATTTAGGACTTATTAGTTATTGTGTAATTAATTATTCTTTTTCAATATACAGTTTGAAGATCAGATAATAAATTATACATTATTTTTACGATTTGGTATTGGCAACACGATAATTAATTATTAACACCTATTTCTTGGTTCGTTATTACAGTTAACAGAACACCAGGCAACTGACGTCATGGATATGTATATGGCGGCAAATTTCAAACGTTGGTTATATGTTTATTCGTACAAGCCGCATAATTTGCTGGTGTAAAAGTTTTGGGAAAAAGGTTTTATGCTTAAAAGAGACTCAAAGAGAGTTAAGGTAGGTTAAGGTATGCGATGCAACGTGAGAGAATTGGTGTGCACACTCGTCTTGCGTATGCAACGTAAATTTTGCATCAGTCTCTGCTGTAATTTCTCAGAAGTTGCACTAGTGCGTCTATAAGTCTTGTTTTCTGATTCTAACAGCGAGTTTCATGATGATTTATTGAGTTTACTATTTTTTAATGAAAACTCCTGCGCCACAAAAATAAAAACTAAAGTTAAGAAGAGAAGATATTGGGTTCATGAGATAAATAAACAATGAGAAAAAGTTGGAAAATACCATACATTATTGCAGAAACTGGAATCTGATGAAGAACGATTCTTTATGTACTTTCGCATGTCTAAAATGCAGTTTGAAGAGAACGCTTGCATCAAAAGTCTATTTGTTTTTGACGTGCTACGCATAAGTTCCAGAGACACACTGATCACACGCGTGGATAGCGTACGAACATCCCTTCCACCTTCCCACACCGACATCCCAGTCTGGACATCCCAGATCAACGATGCGTGTGAGGCGTGTGCTTGCGTTGCATACGATAAGTGTGTTTCTATGGGATAGTTTTTCAGAGTCCAGATACCGTACTGCGTTGCGTATGTTAGATCAGTGTGTCTCTACCTTTATTTGAATCAAGGTAGCAACCCAATTGTAGTGTAATGTAACCTTTATTATTCTTCGTTTCTCCTCCTCCTGAGTGTATTGTATTTTAAGAGATGAGTCAAGTCTGGTGGTCGCAGACGAGACATGGGCCTCTCTGCTCCCACCCATTGAAGTGTCAAGACGTACTTTTACAAGGCTTTAGTTCTGTTAATATATAAGTTGTTAAGTGTATAGTTGTTTCATATACCTCTTCACTGGACACCCACTTGACCACCTCAATACATTATATTTGACGACGAGGATAAAAAATTATCGTTAAAAGAGGATGGAAAAATATGCAAGTTTCGATCAAATGGCGTACCATGTAGACAGGAAGTAAAATAAAAATATTAAAGTAATTAGATTGTTATATATAATTGTTCTAACTATTAATTAATAATAAAAGTCGGTGGTAAAGTCCTGCAATCGCCTCCTATTGTGCGTGGCAGAAAATGCAACTAACGTTGCAGCTCAGTAGGGTTTCCCGGAAACAAACTATATCTGTTTTCTTATTTATTTTTGTAGCCTTATGATTTTTTCAATAAATCGCCGAAACTAGTAGCAAATTTCAACAGTTTGTTTGTCATTGTCACCAGTGAATCACACATTCTAATATTATTATTATATTTAAGTTTTTGTGATCAAAAATATTTTTAGTACTTAATGAGTTTATGAAAACAATACTCTATAACTGCGTGTGATTTTTAATTTTCAACTGTGTCAGAGAAGAAAGTTTATTTAGTTATATTTCTCTTTTTTTATAACACAATTTATTGTAGCAAAAAGCCATTTTTTCCTAATTAGTTAATGAAAACAACTGTTTAACTGTGAGACCGATTGCATTATAAGTTAAGGAGACTTATTGATATACTTCACTCTTTCGTAATAAAATAAAACATTATTATAAGAAAAGTGTGGGTATTTTGTTTTTAAAGTTTGGTCCAATGTGGATGCCGGGTATTAACGCTTCTATCACTGCGGCCTAGTGGCCTATAGTATTTTGCCCACATTTTTCACTTATAGGCCATCAAACCTAGATGTTATTATAAATTGCGCAAATTAATTACACATTTGTTTTCTAGTACAAATGCGGCCGAAATTGTGGGTATACGTTTATATGAAAAATATGACCCGATACTTGGGTATAAAAAAGTCGTGTACTCGAAAACCCTAGTCAGGTTTTATTATCTGAATTACTTAACAGTCAGGGGTTAATTAAAATTTTTTATTTTATTTTACTATACGAACGTTTTTCTTTTCTTTAATAACGTGTAAATTTTGTTCGTAAATAAAATTGGTTTGTATGTACGGAACAAACATTTGTTTCAAATATGTTTGCAGATTAGTTTTATCAAATAAGTAAGAATCTTCTCGATTACGTCAGCTTTTAAACATAAGTTTGGATATAAGGAACTAGACAAACAATTTTGTCAAATTGGTTGGAAATAAATTTTGTCAAATAGGAAATTAGATGATGGTCATCAAAAATATGAACAGATCCTCATAAATAACTAGAAATTCGTCGATCTAGTCAGCTTTAAAAAAAAAACGCATCAAAATAGGTCTATTCGTTTAAGAACTACGCACGATTCTATAATACAGATCCACATATTATAATATTACCGTCAAAGAAATCGTGTATTTCTTCCATGAAAGTTAGAAGAGTAAAACAAACTGTTTTTGTTTATCTATAGCGTACAATTTATTTGTATATCCAGAAGAAATGAGATTATTTATTTTTATTCATAAAAGTAACAATGTAAAATAAAACATATTTATTGGATTTTTTTATAAATCAGGTATATGTACTCATGGCCGGGGAAACTGCGACCTAAGTAAGTTTCTTATATCAACTTAAGCGGCTTGCTTTATTACTACCTAATTTAAATATGGCATCCAATGGTAAAAAAGTTACCAACCAACATTTTGTCTCAAATACAATTATTTATTTATGTTCATTGATTTATAAACTACTCCGCTTCTTCAGTTTGTATGTCATTATAATCCCCTCCAAGTCGTTGCAAAACGCCGTAATGGCGAAGTCGAGCTGAATAATGTGATCGTCGAGTAGTTCGATCTTCCGATGAATATCCGTCTCGCTGGTCTCCAACGCCTGTAGAAACTCGATTTGATGACGCCAGAAGTTGTAGAACCTTTCGAGACAGTCGATTAACAGGCCGGCCGCTTTGAACCTGTTAAAGTGGTTGCCCGATTTGCACGGATGGAGCTTGTAGTCCTCGCTTGTCATTTTCAAACTATGAAAAGAGTCAATGAAAAGAGTCTGCACACAATGTATAAATTTTGACAATATTGTTTTAAAGCAAATTTATAGCCTAAATTTAGATATTATAAATTATTTTTCAATAAAGATATAGTCAGCCATTTTGAAATACTCTTAACAAAAAATTACTTACTTAATAAAAAATGATGCGAA
Source organism: Phosphuga atrata (assembly GCA_944588485.1). Taxonomy (NCBI): domain Eukaryota; kingdom Metazoa; phylum Arthropoda; class Insecta; order Coleoptera; family Silphidae; genus Phosphuga; species Phosphuga atrata. Next base: position 105,332 of record CALYMW010000042.1, read on the forward strand.
AATTCAACATAATTTGTTTATGAAATTCGAACTAATTTTCAATAATTTATGCGAAATTCTAGATAAAAAATTTAATTTTGAAAGCTAATTTGTGCAAAATTTAGAGAAACATATTTTGAAACTAATTTGAGAAAAAATTAAAAACAAAAATTGTAAATTGACATCTTGAATTCAAATGTAAATATCGCTATTGTGTGTGGTGTCTTTTTACCGTTTTGTGAAATTAAGATTAGAATTATTTAATTTGGTCTAGTGATTTGGTAAAATTTGAAAATTTCGTCTAGAGTAAGGGTGTAAGTTTTGTTGGGTGTCCTGATAAAACAAATACAAAAATATTACATCCTAAAGTATGTAAAGATAATAATGATCAAAACAAACTCTTTAAAGTATTAGTATATACAAGTATATATATATATATATATATATATATATATATATATATATATATATATATAAATAAATATATATATATATATAAATATATATATATATATTTATATATATATATACATATATATATATATATATATATATATATATATATATATATATATATCCCGCTGAAACTAAATGGATCAAGGGCAAGGGTAGCAGTTCAAAATTAACGGATAGAGAACGAAACGATGCTTAGGGTATGGAAGAGGAGAGTGCTACGTATAATATTTGCAGCAACACAGGATGACGATGGTTATTGGAGAATAAAGATGAGGTTTAATATCCTAATCAACGGAGTGAACATAGTACGCTTTATAAAGGCTAGACGCGCCATCTCTTACGCATGGATCAGGGCAGAGCAAGTAAAAGACTTAATTAATGTATATCATCGCAAAATCGAGAGGAAGACCAATCAGAAGATGGAAAAAATATAGTAGAAGGTCTGAAAACAATGGGGGTACGCAATTACGCCGCACTAGCCCAGGACCGGAAAAGATGGAAGGAAATGGTAGAGCAGGCCAATACTCACATAGGGTTGTAACACAACATGAAAAAGAAGAATAACGATTAGGATTTGATATTTTCCTAGTTTGTTATAGTCTACGTGTTTTTATGCTACAGTGATATTTTCATAGAATATCAACATTTGGGGGTAATTTATGCAAAAATTTCGAGTAATTTAACCTAACCCAACCCTTTAACATACTGCAACATTTCACATTAATTAATGTTAATATTTGGACCGAATTTGAAAATTCAAGATGATTTACTGATTAAATTTTAACAAAAGTTTTGAATTTCAACAAAAAATTTATGCAATATTCTTGACCGACAATATATTTTACAGTATCTTAAATTTGGACAAAAAATAATTCATATTAATGTGTACAAAATTTAGAAAAAATTTAAATATTCAATGTTGTTCTTCAACAGAAATTTGCTAGAAAATTTAGATAAGGGCTTCCAATAGAATATGTTGCTCAACAGTTCGCGACTAAATACCACGTCGAAAATATCACAACGACATAACAACTCTGTACGATAACACCACGCTAAAATATCACATTCCAAAATAAGACGGTCAAAAATAATTGAAAACTAGCACGTCGAAAATATCACTCTAGCATAATAACACCTTAAACTTAATAAAGTCAAAACGCGAAAGTGTAAGTTTTGATACATATATATATATATATATATATATATATATATATATATGTATATATATAAATATGTATACATATATAAATAAAAGGTGGAATGGGGTAAATTCGATATAGTTTTTAAATAGGTGAGCTTTGTAGTGTTCCAAAATTAGAATCTTATTAACAAGAAATTACACTTTTTTATAGTATTGCTACTGGGCTTTGAATCGATATTTTACCGTAAAAACAAATAGAAGATTTTCCTTTTTTAAACAAGGTCGATATATCACATTTGCCCCTCGATTTGGGGAAAATGTGATAATGGGGTATATATATGTTACAGTCAAAGCGGTAACTCAGTCGGTGTACACAGTTACTGGTAAAAGCATACATTAACAGAGTCGTTCAGACAAAGTATACTGAAATTATTTTATGAATATTATATAGAGTTCGTTAGAGTTTATAGGAGTTCGGTTCGAGAGTTCGGGTAAGTAAGACTTGCGAGTGTTTGACAAAAAGTTTAGTTGCGAGTATAACCGCTGGTAGTTCGCTAGCGTCGAATTTCCAGCGCAGCCCTACGACAGAAGGGGCCACGAAAACCCCAAAAGCCAAGAAATCATACCAGGAGAACAGGAAAGAGAAAAGGAGGCTGAGTGTAAGGAAACAGAAAGAAGAAAAAGAAAAAAAGCAAAGATAACGGTAGCAAGAAAAGAAAGAAAAAAAAGAGAAAAAAAAGGATAACATGGAGTGTAGTGAGCAGGAACGCAGTTCCGATAGTGAACAGGCCAACCCATTCCAATCTAAAAAACGGCTAGGCCGTTCCCCCTGCTCTAAGAGAAAAAAGGAGACCAGCCCAAAAGAGGCTAGCCCGAAGGAGGGCCACAAATCGCATCGTTCGCTGATTGAAGCAAATCTCTCAGTGGTCCAGGAAATGGCGGAGATAAAACGCGAGCTGATGCGATTCACGAAGAAATTAGAAGAAGATAAAAGAGAGGAGAAAAAGTGGAGAACGGAATTAACAGAGGAACTAAAAGCGATGAGGGAAGAAAATAAATTAGCAAGAGAGAAAATTATAGGCTTGGAGAATGAGATTAGAGACTTAAAGAAGGCAAGTGCAGACAGGGAATGTAAGATAGAAGCAGATAGAAAACAAATGGAAGAGAAATTGGCTAAAATTGAAAATTTTAGGGAAGAAAAGGATAAGAAAGAAAGAAAGTTAAACATAGTTATGAATGGAATTAAAGAAGAAGCTACGTGGGAAAAGGAAGTAGAGGACTTGCTAAGGAACAAATTTCAAATAAATGTGGTACAAAACATGCACAGAATAGGAAGCCCAACAAATGGAAAAACCAGAGCAATATTAATTAAAATGAATAACTGGGAGGAAAAACTAAGGATAATGAAAATCAAAAACCAATTAAAAGGATCGCAGGTCTACGTGGACAATGATATCACAGAGAAGGAAAGAGAGGTGCAGAGGGAGATAAGACAGAAAGCTAAAGAATTGAGGGAAAGAGGCAAGTTTGTAAGAGTAGGATACCGAAAAATGGAAGTAGACCAGAGGTGGTACCACTACAATGATGTTACAGGAATAAAGGATATAAAATTTCAGTAAGAAAGAATAGGGAGATGGAAAACCAGCAGGTCACGAAGCAAACGAAGATATTGTGTTGGAATGTAGCAGGTTTGAAGAGAAAATTAAGAGCGGATTATAAGGATGACTTGTTGGTTTACATGAAGAGCTTCGATATAATTGGAATAGTGGAAACATGGATTGACGAAAAGGATTGGGAGGAGGTGAAGAACGAACTGCCAGATAACTTCGCGTGGAAGTGCCAATGGGCAAAAAGAGATTTCAACATGGGGAGACCAAGAGGCGGTTTAATTACCGGAGTCAAGAAGAACATAGAGGAAGAGAAAAATTATAGGGCAGAAGATTACGGCGAAGGGATTCAAATAAGAAAGATAAAATTAAACGGGGATAAATGGAAATGTAATATAGTTTATAATAATAAAAGACTAAAAGAATTATTAACGGAAATAGAGACGGAAGCAAACGAGGAAACCTTGTCTAAAGTTATAATTGCGGGGGACTGGAACGTAAGAATAGGGGAGAGCCAGGTTGGGAATCTCGGAGAAGGAGGACATGAAGTAACAAGAAAATCCAAAGACAAAATAATCAACGCGGATGGTAGAAAATGGCTTGACTGGATGAAGGAAAGAAAATGGAACATATTAAATGGATGCACGGAGGGAGATTGGAGTGGAGAGACAACATATGTAGGGGGAAGAGGGATGTCAGTGATAGACTATGTAGTAGCAAACGAGCCAGCAACAAGTGATATAATCAGCATGGAAGTAGGGAACAGGATAGAGTCGGATCATTTCCCGCTGGAAGTAACGGTAAAAGGAAAAACGGTGGTTAGTGGACAGACGGAGAAGCAGAAATCAGTAGCGATATGGAATAAAGAGGCGGTACAAAGATTTAAGAGCAACCTGGAAAACTGTCAGCTAGAATCAATAAATAGCCTAGAACAACTGGTATCTAAAGTCCATGAGGCGATAGTATGGAAAAATGTCAGGAGTGAGCATTATAACAGCGCATGGATTGATAAAGAATATATCTCCAAGAAAAAACAGTTGAGAGAGGATGTCAAGAGATGGAGACAGAGCGGAGGAACTCCAGGTAAATTAAAAAATATGAAGGACCAAATGAAAGAACTTGTGAAGAACAAAAAAGGAACGTGGCAAAGAAAACAAATGGAGGAGGCTAGGAAGCTCAATAGTAAAAGAGAAATATGGAAGTTTATTGCCAAAAATGTGGAAAAAGCAACCCGGAAAGTTTATGAAATTAAGATGGAAAGATGGAGAGTACATTTTATGCAGTTGCTGGATGGAAAAGAAGATAAGGGAGCAGAGGAGACAGTGGAAGAGGACAGAAAAAAAGAAGAAGGCCATCGACCAGAAATTATGTGGGAGGAAATGGAGCAAGTGCTGGGTGGGCTGAAAAGAAGAAAAGCGACAGGTCCGGATGGAATCCCAAATGAAGCGTGGAAACTAGCGCCGGTGTCAATACAAAAAAAACTTCACGAATTATACAACAAGATTTTTAAAGGACAGCAAGCAATTCCAGAAAGCTGGAGGGAAGGGGACATCGTACCAATTTTCAAAGCAGGAAATAAGGGAGAAGCAGAAAATTACAGAGGCATCACACTGATGGATACATCATATAAGATATATGCAAAAGTAGTGGAGATGAAAATACAGGAAGAAATTGAGGAAAAGGAAGTGATTCCGGAAGTACAAGGGGGATTCAGAAAAGGGAGGGGAACAACGGACCAGCTGGTTACCTTAAAATACGTAATAGAGCAAGAGCTGGCACAGAAAGGTGGAAAGGTGTATGCTGTATTCATAGATCTTAAAGCGGCATATGACACAGTAAACCGAAACATGCTATCGGAAATGATGAGAGCAAAAGGAATTAGTGGGTGGCTAGTGAGGCAGTTACAGATCTATATGGCAAGACAAGCTGCAGAGTTAGAATAAGTGAAAAAAAATCCGAAAGATTCTGGGTTAGGAAAGGGTTAAAGCAAGGGTGTCCACTTAGCCCTGTCCTATTTAATGTTTTTATAAATGACTTAGAAAAGGTTTTAAAAAATGGGCAGGCAGGAGGAGTGGTAATAGGTAGGATGAAAGTGTGGTCTCTAGCTTACGCGGATGACATAGTTGCTTTAGCAAGAACAAAAGGGGAAATGAAAGAGATGATTGGAAGGATTAAAAGATATATGGGGAAAAGAATGTTAAGTGTGAATGTAGAGAAGACTAAGTGGATGGTGTTTAGAAAGAAAGTTGGTAAGAAAGAGGAAAGCTTGATGTGGGGGGAAGAAGTTATAGAGCAGGTTAGCAGGTTCAAATACTTGGGATTTATGTTTGGTAGTAATGGGTCCAATAATGAGCACATTAAGTTCGTATGTAAGAAAGCATGGGTGGCTGCTAATAGGTTTTGGAATGCTTGGAAAGATAAATTTGAAGATAGTTTCGTGGCAAAAATGACAGTGTGGAAAGCGTGTGTTCGGAGTATTTTGTTGTATGGAGCGGAAATATGGGGTATGAACGAAATGGAACAAGTAGAAAAGGTACAACTTCAGTTTATAAAAAGGGCGTTGAAATTAGACAGGAGTACGCCAGGGTACCTGGTGCTACAAGAAGCGAATGTATATAAAGTTGCAATAGAAGCATCAGTGAGAGTGGCAAGATACGAAAGGAAAGTGTATAGGTTAGGGAATGAAAGGATAGTGAAAGAGGTGTTCAATAGTTTAAGGAAGGAAGGTGTCGGAGGGATTAGACTAACAAAATGGGGAAATGAATGGAAAAAAATGTATGAACGAGTAGGGTTGTCGAAAGAGGAGGTAGAAAGGATGAAAAGGGAAGGCGTAAAGTGTGAAAAATTGTTGGGTGAAAGGAGTAGGGAGATAGAGCTGCAGATACGACAAAGCCGTATAGACGAAAGCAGGTACAATCGGGAGTACAACAAGGTACAAGTGTACGGCAGACTCCCTTTGTACCTAAGCAGAGGGTCCAGCGTTAGCCAAAATAGGATAGCCAGGTTTCGGTGCGGCAACGAAGAAAAGGGAAGAAGGTACTGGTTGAATGAAAGGGAGAATTTGTGTACCATATGCGGAGAGGGTACTGACAGGTGGGCACATTGGATGGAAGAGTGCAAAGGGCTAACATGGGAAGAAGGAAAGAAAAATAAATGTAAAGACTGGGAAGCGTGCATGGACGAGTCAGGTAGCGGGTGGCCCATAATGCGGGAAATTTTAGAGCGGAAGGGAGTGATTGTGGAAAGAGTTTAGGGAGGGAGATAAGTGCGGGCGAAGAATTATTGTTTTTTTTTGTTTCTTTAAAGTGTAGTATTTTTTTTAAGTTTGAGTATTTGGGATATTTTTAGGTCGGGTTATTAGTTATGTTCTGTTTTTTTGTACTTTTTTTTTATTGTTTCCATGTGTTTTTTTGTTTTGTTTTTTTTTGTTTTGATATGTTGTATTGTTAGTCTTATAGTAATTGTTGTAAATATGCCAATAAAGGTAATAATAATATAGAGATAAAAATCAAACAATGAAGTAGTTGAATCTTATTTTAGATAGGTTAGTTAGTTTATAAAAACTAAAATTTAGTAATTATCTAAAATTTTGTTATTATAACATAACTGAATTAATTTAAAGGTATTAGTTTTTTTCCTTGTTAACATATTATGCATAATTTTTACATTTTAAGATTAGGAAATTGAAACCACATTCAAACTTTAACTAATGCCCGGCGTGAAAGTATTCATTATCGCGGTGTTGTATACTTTAATTGGATATATGCATCTTTATTATACAATTTATACTTTGTATAAAAATATACTTAGAAGTGTACATTGACTGGTGGATGTATACAATAACTGAATTTTATACTTCAACTGTAACATATACATAAACTAATGGGACAAAGACATAAAATTTTGTCAAAACTGTGCACTTTGGTTTTTTATTTATAAAAAAACTGGATGTGTAAAAAAGTTACGAACTTTTTAAATTTATGAACGCAAAAGCAAAATTAAGAACGATTCTTAAAAGATAAATAAAGGCAACAATTTCTGAAACAATTATAAAATAATAATGTTGAAAAGATAAAGGGGCAAAAGCGACATAGTGTAACACACTTTCCTGGTCATTGAATAACACATTTGCCCAATTATAATATTTTCAAGGGCAAATGTGACACCCCTCCTTAAAAACCTAGAAAATTTTTAAATCCGGATAAATTGAACATATCACCTAATACTTTACAGTTTTTAACCTATCTTTGCTAGATAATACTTATTCACCTGTTGAGATAATAGTTTTATGGCTCTAGATGAAGAAAACATCCACTTGTTATCAAAGTAAGCAACGTTCATCAGCAAAGATCTGCAACGAATTGTGGCAAAAGTTCTGCATACACGAATTAGTGGTGGGGGTGTAGAAGGGTATGTTGCACACCAATTGACATATGGCGCTATTGGAATGAATTGTTGGGAAGAGACTAACACAATTGCCCCTTTATCACATTTACCCCACTCCGCCATATATATATATATATATATATATATATATATATATATATATATATATACAGTGGAATCCGTTTATTATGACTCCGCCTATATTGACCAACCGCTTAAAATGAATTAATTGCAGTGTAATGTTTGGTTCTTCTATTAAATCCTTTATAGCAAAGTTCGGATATAATGACTTTGTTTAAAATGACATGTCGCTTATTATGACTTATTTTTAAGAAATTATGTCCGGTTATACTGACCGTGACCACCGATTATATGCGATTATATGCACATTAGAAAATAGAGAATCAAACTCATCTCTCGCAAAGGAACTCGATGTTGGCCATTCGACCATATCAATGATTTTTAAAAGCAAGAACCAGATTAAGAAATCGTTCAATTCAAATGTTTTTGTCAAATCCGAAGTGACTTCGAAAATCACTACAGAATAATGTTAATCAAGCGTTAATTCAGTGGATTAAAATGGCGAGAAAGAACGGAATATGTAAAATAGGCCCTATGTTACAAGAAAAAGCAAATGTTTTTGCTTTCGTTTTGGGATTCTCAACTATAATTGTTCTGCGAGCTGGATAAGTAATTTTAAAGTGAGTCATAACAATGTGGAGGTCTGTTCATCAAAGTTCTGCAACAAACTGGTTAACCACTGTTTGGCCAAATCTACGGAAACAATTTTCTTATGATGATATTTTCAATGCAAATGAAATTATTCTGTTTTACAAATTAATGCCGGATGGAACTTTTTAATGCATGGAACTTTTTTTAATTTAAGGGAGCGAATTGTAGTGGAGGCAAGTTGTCAAAAGATAATAGAATTAGAATAGCCGTCATGGTAGCAGCAAATCTGAGCGGTACACAGAAAAAAAAATTCTTGTTATCGGTAAATAAAGATGTTTTAGCAGTGTTTTAGCCAATTGTTGCCAGTCGATTATGCAAACAACCGTAAAGCTTGGATAACGCTTTTCGATAACTGTTCGAGAAGTGGCTTCGAGATTGGGATCGCGATTTGGTGAATAAGAAAAAGATTTTATTGCTGGTTGATTATTGCCGCATCCAAAAGTAACTGAATTAAAGTCTATCAAACTTACCTTCCACCACCAAATACACGGAAAAATGTACACTCTAAAAATTACAGTTTAAATAGTAGCAGCGGCCTAACGAATACAAATTTGTAAAGATTGCAGTCGCATACTGTAATTTTTAAAACTTATTTACTAATAAATAATACCAGAAACTGTAATTTAAAAAAAGCAATTGTTAATTTTTAAAGTTTCAAATTCGTAAGGCCGATTTTACTATTTAAACTGTAATTTTTAGTCTGTACTTTTTTCCGTGTACAACATCGGTCTTATAGCTAATGGATCAAGGAATAATACGGTAACTCAATTTCAGAAAGAACCTTGTAATTAAATTGATTAATAGCCTTGATACGAATGAATAAAATTAGCTCTTTTACTTAAATAACAGTTCCAAATGCAATTCTTAAGGTGCATGATGAATATTAAATAAAATGTCACAAAGTACCATTTACAACTGTTTCAAACATGCAGGATTCATTGAAAACCATGCTGATTTGCCTGCTCAAAATACAGCAGAAAATGAATTTGAAGATGAAGATGACGTTCCTTTATCTTTGAGGGTACAAAACCTAAATTCAAACTAGTTAACAGCGTCGGGAATGTGTGACGATTATGTTGACATTGATGGCGCTCTCCTCACATCAGAAGAACCATCAGATGAAAATATTGTACAGAAAAGTATAGCTAATGATCAAAATAAAAGCGATGAGCAAGAGTAAGCCGGGGAAGAATCAATAGCTACCACGGTAGAGGCTTTAAAAGCGGCAGACTTATTATCGCGATTTGTTCATACCAATTTCGAAAATGAAAAAAGAATTTAAACAGGGCAATATCTTCTTTACACTGTAAAGTTAAATGCTGTTATTACATTCTAAAGTAAAAACAAAGGCAGGCAAAAATTATTGATTTCTTATGTAAAAAATGATATTATTATGTATATTTTTATTGTTTTGTATACACATATGTGCTTATAATTATGAAAGTGGTCTAAGTCAAAATTAAAAAATAATAGTTTATCAATTATTTCACACTATATCATTAACACTAAATGAATTCCATATATTGTTGAAATTACAACCACTACTTACAGGTTCATTTTTGACGATATCATAAAAATTACATTAAATAAATTTAGTTTAAAATAATGCTGTGTGAAATAACTGATAAACTATTTTCTTTTTTAATTTTGACTTTTGTAATTTGTATTTATTTTTAATCTTCATCTTATACTAAGAATGTAATTTAATTATATATTTTGTACTGGTTCTATGTGCAGGTGTTCCTACACCTCTATAGAAATGCAAACTTAAAACAAACGGAACACAGCCGGAATATATTCAGACTTTCCGGAGCTCTATAACAATTATTGAGTGTTTTTAGGACTACCAATACAAATCTCACTTTGTATTGGTAGAGATTTGTTTTGGTAGTCCTAAAAAGACTCAATAATTGTTATAGAGCTCCGGAAAGGCTGAATATATTTTTATATATAGGCTGCACCCCGTTTGTTTTAAGTTTGTATAATTATCCGTAGTATATAACTTTGTAGTATATAACTTTCTATCTATAGAAATGTAATACCAGAAATTATAAATAAATAAATAAATAAAATATGTTTATTTTGTATCAATTCATGTTTCTTTTTCTTTTTTTGTTAATACAAATATACAATTTGTCTTTTTTCTATCTATTAGACAAAATAACTAAGAAAAATAGGAAGTTTATTATTTTCTAAGACAATGCTTTGTATGACGTCCGCTTAGTATGACGGATTTGTCACTTCCCTTCGATGTCATTATAAGCGGATTCTACTGTATATCATATATATATATATATATATATATATATATATATATATGTATATATATATATATATATATATATATATATATATATATATATATATATATATATATACATATATGGATATTCAAGAAAACTTACCTAAAACGAAATTTTTAAATTTCATGAAATTCATAGAACGGATTATATTAAGTTCACAAAACAGTACAACGACAACACAAACAACGGTACCAACCTAACCGAAAGGCAAAACAATTTGAATAAATTTGGGTGTTTAAGTTATTTGCAAAAAGATACATAACGAAAGAAAACAGATGTAACTACAACGGGTCACTTACAATAGTAAAAACAATTAGGGGAGTATTTAAAAAGTACGTGATGCTGCACTTTCAGATGTGCCAATTAAAACAATTAAACACAACGTCTTTAGGATGTTTTTAATTGCTTTAGCACGTCATTTCCCGCAAAGCAGCGAAGGGCGGATCTTATTGAATAATGGGATGCTACATATATACTATACAATAAACCAGTTCCAAGAATGCAGGTTCTAATGTGTATAATTAATTTAATATGCAATTTATATTTTAATTACCCATAAGGTTTTTCTCATAAGGTGCTTGGACCAAAATTTACATGTAATTTCCCATAAGGTGCGAGAGGTGAGTCCAGAACATGACATCTTTCCCTACTGTCTCCAGTGAAGAGGTATATAAAACAACTATACACTTAACAACTTATATATTAACAGAACTAAAGTCGTGTAAAAGTACGTCTTGACACTTCAATGGGTGGGAGCAAAGAGGCCGAAGTCTCGTCTGCGACCACCTGACTTGACTCTTATCTCTTAAAATACAATACACTCAGGAGGAGGACAAACGAACAATAATAAAGGTTACATTATACTACAATTGGGTTGCTACCTTGATTCAAATAAAGGTAGAGCCACACTGATCCAACATACGCAACGCATTACGGTATCTGGACTCTGAAAAACTATTCCATAGAAACACACTTATCGTATGCAACGCAAGCACACGCCTCACACGCAACGTCGATCTGGGATGTCCAGACTGGACGATGTCGGCGTGTGAAGGTGGAAGGGATGTTCGTACGCTATCCACGCGTGTGATCAGTGTGTCTCTAGAATTTATGCGTAGCACTTCAGAGACAAATAAACTTTTGATGCAAGCGTTCTCCTCAAACTGCATTTTTGACATGCGAAAGTACATAAAGAATCATTCTTCATCAGATTCCAGTTTCTGCATTAATATATGGTATTTTACAACTTTTTCTCATTGTTTATTTATTTCATGAACCCAATATCTTCTCTTCTTAACTTTAGTTTTTATTTTTGTAGCGCGGGAATATGCATTAAAAAATAGTAAACTCAATAAATCATCCTGAAACTCGCTTTTAGAATCAGAAAACATGACTTATAGACGCACTAGTGCAACTTCTGAGAAATTACAGCAGAGTCTGATGCAAAATTTACGTTGCATACGCGGGACAAGTGTGCACACCAATTCTCTCACGTTGCATCGCATACCTTAACCTACCTTAACTCTCTTTGTTAAGTATAAAACCTTTTTCCCAAAACTTTTACACCAGCAAATTATGCGGCTCGTACGAATAAACATATAACCAACGTTTGAAATTTGCCGCCATATATATATATATATATATATATATATATATATATATATATATATATATATATCCATGATGTCAGTTACCTGGTGTTCTGTTAACTATAATAACGAACCAAGAAATAGGTGTTAATAATTAATTATCGTGTTGCAAATACCAAATCGTAAAAATAATGTATAATTTATTATCTGATCTGCAAACTATATATTGAAAAAGAATAATTAATTACACGATAACTAATAAGTCCTAAATAATAAAATTATAATCCTAAATATTTTACGATACCTAATCGAATAAAAACAGTTAATCGAATAATTAGAAATATTTTTTTATTTGTTAAGTAACATTAAGTTATATAGCGGTTTCACAAGTAACAAAATGGATTTTTTCAGGTGTTGTTTCTGGTATTTCTTTGAATAGATTTGAGAAATTAAAACATTCAATAGTAGATTTCGTAAAATTAATTCGGTAATAATTTCATTCGATCTAACGGATTTGACAAATTTTGAAAATCTTGTTTTCGTATTTTTGTAGGTTGAAATGTTTATAAAACAGTTACACTACGCTTTCCTTAGGTTGGCATCACCATCCAAAGATCCAAATAGCTTTTTTGTTAAACACAAACTGTTTCCATTACGTGCGCCGTTTTTACGTTGGGACGTGTTTAGTTTTGTAAATTCGGTGAGTATTAAGTTCGGTAAAATTAATTCGCTGAATGAATTTGGTATAGTTTATAAATTTCGTTTTAGGTAAGTTTAGTTACTGTAGGTTGTTATGGGTTAGGGTGTTGGTCATATTTTAAGGTTAGTTTGGTTGGGGTCTTCATATTTTAGAATATGATAATGAAATTTTGTTAAAGCATTTTAATTTCAAGAATTTGTGCGAAACTACATATATATATCCTCCGTTTAAGGCTCCTCGCCTTAAACGCTTCTTAAGTAAATGTTTTTCAACCATGATGTTATAATTTCCACATATTTTTTAGCAAATCACATCCGCATTCTTAGAAGTGAATAGTTGTTATTATCGCAAATGTAATCACACAATTAATTATTCTCATTACAAGTGTATACACATAACTTTGACATTTTAATTTGTTGTTTGTCGCACAAAAACAATTGCTTTAAGTCAAAATAGATAATTATGAGGACTTTCTATAACACTAATCCCACCTGATTATATGTGTAAAAACAAATAGAATAACCGAACGATTTCTGGCTCATCACTAACTAGATATATTTACCTTTACTTTGTACCGACCTCGATGCGAACACGTAATACTAGAATATAATTACGAAATATTGGAAATAATACTTAAGAAACGCTGCGTAATCAGTTTCCTGTTTAATTTATCGCTATACATTCCGATGTTCGAACATTTTGTTTCTAATAATTATTAGTTAGTTCTTAACTAGACCTCGTCACGACAAGTCAATATCAAGCTTAAAAAATGTTCTCCTGCAGTAAATGCCAAAAAGTTTTTGCAAGCAAGCATAATCTTAGACTCCATTTAAAAACCTGTGGTGGTATGCAGAAAATCAACCTCAAATGTGAATTGTGTGCTGTAACATTCACAAGAAACGGCAGCTTAAAACGTCATATGAAGCAACAGCATAAAATCGTTGAGAAGAATGGCGATGCTTCACCCTCCACTTCGAAGAGATCTGTAAATAATGAAGATTAAGCCTCCACCCCCAAGAAGATAAAGTTGGAACCGCCAACCCCTTCTTACTTCTGTGAAATTTGCAACCAGCAGCTCCCCTCAAAAATCAAGTACGCTGGACATCTGCGGTCGCAAAAACATCTCCAGGTAGCGGTGAAGCCGTTCAACAAAATGTTAAGAAAGTTTGCTCTAGCTTCAAGAACAGAGTGGCAAGTTATAGAATTAATGGATCGGGTATAGATATAGATAGTTTTATTAGTAAATTAAGGGACACTGTTCGTTGAATGATTGAAAACGTTATCAAGTCGTATAATTCCAGGTTGAAATTTAATATAGAGCTATTTAGTATTTACATAAATGAAAAAAAATACAGCGGGTGAATTAAAATCATTTTATACAAAATATTGCGAAATTACACCTAGCATGAGTCTTTATAGAAATTTATGATAATATGTGTGCCACAATTAAAACAAAATGTGGCGAGTTTCAGGAGAAAGATTCGGGTTGGTCACTTAGGGAGATTTCCAATTTAGAAATTAATCTAAATAAATATAAACCACTACGTGGGTCGTCATTTATTGAACTGCCAAAAGAGATTAGGGACCGGAAAGCGTGTATCAATGTTCAAAACGAAGACGAGTTTTGCTTTTTATGGAGCATTGTGTCCGCATTACACCCCGCTAATACGCATTCAAATCGCCCGTCATCATATCCCCACTTTTCTTAAGCTTTAAATTTTAAATTAAGACGGACTAGAATTTCCAATTAAAATTAAAGACATCTCCAAATTTGAACAGATGACCAACATTAGCATGAACGTTTATGGTTTAGAATTTAATTTTAAATCTAAACAACATGACGTTGTAGGACCAATTTTTCACACTAATAATACTAGGGTAAGACATGTAAATTTGTTATTTTTAGAAGAGGGGGTTAAAGGTCATTATGTATGGATAAAAGATATGCCGAGACTTGTAAGAAGCCAAATCTCACCAGGTTGTAGAAAAAAATATCTATGTGATTGTTGTATGACCTTTTTTCAAGCGAGTCGACTTTTAATCAACAAAATTGAATGACTGCAACAAAATTTACACTATTATGCCGACAAAAGACATTGTAAAAGACAAGCGAGGTGATATGATCCCAGGGAATATATTAAAATTCCAAAATTACGATAGAAAAATTCGTATACCCTTTGTTGTATACGCAGATTTCGAATCAATTTTAAAACCGATAGATACATGTTCACCAAACCCCGACAATAGCTATACCAATCAAACACATATACACGTACCGTACAGTTTTGCCTATAATATAAAATGTCCATTTGATGATTCATTGAGTAAATTCGTGACTTATACCGGTGAAGATTGCCCGAAATTATTTTAGGAGAACCTCTGTGCGGATGTTAAGGAAATATATAGGAATCATTTAAGCGTCTCACTTCCGATGATTAAATTATCTGAAGATGAACAAAATTCCTACGATACGGCCACTTCTTGTCATATATGTAATAAATCATTACAAGTACCAGACAAAGTCGCCGATCATGATCATTTAACGGGTAAATTTCGGGGAGCGGCGCACTCAAATTGTAATTTAAATTATAAAATTCCGAAAATGATTCCTGTTTTCTTCCACAACATGTGAAATTATGACGCGCATTTATTTGTTAGAGTTTGGCTGCGATCAGGAAAATCGATATCATTGCTCAAAATAAGGAGAAATATATTTCAATCACCAAAAATCTACCGGTCGGCGAATATGTAGGTGAAAACGGGGTGGAAAATAAAATTTACATAAAACTGAGATTTGTCGATTCATCCTGATTTATGGCTACCTCTTTGGAAAAACTAGCGAAAAATTTGAGCGATGATCAATGCATACCTGTTTTCCTATACAAACACATGGACGACTGTTTGGACGACTTTTAATTGTAGAAATTTAAAAGATTACTCTAACCTGTATTTAAAGACTGACGTATTGTTATTGACAGATATTTTCGAACAGTTTCGAAACGTATGCATCACGACATATCAGCTCGATCCGACCCATTATTATACGGCACCCGCACTGAGCTAGGATGCAATGTTGAAAATGAAGAATATAAATTTAGAATTTTTCACCAACATAGACATGCACCATTTCATCTTCAAAGGCATTAGAGGAGGTATTTGTCAAGCCTCGCTGATACGGGAAGACGAATAATAAATACTTATCCGAGTATAATCCCAATCAACCTAGCACGTATTTAGCGTACTGGGATGCTAATTATTTATATGGCTGGGCACTTTCCCAACTAATGCCTTACGGCGGTTTTAAATGGTTGACGAAGACTGAAATTTTATTTTAATAACTGCAAAAAATGAGCGATGATTCACCTATTGGCTATTTCATCGAAGCAGACATCGAGTATCCTGAATCACTACAGGTCCTACATATTGATTTACCATTCCTCGTTGAAAGCATGGTTCCACCAAAATCAAAATTTAATAACACAAAACTTATTCCAAATTTAAACAATAAAGAAAAGTATATTGTTTACTACAGAAAATGAAAGCAGGCAATAAATTACGGACTTAAAATTACAAAAATCCATAGAATATCCGGCAATCTGATTGATTTAAACACTACTTTACGGCAGGCGGCTAAAAATTATTTTGAAAAAGACTTTTTTAAATTAATGAACAATAGCGTATTTGGCAAAACGATGGAAAATGTAGACAAACAAGTGGATGTCAAACTTATCAATCATTGGGAAAATACTGGCCGTAAACCGGACGCGGAAACACTTCTCGCTAAACCGAATATGAAAGTGTTTCAACATTCACCGAAAATTTGATCGCGATTCAATTTGCAAAATTAAAAGTTGTATAATAAGCCGATTTATGTGGGGTTTTCCGTTTAAGAACTATCAAAATTTTTAATGTATGAATTTTATTAAGATTTTTTGAAACCAAAGTATTGCGACAAAGTTACTCTATGCTACTGTGACACCGACAGTTTCATTTTATTGATTAAAACCGACGATCTTTATACAGATATCAAGGAGAACATTGATAAATTTGATACTAGCAATTACGGGTCTGATAACGTTTTCGATACGAGTTGGCGGGTGAAATAATTGAGGATGTTCTGATAAGAGCGAAAATGTATGCTCATTGCTAAGAGAGGGATAAAGCGAATTGGAAGAAGAAGGCTAAAGGTGTGAAAAAATGTTTTGGGAATAAAGACATTAGTGGCGAGGATTATAAACAGTGTTTGCTCACCGGGGAGCAAATATATCGTAAACAAAGGACATTTAGGAGCTACAAACACGACATATTTACCATCGAGCAAAATAAAATTGCGCTAAGCAGCAATGATGATAAACGTTACACCTGCCCCGATAGCGTACATACTCTTGCGTGGGGCCATTCCAAAATACCAAATAATAATACAACCCCGATGTGATAAATTCATATATATATATATATATATATATATATATATATATATATATATATATATATACATATATATATTTAATTGTAAATAATGTTTATTCTTTGTGGGTTATTCGTGGTGGGTATGGGGTGACGGCAAAACACTCAAATAAGACCGGCCCAAATGTCAACCTCACCTGCACGCGGTACCCGCTGCTAGATAACTAACGAGGCTCTATTCCATCGAGAATAAAGGAAATGTAATTCTCAAGTAGGTACCTATGTGCCTAGTACCTATGTACCTAGGTACCTGTGTACCTAGGTATCTATAAGGTAGCGGGTAGATACTCATCTATGATCCCGATAGATGACAGATCTACTTCAGGAAGCGCCACTGTCTACGCGAGCCTTGGTTTATCTCCCAATGACATACGGGAGAAACCTTTGTCCCATTCCTAGTCCTTGTTTGATCCTAACATTGTCTTCCAAATACCCTAAACAAAACTCACCAATACGCTCGGTAGGCGAGGTGTTTTAACGCCAACTACCCCCAAAATAATGCTGACCTTAAAACATAAGAATATACCCCAGGTGGGTAGGAGGGAACGCCCACAATCCCACACCGAGTCGTGCGACTCGGAATGCGTCACGGATTCTGGGGGAGGCAAAAGAACAGCAAATAAAAAGAAACTCAATGGAACCAACACCATACTCTACATCGCCACGTATAACATCAGATCCATGGCAAAAGACGAAAAGCTATAACTCAAAGAATTCGAAGAAGAACTAGCTAAGATCAAATGGAATATATTAGGACTTTTGGAAGTGAAACGAAGAGGAGAAACCTAACTTTAGGTCTAACTGCATAGACCTAACATCAGGAAATAGACTATACTACAGAGGAAGCGAAAATGAAACATACGGAGGAATAGGCTTCCTCATTAAGAAGGAGTTGAAGCCACACATCAAAATCTTCAAAGCTATATCAGACCGCGTGGCTTACATAATTGTAGAAAGAAATATGAACACGAAAATCAAGATCATTCAAGTCTACGCCCCAACTACCTCACACAACGACGAGGAAGTAGATGAGTTCTATGATGACTTCACAGCTGCTATAGAAGACACCCCGGTAAAACACAAAATCATCATGGGCGACTTTTATGCAAAATTGGACAGAAAACTCTATAATACAGAAAACAAAATTGGAAACTATGGGTATGATAACAGAAACTACCGAGGCCAAAGAATGATGCAATTTCTAGAACAACAACAGGTAAATGCAATGAATACCTTCTTCAAAAAGAAAAACAAACAGAAATGGACTTGGATGTCGCCAAACGGGAAAACAAGAAATGAAATTGATTACTTCTTGTGTAGTATATATTTTGTATATATGCCAATAAAAGGTTATAATAATAATAGTAATAAAAACATCGTCAAGGACATCACGGCACTCAACCAATTTACAACGGGCAGTGATCATCGGCTGCTAAGAGCCAAAATATGCCTAAATAGTAGAATCGAATGGAAAATCAGACACACAAAATACCAAGCTATAGACCACAACGAAGTACGAAAACACAAGCACGAGTACAGGGACAGACTAGAAGAGATGATAGCAAAAACTCAGCCACATAAATCAAAAATACACCTTAATTCAACCAATAGTCAACTAACAGAACTATTGTTGCAGGCAGGATTAAAAGTAGCTAAAAAGGCGACCGTAAAAGAACAAAAAATCAGCGACGAAACAAAACAACTCATGGCGAAAAGACGTAAAGAAATTGAACGAAAATTGAACAGAAACACAGTAAAATATACTGAATTAAATAAAACAATCCGTAAAAAAGTAAGAGAAGACCTGAGAAAATACCACGAAAGCAAAATAGAAAGAGTCATCGAACTAAATCGCGGAATAAAATGTTTAAAACCAACACTAGGTAAACCATCCATAGTATCAATAAAAAATCAGCAAGGAGTAGAAGAAAGAAATAGTGACGCCATACTAAAAACAGGTGAAACGTTTTATACTGACTTATACAACACACAGATTGACCCCGATATCGAAAGAAAAGCAAACATAAGAAAAGTAATTATGAACATCAACTCGGAAGACTTACCAAACATAGAAAGTTATGAAATATAGAACGTCCTGTCGCAAATGAAAAACAATAAAGCCCCTGGTCCTGATGGAGTCCTGACTGAACTACTGAAAGAGGGAACTGACGAAACAATAGAGATACGAAAGGCGCTCTTCAGCGAATGCCTGCATAAGGAAGATGTACCAGATGCATAGAAAATTAGCGACGTATTAATACTCTTTAAAAAAGGAGATAGAAAAGACCTTAGAAACTACCGTCCCATATCACTACTGTCACAAATCTACAAACTATTTATGCGCATCATAACTAACAGACTAACTCAAAAAATGGACGCCTACCAACCAGTAG
Source organism: Phosphuga atrata (assembly GCA_944588485.1). NCBI lineage: Eukaryota > Metazoa > Arthropoda > Insecta > Coleoptera > Silphidae > Phosphuga > Phosphuga atrata. Next base: position 125,085 of record CALYMW010000042.1, read on the forward strand.
AACAAGCGGGATTCCGCAAAGGATTCAGCACAGCAGATCATCTGCTTACCGTAAAAACACTAATTGAAAAAGCCAACGCATACAATCTAAATCACTATTTAGCCTTTATAGACTACGAAAAGGCTTTCGATAGCGTAGAATTGTGGGCTATCGAAAATGCACTAAACAACTGCAGAATAGATACCAGGTATAAAAACCTCATACACAACATCTACGGACAAGCTACCATGACAATCACACTAGAAGGCACCACAAAACCAATACCGATCAGGAGAGGCGTCCGGCAGTGAGACATTATCTCGCCAAAACTATTTACTTTAGCTATGGAAGATGTGTTTAAACAGCTAAACTGGACAAACATGGGGATAAACATAAACGGGAAAAACTTGAACAATCTGAGGTATGCAGACGACGTAATACATATTACTACCGAATTCGAGGAACTCGATGGTAAACCAATTACTATGGTAAACCAATTGGTAGAAGCCTCAGAGAAAGTAGGCTTGAAAATGAATCTTGGCAAAATACAGACAATGACAAACACCACTGACACAAGAAGAGTAAATCTAAACAACGTCGAACTTAAAATGGTTGAGGAATACCTTGGTCAAACAGTAAGAGCAAGCAAAGAAAACCAAACAGCCAAAATTAGCCGCAGAATTAGACTAGCATGGGCAGGCTTCGCAAAACTAGGGTGGGTACTATCAAACTCCAAAATACCCCAATATCTAAAAACAAGAGTATTTGACCAGTGCATTCTCCCTATCATGATGTATGGATCCCAAACTTGGACACCAACTAGAGAACACGTAGACAGGATAGCAAAGACACAAAGAGCCATGGAGAGGAAAATGCTCGGAATCAAGCTTAGGGACAAAAGACCAAACGTGTGGATTAGGAAAACAACTAAAGTGGCAGATGTCACAGAACATGCAGCCAGACTAAAATGGAGTTTCGCAGGACATAACGCCAGACTGCAAGACCAAAGGTGGAATGTCGCTATCCAGAATTGGAGACCATTACTAGGGAAAAGAGGAAGAGGTCGGCCACAGATGAGGTGGGCTGACGACCTCAAAAAAACGGGTGGGCTACACTGAAAAAGGGCAGCGCAAAACAGAGAAGGTTGGAAGAATCTAGGGGAGGCCTATGTCCAAAGATTGACGAATTGAAGGCTAAAAAGAAAAGAAAGAAGAAGAATGTTTATTCTTGTAATTATGAAGTGTTTTTTTATTGTGGATATTGTTTTTTAATTATAAGGATTATACTAATAATATGTATTATTAAAATGTTTATATATCTTCTTTTATTATGCTTACCCAATTTAAATGTTTTCTGCGTGAGCATCTATGTAATATTGATAAGGAAATTTATCCTACACAACAAGTGATAAGAGAATCGTAGAAAAAGTAAATTAATCTTTTTAATTATTTTATTCATTTAAATATTGAAACATTTTCAACACCACAAACAGAATATTAAAATGATGATTTAAAAACTGTTTTTTTTCTTGTAATAATGAATATTGTTTTTTTTTTATTTAATGATAAGGATTAATATAAAGCATTATGTGTTTATATATCTTCTTTTATTATACTGCCCACTTTAAATGTTTTTCAGCCTGAGCGTAGATGTAATATTGATAAGTAAATTTATCTGGCACATTTATTCTAACCATAATATTTTTAACAAAGGAAGATTTTGAGGGTATTAAAAAGAAAACTTTATTCAATAAAATGTATTCACTATTAATACAATTCTAATATTATTTATTATCATAATTAATTAAACGATAATGTCCCCATGCTAATGAATCCACATTGTTTATCCAGTAGCGTGTTTTATCCCAGGAGAAGGGCGATTATAGAATCTCATCAACAGACCTGCATCCACGCCACAATTCACAATTTTTAATGTTCAATTTTAGACGCTGCATTATATCATCCTCGGAGATTTTAGCGCATAATATTTCCCGCACGTGTTTGTTATACCATTCCTTCTAGTTTTCATGCTGTGATAATTGGTTAAAATTACGCAAATAGTAGTAATTCTCATAATTCGGTCGCCGGGTAAACAATTCTATAGATATCGATAGAGGTGATTGAACTAGTTGTAGCATTCGATTCATTTCAGGTTCAAACGGAGTAAAGCACTTGTTTAAAAACGAGTCGTTATTTTCAGACATAGGTATGATAAGAGCGGATATCATAGAGGCGTTAGGCCAGGAAATAATGTCCCATATTTGTATTCAACATTATCACAACTGGTGTTCTCCTCAATATATAGGTCTTATAGCGAAATTGGAAATCAGAGAGAGGAGAATCCTCAGGAAGATCCTAGGCCCGGTAAAGGAACATGGCGAATTCCGAAGACGGCATAACTCTGAGCTACGAACATATTGAGATGCTCTCTGACTGTGCAAGGAAAAGAATGGTAGCTTTCTATGGCCACATTGCAAGATTACCTCCAAACCGACTAACCAACCGTCTGTTCACCTTCTGGCAAAACAAGAAGCTCCGTACCACTTAATTGACAGAGACCGATAAGGATATTAAAGAACTGGGAATAACAGATCTCAAAAACAGACAGTCTGTGAGACGCACCCTAAAGGAGGTCCGTGGATTTCAGGAAAAACCTCGAAGGAAAGGTACCCCCTGGACAGAAGAGAGAAATGAGTTACACCGGCAGAAGATGCGACAATACTGGGCAAAGATCAAAGCCCAACAGTTGAACAAGCGTGGTCCAAAGTAGGCCTATTCGAAAGAAGAAGAAGCACGGCGTAATCAATTTTATTTTGAATTTATTTATTATTAATTCAAATATAATTTTAAGATCTCTGTACATATTCACAAATTCGATAAAACCATATATTTTCACTCTAAAATTTTAAATTATTACAACTCTGAAAGTTAGTGAAATTTTATTAATATCAAGACTGTCATATTTTACAAAAAATTAAACAAATTTAAAAGCCAAGGATGGACTCTACGCTTAAGAGATTGAGATGTTAAAAAGATCAATTTATGGGCATATTGAATATATATAAACTAATTTTATTTTATTTTCATTTACCTTTATATATTTATTTGTAATCAAAATATGTGATGAAAAATTTCAAAACTATGTTGATTATAACGATAAAAATTGCTTTCAGCATAAAAATATGCAGCGATAAAATTTTACGTTGACGAAACGGAAGACTTCACGGTGATAAGAATTGAAAAATTTTTATTAACATTTTTGAGATGAGAAGAATTGTTTTAGATTAGTATTTAGTTAGTTATTTTTTTAAAATATGTTTCTGTTGAATATTTTTCAAAAATTTCAAATTTTTTAAAATATGTTTTTGTTGGATATTTTTCAAAAATTTAAAAACTGTATAATTAAAGTCAGGTCTAGTTTAAAAAAACGATACATAACTTACAAAAAGAATACTATATAAGCGCGGATAAAAAAATAAATTTATATTGTTAAACTTTAAAAATGGAATATCATATTATTTTTCATAAACTTGCGTTAATTAATGGTATCAATCCATTTGTTGAAAATTATGAAAATATTGTAAACTTTCACAAAAAGGCAACAATGTTTTTGCAGAAACTTCAACAAATTTTATAAGTATTCCATATAAATATTTAGATGTAATCTAAATCCTCGGTTTCTTTAAATTGGATGGTTTGTCCATCCTGCAATATTGTTAGATACACCCCTCTCTTCACCAGATTTTCTAGTGCTTGAATCTTGTTCAAGTATTTATTAAATCTTCTGGGGAGAAAGATCACCCCATTTTCAAATTCACAAAGGATCCCCGGCCCATATTTACCATTTACCTCCTTAACAGCCAGAATTGTGTGTTTGTGATTTCTTTGTAAACCAGATACTCTCAGATAGAGATTCCTTCCTAACAGTAGCGGAAATGGTAATCGACATAACAATCATAAGCGAACCAAATATAAACAAAACAAGTGGACATGAGTGGTACAAAGACGGGAAAAGTGACACAGCGTTTAGGATTAATAATGCAGACATAATAATAACGGGTAGTGGAAGTGGAACAGGTTTTGTTTGGGTGGAAACAAGGAACCTGGTGGTGTACAGTTGCTATTTCTCCCCAAATGAGAAACTAAAAGAACTGGAGAAATCCCTCGACGAAATCTGCGTAATGACGAGGAAAAACACGAAACCCAAACTAATTGGGGGTGATTTAAATTCAAAATCCCCAAGCTGGGGAGGTATGACAATGGACGAGCGAGGCGATCTAGTGTCTGACTGTATCTCCCAACTAGATCTATATATAGAAAACCAAGGAGATGTGCCCAGCTTCGAACGAAGAACGTCACGATCCATTATAGATCTCACTCTAACCGAAAAGCTCGGGGGGAAAGTGAAATGTTTGGAGGTACTTGACAGGGAAATCCTAAGCGACCATATATATATATATATATATATATATATATATATATATAGATATATAAATATATATATATATATATATATATACATATCTATGGTCGCTTAGGATTTCCCTGTCTAGTACCTCCCAACATTTCACTTTCCCCCCGAGCTTTTCGGTGAGGGTGAGATCTATAATGGATCGTGACGTTCTATCTCTTGTAGCATGATCTAATGTAACATTCTTCGAGGTGGAGGGTGAATCTCCATCATCCAAGGGCCTCTTCGAGGTTGTAGGTTCATCGGTGTTATGTTGTTGTTTCTTGTGACGTTTGCAAATATCCTCTCTTGTGAATTGAGCATTGCAAACTTCACATTTATAATATATTTTAGCCTCTATAAATTAAATTAACTTGTTAATTGGATATTTATAATTTATTTTGACATCACCACAGGTTTTCTGATGTCTTGAGAGGGTAACCTTCCTTCCGAACATTTTGCACATTTAGCGCAGTAAAACATTTTTTGAATATACGAATAGGTGGTTCCTTATCAAATGATTATTTACAACTCTCAGCTCGGGGACTTTTATATGACGTTTTTTCAAGTATATCACTTATCTTGCACGCGCTCGCAATGAGCTCGAGGACAATACATATTTTTTTTTTTACAAAGAATATGCTAATTTAAAAAATAAGAAATGTTTTTTGGCCTAAAAATTATCCAGGATTATACCATAGGTTATACGATTGAATTTGAAGCAGAAAACGAATAAAAAACGAGGGCGAATATGAGTAAGCCCACCAATTTTTTTTTTTTTAAATTAATTAATTGTTATTTTTGAACACCCCTCCAAAATATTTTCCTACATATTATTCTTGACTAAGACTAGATCAATAGTCTGATCGTAACTGGTCTAGTCCGGTCTATAAACTTAGCTAATCTAGTCCAGTCTAGAATGATCTTATCAATTCTAATCCTTGTATGGTCTTGTATTCTTGTCTAGGCGCCTAGTAGCCGGAATCTCTAATTTGGCGTCATCTATAAAGTAGTAGGGAAAGATTGCATCTGTGATTTGGCGCCATCTGTAATGTAGTAGGGAAATATTGGCAGGCAGGCTCTTAATAGTTTCTTTCTAATCGTTATCGAGATTTTCCTCGATTGCTGGTTGGTATCCTGACTTTCCGGGGATATTTCGCTTACCCTGCGTTTCTTCTCCCAGGGACAGTCATAAGTTCCCACGGCTTCTTGACCTTATGCTACCCCATAAATTTGCAGATAAATTTGGCAAATTTGAGCAATTTCAATCAAAACTTCATGAATATGAGAAAGTTACTTTTAATAATCATTGAATACGAGACTGTAGAACATTATAAACTCAGTTACATAAATTTCCAAATGGTGTTGTGGCTCAAGCCAACACCAGTTTGCAATACTATTATGTACGGATTGCATGCATCAAAGGAGGTAAACAGACAACACATGGCAAAAAATCTTGAGAAAAAAAACGTTAGCTTTTAAACAAGGATGTCTAGCAGAAATGTTTCTTAAATTAAGTTCATGTGCATCCATTATAGATCTCACTCTCACCGGAAAGCTCGGCGGGAAAGTGAAATGTTGAGAAGTACTAGACAGGGAAACCCTAAGCGACCATATATATATATAGACACAGTCTATATATATATATATATATATATGTATATATATATATATATATATATATATATATATATATACATATATGTATATATATATATATATATATATATATATATATATAAATATATATATATAAATATATATATATATATATATATACATATATGTATATATATATATATAAATATACATATATATATATATATATGATATAAGTTGTATATAGTTAGATATTAAGTATTTCCTTTAATTACAGTATTTCACTGCAACAACACGTGTTGGTTTAATTGACTTAATCCCGTTCCATTTATTAAGTCCCTGCGACAGAGACTTACAAATCAACACAAATTTGGGTGATCTCAAAGCAAGATTCCACTTAGTATCAGAAGCAATAACCACCAAAACCACGGGGGCCAAGGTCAAAACGATTCAACTAATCGACAAACCGGAAGTCTACAGTTTCCCGGCCGATCAACAAACGAATGTTCATCACGCAAAACTTTTTGAACATTCTGTGGTAAAAAAAAGGTGCATTCGAAAGGTGCTCATTACTTTAACAGCGGGCGGTCTCCGCGACGATTATCTGGACAAAGAAGGTAACGTTGTTTTTAACGAGTATTATTTGGAGGTCGTCACAGACATCCCTCCGTCTCAGTCTCTCCCAAATTCCTCTCCCAAAAAATCAATGCATTCAATAGCGAAAAATATGGTTTTGGAAAAATTAATGGGAAAAATTTGAACGCGGAATCTTGGCTAAAATTTTTTATATGTGAATGCGAACACTTTAGTATACGGGAAGAAAATTTCGCTGAAATTATAAGATTATTTTCGGAAGGTAGCGCAATAGAATGGCACGCGATATTTTTGAAAACACACTCATTGACCCACGCATGGGAATTTTGGAATAATTCTTTTATTGAAACCTTTAATCAAAAATCATGGTCTGAGATCGAATATGCATACTCGTATAAATATTTGAACGGGACATTTTTTGAATTTGCATTGAAAAAACGTAATTTATTGATTGATGTAGATCCTGATTTTACATTAAATTCTCAAATTAATTTAGTCGTGATAGCTCTACCAAATTATGTTAGATCAAAATTAAACAATAAAATAGAAACATTTGAGAATTTAATGACAAATTTGAAGAAGATAGAACCTATGATGAATAAATCGAAGAATTAGGTAATCGAAGAGAAAAGTAAACAAAAACAAAATAAGTCAAGTGAAAGAAGGGGAGACGGTAATTTTGCTTGTGCGCATTGTGAAAGCATAGGTTTCCCAAACAGATATCATCCCGAGAGTTTATGTCGGACGAAACTGAACAATAAAAACGTACAGAGAAATGAAAAAATTAGAATAGGGAATAATTCCGAATTACAGGACATAATTTCGTTCACCGAGGAAGCAAAAAACTAAGTGTTACCCCGCTTATAAAAGTAAAAATTTTGATAAGCAAAAACCCGGCTATTGCCATTTATGATTCAGGAGCGAATGTATCGCTAATTAATTATAATTTTTGGAAGAGTCTTAATATAAAGAAAAATATAAGTGGGGGGAATATAAAAACTTTATCTGGAACGTCGAAATCGGAAGGTACGGTGTCGGTAGAAATGAATGCTTAACATAATGATGAATTTTAATTTTTTCATAATAAAAAGTGAGTCATTTAGAGATGATATAATACTAGGATTAGATGGTATTAAAGAATTTAAATATTGTCAAGACGAAAATTTGAGGATAAGCCAAAATTTTCGGCAACCAAAGATAAATTTAATCAAAAACGCACCAACATCAAATTTCAATGCCTTGGAGGAAATTGATCCTATAGTTAAAATAAAAAATAAATATAATGAAGTATTCGCTAGAGGAAAATTTGATGTTGGTACGGTCAACAATTTTGAAGCTACGGTTAAACTCACGGACAATAGGTACATAACAAAAAAACCATATAAATTTTCGTTACAGGATAAAACTGAAATAGAAAGGCAGATCGATGAGTTATTAAAATTAGGTTTAATTGAAGAATCAAGCAGTCCAAATGCTGCACCTGTGACGTTAGCCTTCAAAAAAGGTGAGGGGAAAAAGTCTCGATTATGTATTGATTATCGATAGTTGAATAAAATAGTTGTGCCAGAGAGCCAACCTTTCCCGCAAATCGATGAGTTGAGGTTACGAGCGAGAAATAGTAAATATTTCACAAAACTAGACGTGAATTCGGCATTTTGGTCGATCCCGCTACGTGGTAAAGATAAATACAAGACAGCCTTTGTAACTCATCACGGTCATTGGCAGTGGTGTTGTTTACCGTTTGGGCTCAAAACTTTCTGGCCTCAGACTTCTGCCCTCAAATTCATACCATTACAGAGAGTAGTAAATTCCAATATCGATACATCGAATTAAAAAATTTACTATGTTTTTACAACTAATTACACGGAATTAGTACGTAAAACATAGTTATTTTTTAATTCAGAGTAAGTATAGATACTATGTAGTAACAGTCGCATGCCATACTTTTTATCAAATGACTATAGCTTGAAAAGTTTAAGTGGTACATTAAAAAATAATTCAGTCCTATATAGATTATACATTTTCTATTTCCGTTTTGGTATCTTTGACGCCGATAGCCTTGCCGCAGGATTTAATTAAAAAACTATATATTGATATTCTCCAAAGCTTCTTCTCATTCCTACCAAACTGGCGTATAAGATGCGTATGGCGTATAAAACGTGTGCAATTTTTATTCTTGCAGATCAAAACTTGTGCCCGCGTGACCTCTCGATCCATAATAAAATAAAGTAGCAAGAGGTGTTGTTAAACCTAGGGTAGGTTAGAACTCCTCGATCTAAAATAAGCTAAAGTGGCAAAGTCAGTTAGCCTAACTTAGTTTGGGTTGCATACCGCAAAGCGGCAGAAAAATTAAGACAAACTACAAGCGGCAGCGCGACCCGAGAGATAAAAAATAAGATAAAGCTGTAAAGCTGAATGTTGGTTTAACCTGGGTTAAGCTATTAGGTTACATGTCGCAAAGCGCCATGTCAATCCAGATCACATACGCATCCCTCGAAGTCAAACCGGAACTGATACTAATAGATTCAAATAGCAACAACTTGAAAACTGTAATAGATATAATAAAAACTCCTTCAGATCTATTAAGATCATAGATATTTCTATTGAAGCAATTTGACCATTTTGGAATTTTTATGGTCCATAATGGTTTCCATGGTCCAGTTTTACACAATCTGATGGATTTCACTATATGACTACGACATATACATTATAGACCGACAATAGTGAAATCACGAGCTTAGTGTCAGAAAGAGTATCGACAGAGAAAAAATAAAGTTTACAAAAAAAAATATTTAGAAAAATAGGTTCTTAAAATTTTATAATTTGAAGCAATTTCTTATTGTTTACATAGATTTTTCCTACATATGGTTAGGGTGTTAACTATTTTTAACTTTATTTATATACATTATAGAGAGGCCAAAGATAAATCATAAGCTCAGCTTCAAAGAGTATCGAAATAAAAATAGAAAAAGAAAATAAAGGAATTATACAAAATACAGATTTAGGAAAGCAGGTTACAATTTTATAATTTGCAGCAATTGCTTACTGTTTACATGGGTAAATCAAACATGTGATTCAAGTGTATGCTTTTTTTTACTATATTTATAGACATTCTAGAGAGACAATAGTGAAATCACAAGCTCAGTATCAAAAAGAGTATCCACAGAAAAAAAATTTAAAAAAATAAATTTCAAAATACAGATTTAGAACATACTGGCGTTAATTGCGTTAAAATATACAGAGATCAATTTCAATCAAAGAAGAAACGTGTTGAACCTGAATCTTTACAATCATCTAAAGAAGATTCATTACCAATCATATTAATCGAAAGTAATGAAGAAACTGGAAAAAATATATTTAGTCCCTTTCTGAATAATCAAATTCAAACATCCGTTAATGATGAAGCTCAGCAAGTAATTAGTCCAAGTTCTCAATCACTCCATGCCCCATACGAGGAACATGATGGATGTTCAACGCCAAAAGTCTGGTTTCATCATAACACAAACATTGGTGGCGACGGTAATAGCCTATTTTCATCTCTTATAAGAATTTTACATATTCAAATATTAAAATAGAAGTTATTCAATTCAGATAAAAGCGCGAGGAACTTCGTTCCTGACAGCTGAATTTTTTAGCGTACAAAAAAATATATGTTTTTCTACAAAAAAATAGCTGGAGAATACAAAATTCGGTTTATTCATACAAAAAGCGATTACTTTATCCAAAAATGGTTGCTTCGCCCAAAATAAGTATTGGATTTTTTGCGTAGAATATAGTAGGGAAAGCTGTCATGTTCTGAACCCACCTCCACCTCAGACAGAGGATTTACAGATTCCTGAAAAAATTTAAAAAATTACAGATTCCTGTAATTCAATTTCCCTACTACATCACAGATGGCGCCACGTGGAAACAAGTCATGCTCTGGAACCGCCTCATAGATTAATATAACAAAAACAAATTAATAAAAGTACAGGTGTTATTTAGTGGATTAGAGTTATAAATGTATTGAGATCATCCTGTAATTCAATATATTCAAAAAATGTTTTTCCGGCGCTCACGCATCAATAAATTAAATTATTTTTAAAATTAAATTATTTATAAATAACTAAAATATATTATAAATATCCAATTCATTCAGTTAATTTAATTTGATTCAGAGACTAAAATATAATATAAATGTGACGTTTGCAATATCCAAAACAAGAAGACAAGACCAGAGGTTCAGGTTATATTAAAATTCAATTCAATGCAATTCAAATAGCTAAGATTATAGACCAGTCTAGGCCAGATAAGATCAGATTATTGATTTAGTCTTAGTCAAGAATAATATAAATGAAAATATTTTGAAGAGGTGTTCAATAATAACAATTAATTAATTTTAGAATTTTTTTATTGGTGCGCTTACTCATCTTATGGACGGAACTAGATCACATAAGGTTCATACTAGATTAATTAATATTGGACTAGGTCAGACTAGCCGGGCTGTAGTTAAAAAAATTATAAAACCTGATTTTTCATATTATTTTATCAGTCTAAAAATATAAAAACAATTATTCTTATAACTAAAAAAAATATGCATAAATGCATAAAAAAAAATTCAACAAACATATTTAAAATATCAGTTTTAAAAACACTTCTTATCATAAATGTTCATAAAATACTTGAAAATAAAACTCTACATTCAATTTATTGTTTTATTGTAATAATACTTTATTGGTGCGCTTACTCATCTTATACCTCGTTTTTATTTGTTTTCTGCTTCAAATTCAATCGTATAACCATCCTGCATAATTTTCAGGTCAAAAAACAATTCTTTTTTTTAATTTGCATAGAATTGCAATTAAATGCAAAAATTCTTATCGCTATTCTTTGTAAAAAAGTTTTTATATACTAGCCTCGAGCTCATTGCGAGCGTGTGCAAGATAAGTGAAATACTTGAAAAAGACAAGACCAGAGGTTCAAGTTATATTAAAATTCAATGCAATTCAAATCGATTAAAATCAATTCAAATCAATTAATTGAAATGATGGGCATATGGTGTTACTTGTACTAGGCGCCCAGACAAGAAGATCAGACAAGAAAACAAGACCATACAAGGATTAGAATTGATAAGATCATAGATATTATCAGACTAGATAAGACCAGACCGGACTAGGACTTATCAGGCTATTGATTTAGTCTTAGTCAAGAATAATATAAATGAAAATATCATATAACACAAAAAAATTCAATAAACTCTTATCGTTTTCAAAAGAATTTAATTGATTTGGATTGATTTGAGTTGAATTGATTTTAATTAGTTTGGATTGATTTGAATTGAAACCAGACATAAATGCTAGAAAAAACCAGATTAGGCCGGACTAGCAAGACCGAACTAGATTAGCTAAAACCATACTAGACCAGACAAGACGAGACAAAAATAGATAATTATGGTAAACTTTCTTTACAACTAATCAGTTGTTACAGAAATAATAGTTAAAAAACGTTGCGTAAACAATTCCGTTATATAAGAACCTTGATAGGCAAAATTAGACATTTGTCTTGTCCTTAACTTAATTCAGTATTTTGATTGGATTATTGATTGTTCGTTTTCTGGGTATAAATACGGGAACTACACACAAATCGAATTAGTAATATCAACGCAATGACTTTAATATCTCCAACGATAACCGCACCAGATTCGGGTATAAGCTCACCTACATTCTTGGGTGACTTATTACAAGAGTTCGATGAAGAGATTAAAAGTGAATATCGTCTCATAAACGAAGTTAGTTACTCTGTATCCAAGTCATTATCAGTTTCAACTGGATTCAGCTCAGTTCGAGGATTTTATTAGTGTGTTCGAATATTCAATTGAAGAAACAGTCTAACATTTATACCAATTGAATGGACCGCACTAAAAAATCAATGGCAGAAAGTAAATACATTCTCTTCGACTAGACGACAAAGAGGTGTTAAAAGAAAGTGTAACAACTCCAGTTGTTTACCAGAAACTCGAAGAAATACCAAATACCGAAATAATTTCCGTTTGTCCTAGCTGTACCATCACTTTTCATTCATTGCCCAATAGGAATAGAAACATATATATTACGTTACAAAGCAGATAAGTTCGGTTCGACTTGGATCGAGAGGCGGCATGCAAGTTAGATGGATTATTTAAATTAATCGATTACCGCTTGGAACGTTTGAAAACATTAAACTTTGATAATTATTACAACGAGTGTCTAAAACATTTTATAAATTTACCTGAAGACTGTGACGTCTTACCAACGCTGAAAAGCCTACGACAATCTTCTTCGTCCAGTCATCACTTTTAATGTATAGAATTTATTTATGAAATATTAGCATATAATAAATTCAAATTAATTAAAGATATAGAAACAACGCGACAGTGTTATGGTTAAGATTATCGACGACAATACAGCGTTACAAAGAAAAGCACGACTGGAACAACACAATACAAAAATACAACGATTGAAATTAACAATAAAAAGTTATCAAGATGTTAAAAAGTGTTATCAACTTTTTTCTAAACTTTGTATCAAGGAATAAGCATTGTGCTTGTTACTGCTGCAGCCAGTATAAATTACATTAAATGAACCATACAACGCCTCGAGAACTATATTCAATGTGGAATTCACTACCACCACATTTTCAAGAAGATGAAGAAATAGCCACCTATCTCCCATGCTTCAAACATTACAATTTACCAACTGATGTGGATCATATTGATGGACCCCCACCCCCACGCTATAAATGTTATAAATCCCTCGTTATAAATATGTTAGTCCATGTTATAATAATCCCATGTTATAAATATTATAAATGTATTGATGAAAAGCAGAAAACATTTCGTTGTTAGTAGCACAAAATCATTATGTTGATCAACATTGCAAATTACATTTTGATGGTGACGTTATTCGATAAGACATTCTTTTCCACGACCTCAGGTGAGATTGTAGAATGTTATATTTGTATAAATGCTGAAAAAAATGATACATGGCCGCTAAGATGGAGACAAATGATTCTACTGCTAGATACCATACCACCTACATGCACATATATAGTGATGAAAATGGTGTGATAAACTACAAACTAATGTACGTGTTTCCAAATCGATCATTTTACAAAAGTGATCAATGGAAAAGTTTACAAACAAAATTACCAACTCCTTGGGAAAATATCATCGAGCAGAGATTAGATGAAAACTCTCAGTCTTCAGAGTCTTCAGTTGAATCCATTTATACGAGAGATAGCTCATCATCACAACCAACATAATTATCCGACGGAAATTAATACAATATAACAACAACTATAATACCACCAATACCGTTAGGAATTCCTAATTATTTTATATATTCCCTAATTTTCGTAATTATAATGATGTTGTTATCAGTAATTGTAAATATGTTGATAGTTAGGAGAAATATGTATATTAATCAAAATGATGTTTACTAATTATAATAAAAATAATAATTTAACAATATGTATCGTTTTACTTATCCATTTTATTCAGTTTCAGGATCATAGGTGGAATTAAATAAAACTAAGTAATTAGTAGAATAAAAACAAAATATATTTTATTAACCAGTTTATAAATAAAATTTACAGGTAGTATAATAATCCTCACTATTTTCAATGAGTGTATACATTTTTTAAAGTACATTAGTTTTATCAATCCAACTATTTTGTGAATTATCGAGGCCGAGCCATTTCACATACACATTCGATCCTTTACGACGTAACACTTTTTCAACCAAGTACAAATCATGATGTTTAGCCCTTTGTAGTTCATATTCGTAGAATGCTCCTTGGATTGGTCTCCCCTGAATATCCTCCAATAAATATGTAACAGGATTAGAAATTTTAACTTTTTGAATTTTAAACAGTTCCGTTGACAAATTAGGAGTATATCCTGTAGCAAACATCGCCTTTTGTTTGCTAATACGTACAAAATCACCAACTTCAAATTGTCCTTTATCAGCAATTTTTATATGTGAATAAACTGTCTTGAGTAATTGTTTCTCTTTATTTAAATTCACATCTTTAGGTTTCATACCAATTGTAGAGTGTTTGTTGCATTGTAATTTCTAGTTATCTCATCCAATATAGAATATTATAATTATATTTTCCATTTAGACTGAATGCTCGATATAAATTTACTTTTAAAGTTCGAATAACCCGTTCAGCCATACATGCTTTCATGGTGGTATACGTTGAATAATGATTAACATGATTCTTTTTCATTAATGCATTAAAATGTTGATTATAAAACTCTTTGCCTTGATCAGTTTGTAGATTGTGTGGTGTACGGGTTGTCTTGGAAAATTTTCTTGAATGCATCCGTTAAACTCACCGCAGACTTATCCTTTAACGGAACAGTCCACAGAAATTTTGAGAAACAATCAATCACTACCAAAATAAATTTATAACCTTTATTTTCACGAGCATAAGCACCAAATTCAGCTAAATCTGCATGCCATAAATCATCTATACCTTTTATTATAACTATAAAAAATAATTTTTTTTGTAGCTGGTTTATGCAGCTCATTCACCACATCCTGTTTAATGGTGCTTGATGCTAAGGGTCGACGTCTTCCCATGATTAGGAATAT
This sequence comes from Phosphuga atrata, assembly GCA_944588485.1. NCBI lineage: Eukaryota > Metazoa > Arthropoda > Insecta > Coleoptera > Silphidae > Phosphuga > Phosphuga atrata. The sequence goes on from CALYMW010000042.1 coordinate 140,321, forward strand.
CTTCTAAATTAATACTTGCTCTACGCGTAGTTGCTGGTGGTACATCTAAACGTTTTTTTAATAATTCAATTTCATTGCTGATTATTTTTTTAACTGAGGCTCAATATCCGATTTAAATTTATAATAGTTATTTCGGGAATGAATAAATTGTTGATCAATGTCCGCCAGCACTTTTAAAAGTTTCGAGTCAATATTGCTTGGTATAATATTAATAGTTGCTTGTAATTTATTGTCTAAATTGTGTAAATCTGATTTAATTTTATTTTCAAATGATTTTAAATCTGACACGTCCTTTATGACTGTTTCACCAACATCACGAAAGCCTTTAATAGCAACATCAATCTTTTCATTTACAGTTTTCAAATATTGTTTGACTTCACTAATAGAAGAATCAACAAAATCTTTAGTAGCAGCGTCAGACTTATCTAGCGGTTCACTTATGTTACAAATTCTTCTATTCTCGACATTAAACTCACCGGTACGAGTAAAAAGAAATCCGGGTCCAGGAGGACCTCGTGTTTGAACCGTTTTACGATTTGAATGACGTCCAAACTTGTCGACACTCATCATTGATTTGAACTATGAATACGCGATTCACTCTATTATATTACCCTCTCATAATTCCTCATTAATGGCTACAATTTCATTCATGTATTTACAGCACTCTTAGATGCGTGTAAAAAACACAAACGGTCTACTAACTCTTTAAAGTTATCCCAGTACCGATATTGTACTCTAGGTATATTATTCCTTGGAATATGCAAATATGAATCAAACAACCCTCTTCCAGATGAGAAGGGACCTGACCAGGAATGTATTCGAGGAGCGGCTCTCTCAAAAAGTGGTTTAATTATGTTTCTATATTTATGTGTTTTAGTTCCTTGAATCTGCGAATTTGGATCGTAATTTCTCCGCAGGACATTGGTTCTGTTCAAAATATCTTTATAATTGCGTTTGTCATTATCATTATAACCAATAGGCTTCTTCTTGAAAAGTAATTCATAAAGACCTGGGGTACCGATGTATTTAATCCCTTCTATTTGTAAATCTTTTCTGATGATCTCAACATTTGATTTTCCAATGGTCCATTTATCAGTGTTTGAGTTGATATGAATACCCGTTTGTGTATCAAATTCATCCTTTCCATCTGTCATTAACATTTCTACATATTGCCTCGGTAGAGCAGCATAAGCTTCTAAATAAGACTATAGTTTGGGGGGCTATATTATCGACGAACGTTTGATACATGCGTCGATCACTTTCAAATACATTTTCATCCGCATCATCAACTGGAGGTATATCTTCGTATGAAATTTCCTGTTCGCGTGGTAAAAAATCTACTCGCTTAGGTTTAGGTTTTTGTATGAAATTAGTTGCTTTACGTTTAGCTCCAGCTTTAATAACTTCATCATCATTTTCCTGTTGTGGTTGCTCGTTTTTGGATGGAGATAATTTAGGAATCTCTTGTTTAATATTTAAAATATTTTGTAATTGCGGTTTTTATGATGTGGCTATTAAATTTTCCAAAGGTTCGATTGGAGGTTTATAAGTTTTATTTAGCAGTTCATCTTCGGTTCTATTCAATTTAATAGCGAGTAACTTTTTACGAATAGTTTTTTGAGCATCAATAAGCCTCCGTTGAACATTTCTACTCATTATATAGGTTTTTTATATCAGGTTTAAACAGGTAGTAATCGGGTGTAATCAGCTAATAAACGGGTTTGATCAGCTAATAAACAGGTTTAAACAGATAGTAATCAGGTTTAATCAGCTGATATACCGGTTTCATCAGCTAATAGTCAGGTTTAATCAGCTAATAAACAGGTAAAAAACAGGTTTAATCGTTTTTTTTTCAGATAATTATCAGGTTTGTTCAGGCATCAATTAGATTTAATCAGTTTTGATCAGGTAGTAACTAAAACTTAAACACCTTCTCCTTCAACACTTTATTGTATACTGACTATCTGAATCTATTTACCTATTATTATATACTTATCTAAATATTTACGATATCTCCCCTTATCAATATCACAATCTTTATCCACTGTTATAAAACTGTAGGACTCTGTTCAACATGCTGAACACATTTCCTTGAATTTATCTAGTCATATCACCGCTTATGTGATCGTTGTAAACATGTTTAAGGTTTAAATCATCTTGTTTGAATAGTATTATAAAATTAGCATTATCACGTATGAGGTGTTTGGGTATACGAGTATACGCTTGACATAAATAGAAAGAATCAATATTATTTTGTCGCCCCATGCTGAAATATTCTCGTATCACATCCTATTTATCGCAAGCCACATCGTCGAAAATGAAAATCAAATCAGTTTTTGCATCACTGGGTTTCATAATGTCCACATTCTCTTTGAATGGGAAATATCCAACGCCCTTGAGAGGTTTTAAAACTTTTCAAGAAACTGATATTTAGACTGGTACAGTGATTTTCAATAGACATACACATTTTTAAACTTTACACCATTCTCATCAAACAGCAAACTCAATATTACATTAGATTTACCACAGTTTGATGGACCGCAAATTAGGTATCTCAACGTGTTCAGTAGCAAAATACCATGACGCATCTCTTTTATGAGCGACATACCTTCACCAATACACGTATCAAGTTTTATGCTAGGTAGAGATAGTTTCTGTTTAACGAATCGCATGATACTAAAAATATACAATGCTGTACAATTGTATATAAACTTATTATAACGTGTACATATTAAATTATAACAACATGTACGCTGGAAGAGGTATCATCAATTCACTCATAAACAAGCTGCCGTTCGAGATTCATATACCTGGAGGTTATCAGTATTGCGGACCGGGTACTAAGTTGGAGAAGCGTATAGCAGGAGGTGATTCTGGTATTAATGCTCTAGACAGTGCATGTAAAGAACACGACATTGCATATTCGCATAGTAACCTTCAATCAGATCGACATAGAGCTGATAAAATTCTTCAAGAAGCCGCCTGGAGAAGAGTAAAAGCAGAAGACGCAAAGTTCGGTGAAAAAGCAGCTGCATTCTCTGTTGCTACCACTATGAAAATTAAACGAAGACTCGGAATGGGTATTAAGACAAAAAAACAGAATAAAATTGCACTAAATAGTGGAATTGTATCAAAAGTACGCAAAGCAATGAAAAACTTCAAATCATTGGATGAACGAGAGGGTGGTAAAATTGCTCTTGCAACTGCTAGGGCGGCAGTAAAGGAGGCAGGTGGTCGTAGAAAAGTTTGAACTCCTCCTGTAATCCCCATACCGAAACAAGGCGGAATTCTACCGCTTATACCACTGTTTGCGGGGTTAAGCGCCCTTGGTTCGCTAGCAGGCGGTGCTGCCGGAATTGCAAAAGCTGTGAACGGTTCCAAAGATGCTAGAAATAAATTGGCCGAATCAGAGCGACAGAACAAGACAATGGAAGCAATTGCAATAGGTAAAAGTGAAAGTGGACTATATCTCAAACCATATCGAAAAGGTTTGGGTTTGTATTTAAAGCAGTCCCCAAAAAACTACTTAGTAAGCTACCTCGGCGACCGCTCACCGATATAGATATTCAAAACTATGTTGCACGAGAACACATTAAGCATTTTCGTGGTGGTTTCGTGGTGTTTATGCGTGACACTCTTCCACCAACAAAACCTCTTCTTAACAAGTGTGCAGTAATAAATTTAGATTCTGTTAAAGGAGTGGGCACTCAATGGGTAGCGTATAGAAAGCGTGGAAATTTAGTTACATACTTTGACAGTTTCGGTGATCTACAACCGCCCGCGGAGTTGTTAAAATATTTTCGTGGGAGCGAAATAGTATATAATCATGATGGATATCAGAAATTTAATAGTTACAATTGTGGACATTTATGTCTGCAATTTTTAGCGGAATAAAGTCATTCACAGCTAAATAAATTCATCAGTCATGTCTCAGACATTCATACAAATGTGCTCTCTGTGAATTATTACCCGCCTATAGAACTGGACCCTGACACGTTTTATTGCCTAGGACTAGTTGGATTTAACACATACAATGCTATTCCGAATATTGAAGAAAATAGTAATAATCTGTTTAAGTACGACAGTGGAAAGCAGATTAAAATACTGGCTGGTTCGTATGAGATAACTGACATTGAACTCTTTCTACAAAATCAGCTGATTGGCGCTACCCATAGCGATAAGGTTGAGCGTGATAAGGTGCTATCATTTAAACCTAACAATAATACGCTAAAGTGTGAAATAAAGAGTAAATACGATATTGATTCCTCTGATAGTCACACAATAGGGAGATTATTAGGCTTTTCTGAAAGAAAGTAGTTGGCTAATCAATTACACGAATCAGATTTACCGGTAGAAATTATAAAAGTTAATAGTATTCGAGTTGAGTGTAACATTGTGCTCGGCGCTTATTACGATAATACATTATCACATACTATATTTGAATTCTCCCCTAGTGGTTGTCCAGGTTTTGCAATAAATATTGAGCCACGAAATATTTTTTATCTACCAATTAACGCTCGAGCAATAGATAACATCACATTGACAATCCTCGATCAAGCCGGTCGACCTGTGAATTTTAGGGGTGCAAAAATATTAGTGCGTTTAGAGTTGAAGAGTATTAAGTGAGAGAGAAATGGGAAATAATTTTCATAGTAACCATATAAAAGTAGACGTTACAAGACACAATTCAATCAATCAACATTTAGGTCGTAATGTGTTAACACCCGCTCTGAAAAATAAACTATTATCTCTGGGGTATAAGTTAAAGCGGCAGTAACAATATGGATAAAATAAATATATTTTCACTAATAAGCTACGAAGAGACTATTACAAAGAATGAATTCCACACATATCATCCTCTGGCTCAAAATTATACAAATAATGATGAGATTCGTATAATTATACAACACCAAGCCATTTACACTTGTCCGAGTGAAAGTTATATTTATGTGAGCGGAACCGTTAAATTTCCGGCGCTGAATCCAACTGCAACTGCACACAACTTTAAGCCAGTGAAAAATGCATATGCGTTTTTGTTTGATGAAATCCGTTATGAATTGAATGGAGTTGAAGTGGACAAGAATCCTGATGTAGGAATCACAACCACGATAAAGGGGCTACTCTGCAACACTAAGCGAGATCAGCATATACTTGATCTTTGGGGTTGGACAGAGAATCCTACAACTGTTACATACTTTGATGACAACAAAAAGTTCTATGCTCTAATTCCATTGAAATATTTATTGGGTTTTGCTGAGGATTATACGAAAATATTAATTAATGTGAAGCAGGAATTAATACTACTACGAGCTAGAACTGACGTGAACTGTTACAAAGGGGAAGCAAATATAACGTTCGGTATTGATAAAATTTACTGGCGAATTCCTCATCTCCAACTCAACGATGAAGTTCGATTGAGTGTCTTGGATAGACTCAAAGAAGATAAACCTATATTAATGCCGTTTCGTAGGTGAGAATTACATGAACTACCCTCTTTAAAAAGTACTGACAGAGATATTTGGTCTGTAAAAACATCTACGACTCTGGAGAAACCACGATATGTTATAATTGCATTGCAAGAGGAGCGGAAGAATACTCATGTAAAAAGCGCCTCCAAATTTGATAATGCATCACTGCGAAATATGAAAATTTATCTAAACTCAGATTCATATCCATATGA
>CALYMW010000043.1:0-23173 GCA_944588485.1 Phosphuga atrata
CAAGACTAGACAGACAAGACTAGACAGACAAGACTAGACAGACAAGACTAGACAGACAAGACTAGACAGACAAGACTAGACAGACAAGACTAGACAGACAAGACTAGACAGACAAGACTAGACAGACAAGACTAGACAGACAAGACTAGACAGACAAGACTAGACAGACAAGACTAGACAGACAAGACTAGACAGACAAGACTAGACAGACAAGACTAGACAGACAAGACTAGACAGACAAGACTAGACAGACAAGACTAGACAGACAAGACTAGACAGACAAGACTAGACAGACAAGACTAGACAGACAAGACTAGACAGACAAGACTAGACAGACAAGACTAGACAGACAAGACTAGACAGACAAGACTAGACAGACAAGACTAGACAGACAAGACTAGACAGACAAGACTAGACAGACAAGACTAGACAGACAAGACTAGACAGACAAGACTAGACAGACAAGACTAGACAGACAAGACTAGACAGACAAGACTAGACAGACAAGACTAGACAGACAAGACTAGACAGACAAGACTAGACAGACAAGACTAGACAGACAAGACTAGACAGACAAGACTAGACAGACAAGACTAGACAGACAAGACTAGACAGACAAGACTAGACAGACAAGACTAGACAGACAAGACTAGACAGACAAGACTAGACAGACAAGACTAGACAGACAAGACTAGACAGACAAGACTAGACAGACAAGACTAGACAGACAAGACTAGACAGACAAGACTAGACAGACAAGACTAGACAGACAAGACTAGACAGACAAGACTAGACAGACAAGACTAGACAGACAAGACTAGACAGACAAGACTAGACAGACAAGACTAGACAGACAAGACTAGACAGACAAGACTAGACAGACAAGACTAGACAGACAAGACTAGACAGACAAGACTAGACAGACAAGACTAGACAGACAAGACTAGACAGACAAGACTAGACAGACAAGACTAGACAGACAAGACTAGACAGACAAGACTAGACAGACAAGACTAGACAGACAAGACTAGACAGACAAGACTAGACAGACAAGACTAGACAGACAAGACTAGACAGACAAGACTAGACAGACAAGACTAGACAGACAAGACTAGACAGACAAGACTAGACAGACAAGACTAGACAGACAAGACTAGACAGACAAGACTAGACAGACAAGACTAGACAGACAAGACTAGACAGACAAGACTAGACAGACAAGACTAGACAGACAAGACTAGACAGACAAGACTAGACAGACAAGACTAGACAGACAAGACTAGACAGACAAGACTAGACAGACAAGACTAGACAGACAAGACTAGACAGACAAGACTAGACAGACAAGACTAGACAGACAAGACTAGACAGACAAGACTAGACAGACAAGACTAGACAGACAAGACTAGACAGACAAGACTAGACAGACAAGACTAGACAGACAAGACTAGACAGACAAGACTAGACAGACAAGACTAGACAGACAAGACTAGACAGACAAGACTAGACAGACAAGACTAGACAGACAAGACTAGACAGACAAGACTAGACAGACAAGACTAGACAGACAAGACTAGACAGACAAGACTAGACAGACAAGACTAGACAGACAAGACTAGACAGACAAGACTAGACAGACAAGACTAGACAGACAAGACTAGACAGACAAGACTAGACAGACAAGACTAGACAGACAAGACTAGACAGACAAGACTAGACAGACAAGACTAGACAGACAAGACTAGACAGACAAGACTAGACAGACAAGACTAGACAGACAAGACTAGACAGACAAGACTAGACAGACAAGACTAGACAGACAAGACTAGACAGACAAGACTAGACAGACAAGACTAGACAGACAAGACTAGACAGACAAGACTAGACAGACAAGACTAGACAGACAAGACTAGACAGACAAGACTAGACAGACAAGACTAGACAGACAAGACTAGACAGACAAGACTAGACAGACAAGACTAGACAGACAAGACTAGACAGACAAGACTAGACAGACAAGACTAGACAGACAAGACTAGACAGACAAGACTAGACAGACAAGACTAGACAGACAAGACTAGACAGACAAGACTAGACAGACAAGACTAGACAGACAAGACTAGACAGACAAGACTAGACAGACAAGACTAGACAGACAAGACTAGACAGACAAGACTAGACAGACAAGACTAGACAGACAAGACTAGACAGACAAGACTAGACAGACAAGACTAGACAGACAAGACTAGACAGACAAGACTAGACAGACAAGACTAGACAGACAAGACTAGACAGACAAGACTAGACAGACAAGACTAGACAGACAAGACTAGACAGACAAGACTAGACAGACAAGACTAGACAGACAAGACTAGACAGACAAGACTAGACAGACAAGACTAGACAGACAAGACTAGACAGACAAGACTAGACAGACAAGACTAGACAGACAAGACTAGACAGACAAGACTAGACAGACAAGACTAGACAGACAAGACTAGACAGACAAGACTAGACAGACAAGACTAGACAGACAAGACTAGACAGACAAGACTAGACAGACAAGACTAGACAGACAAGACTAGACAGACAAGACTAGACAGACAAGACTAGACAGACAAGACTAGACAGACAAGACTAGACAGACAAGACTAGACAGACAAGACTAGACAGACAAGACTAGACAGACAAGACTAGACAGACAAGACTAGACAGACAAGACTAGACAGACAAGACTAGACAGACAAGACTAGACAGACAAGACTAGACAGACAAGACTAGACAGACAAGACTAGACAGACAAGACTAGACAGACAAGACTAGACAGACAAGACTAGACAGACAAGACTAGACAGACAAGACTAGACAGACAAGACTAGACAGACAAGACTAGACAGACAAGACTAGACAGACAAGACTAGACAGACAAGACTAGACAGACAAGACTAGACAGACAAGACTAGACAGACAAGACTAGACAGACAAGACTAGACAGACAAGACTAGACAGACAAGACTAGACAGACAAGACTAGACAGACAAGACTAGACAGACAAGACTAGACAGACAAGACTAGACAGACAAGACTAGACAGACAAGACTAGACAGACAAGACTAGACAGACAAGACTAGACAGACAAGACTAGACAGACAAGACTAGACAGACAAGACTAGACAGACAAGACTAGACAGACAAGACTAGACAGACAAGACTAGACAGACAAGACTAGACAGACAAGACTAGACAGACAAGACTAGACAGACAAGACTAGACAGACAAGACTAGACAGACAAGACTAGACAGACAAGACTAGACAGACAAGACTAGACAGACAAGACTAGACAGACAAGACTAGACAGACAAGACTAGACAGACAAGACTAGACAGACAAGACTAGACAGACAAGACTAGACAGACAAGACTAGACAGACAAGACTAGACAGACAAGACTAGACAGACAAGACTAGACAGACAAGACTAGACAGACAAGACTAGACAGACAAGACTAGACAGACAAGACTAGACAGACAAGACTAGACAGACAAGACTAGACAGACAAGACTAGACAGACAAGACTAGACAGACAAGACTAGACAGACAAGACTAGACAGACAAGACTAGACAGACAAGACTAGACAGACAAGACTAGACAGACAAGACTAGACAGACAAGACTAGACAGACAAGACTAGACAGACAAGACTAGACAGACAAGACTAGACAGACAAGACTAGACAGACAAGACTAGACAGACAAGACTAGACAGACAAGACTAGACAGACAAGACTAGACAGACAAGACTAGACAGACAAGACTAGACAGACAAGACTAGACAGACAAGACTAGACAGACAAGACTAGACAGACAAGACTAGACAGACAAGACTAGACAGACAAGACTAGACAGACAAGACTAGACAGACAAGACTAGACAGACAAGACTAGACAGACAAGACTAGACAGACAAGACTAGACAGACAAGACTAGACAGACAAGACTAGACAGACAAGACTAGACAGACAAGACTAGACAGACAAGACTAGACAGACAAGACTAGACAGACAAGACTAGACAGACAAGACTAGACAGACAAGACTAGACAGACAAGACTAGACAGACAAGACTAGACAGACAAGACTAGACAGACAAGACTAGACAGACAAGACTAGACAGACAAGACTAGACAGACAAGACTAGACAGACAAGACTAGACAGACAAGACTAGACAGACAAGACTAGACAGACAAGACTAGACAGACAAGACTAGACAGACAAGACTAGACAGACAAGACTAGACAGACAAGACTAGACAGACAAGACTAGACAGACAAGAGACAGACAAGACTAGACAGACAAGACTAGACAGACAAGACTAGACAGACAAGACTAGACAGACAAGACTAGACAGACAAGACTAGACAGACAAGACTAGACAGACAAGACTAGACAGACAAGACTAGACAGACAAGACTAGACAGACAAGACTAGACAGACAAGACTAGACAGACAAGACTAGACAGACAAGACTAGACAGACAAGACTAGACAGACAAGACTAGACAGACAAGACTAGACAGACAAGACTAGACAGACAAGACTAGACAGACAAGACTAGACAGACAAGACTAGACAGACAAGACTAGACAGACAAGACTAGACAGACAAGACTAGACAGACAAGACTAGACAGACAAGACTAGACAGACAAGACTAGACAGACAAGACTAGACAGACAAGACTAGACAGACAAGACTAGACAGACAAGACTAGACAGACAAGACTAGACAGACAAGACTAGACAGACAAGACTAGACAGACAAGACTAGACAGACAAGACTAGACAGACAAGACTAGACAGACAAGACTAGACAGACAAGACTAGACAGACAAGACTAGACAGACAAGACTAGACAGACAAGACTAGACAGACAAGACTAGACAGACAAGACTAGACAGACAAGACTAGACAGACAAGACTAGACAGACAAGACTAGACAGACAAGACTAGACAGACAAGACTAGACAGACAAGACTAGACAGACAAGACTAGACAGACAAGACTAGACAGACAAGACTAGACAGACAAGACTAGACAGACAAGACTAGACAGACAAGACTAGACAGACAAGACTAGACAGACAAGACTAGACAGACAAGACTAGACAGACAAGACTAGACAGACAAGACTAGACAGACAAGACTAGACAGACAAGACTAGACAGACAAGACTAGACAGACAAGACTAGACAGACAAGACTAGACAGACAAGACTAGACAGACAAGACTAGACAGACAAGACTAGACAGACAAGACTAGACAGACAAGACTAGACAGACAAGACTAGACAGACAAGACTAGACAGACAAGACTAGACAGACAAGACTAGACAGACAAGACTAGACAGACAAGACTAGACAGACAAGACTAGACAGACAAGACTAGACAGACAAGACTAGACAGACAAGACTAGACAGACAAGACTAGACAGACAAGACTAGACAGACAAGACTAGACAGACAAGACTAGACAGACAAGACTAGACAGACAAGACTAGACAGACAAGACTAGACAGACAAGACTAGACAGACAAGACTAGACAGACAAGACTAGACAGACAAGACTAGACAGACAAGACTAGACAGACAAGACTAGACAGACAAGACTAGACAGACAAGACTAGACAGACAAGACTAGACAGACAAGACTAGACAGACAAGACTAGACAGACAAGACTAGACAGACAAGACTAGACAGACAAGACTAGACAGACAAGACTAGACAGACAAGACTAGACAGACAAGACTAGACAGACAAGACTAGACAGACAAGACTAGACAGACAAGACTAGACAGACAAGACTAGACAGACAAGACTAGACAGACAAGACTAGACAGACAAGACTAGACAGACAAGACTAGACAGACAAGACTAGACAGACAAGACTAGACAGACAAGACTAGACAGACAAGACTAGACAGACAAGAGACAAGACTAGACAGACAAGACTAGACAGACAAGACTAGACAGACAAGACTAGACAGACAAGACTAGACAGACAAGACTAGACAGACAAGACTAGACAGACAAGACTAGACAGACAAGACTAGACAGACAAGACTAGACAGACAAGACTAGACAGACAAGACTAGACAGACAAGACTAGACAGACAAGACTAGACAGACAAGACTAGACAGACAAGACTAGACAGACAAGACTAGACAGACAAGACTAGACAGACAAGACTAGACAGACAAGACTAGACAGACAAGACTAGACAGACAAGACTAGACAGACAAGACTAGACAGACAAGACTAGACAGACAAGACTAGACAGACAAGACTAGACAGACAAGACTAGACAGACAAGACTAGACAGACAAGACTAGACAGACAAGACTAAACAGACAAGACTAGACAGACAAGACTAGACAGACAAGACTAGACAGACAAGACTAGACAGACAAGACTAGACAGACAAGACTAGACAGACAAGACTAGACAGACAAGACTAGACAGACAAGACTAGACAGGAAAAAAAAGACAGACAAGACTAGACAGACAAGACTAGACAGACAAGACTAGACAGACAAGACTAGACTGACAAGACTAGACAGACAAGACTAGACAGACAAGACTAGACAGACAAGACTAGACAGACAAGACTAGACAGACAAGACTAGACAGACAAGACTAGACAGACAAGACTAGACAGACAAGACTAGACAGACAATACTAGACAGACAAGACTAGACAGACAAGACTAGACAGACAAGACTAGACAGACAAGACTAGACAGACAAGACTAGACAGACAAGACTAGACAGACAAGACTAGACAGACATGACTAGACAGAGGCCTGGCAACGGGCAAACAAGCTACAGACGTAAGAAAATTCGCTCGAACAAATAGATAAATCTACGGGCAGCAAAACAGCGAGATACTAGAAGGACAGCGCAAAATACAAGAGCTTACCTTGGTTTAGTAGAAAACACATAAATTGCATAGTAGGAACCCCAGCAAAGACAAATCTTTTATACCAGACCTTTTGTCACTTGTCATTTAAATTTTTTTTCAAAGCAGTGTAGATTTAAGTTTTTAATTTTTTTACTAATTTTTAGGTCCTTTTTTCCCTTGTAGCATTTTTAATCTTTCGTTATGACGGAAATAGAAAAACGGCTGATACAGCTGAAAAAGGAGGAAGAGGAGGTATTTTCAGAATTAGGTGTACGCATCGATAAAATCGATGATGTATTAAAGACGTACAGGAATGTCCACAAATCCATTAGAACCGCTAACAACGAAGCGGGAATCTTATGGACAAGAATGAAGGACCATCGGGAGGAAAGGGAGAAACTGGAGCAAACGTACCAGGAAAGTAGACGAGAAACTGGATCTCTGGGAAATAATTCCGCTAAGAATGGCGAGCGGGAGCTCCCCCCAAAACAGAGAGACACATTACCGCAAGTACCAACACCTTTAAAAAGGATAGAAGTCATAGCGGTACAAAACGTTACACGTGAAAAGACTTACACAAAAAAGTCGCATGAAAATCAATTACGCGCGAAACGGTCAGAAACATTGACCTTTAAACCAAAGAAAGGGGTGTCATACGCAGACATGCTACGTAAGTACATAGACCCAGCACAAGTACACCCAGCGCAAGTAAAAACACCCCCAAAAAGGAAAGAAGTCGTACCGATACAAAACGTTTTGGAAAACCAAACTGAGACATTAGCGGAAGATCAAAACTGGAAAATAGTGGAGAGAAAAAAAAGAGAAAATCGTGACAAGACGAACACGAAAATACCACATGAAAACCAAATCCGCACTACACAGCCGGAGGCATTAACAATTAAACCAGCGGAAGGTGTCTCATACGAAGACACATTACGAAGAATAAAAAAAAACATAGATCTAGAAAAATGCGGAGTTGAAATTTTAGGGATAAGGCGGACACAAAAGAACGAACTATTGTTAAAAATTAAAAAAGGGAATGTTGGAACCTTGAGAACTCAGGTAGCCAAACTCTTGGGAAAGCAGGCAACTGTGCGGACCATGACACGGAACTGCATAATCGAGATCCGGGATCTAGATGAGATTACAGAGGAAGCGGATGTGACTGCCGCCATATTAGCGGTAGTAGAAGAAACCTCCCCAGATTCAGTGAAAGTGCGATCACTTAGAAAAGGTTTCAGTGGCACTCAAACAGCAGTAGTGACAACATCGAAGGAAATTGCAGAAAGACTGCTGAAAACTGGCAAAATCAAAGTAGGATGGATTTTATGCAGAGTTAGACAGAAGCCAGACGTTATTCGATGCTTCCGCTGCCAAGGATTTGGTCACGTAGCACTACACTGCAAAGGGACAGACAGATCCAAATCGTGCCGTCTTTGTGGAAAACAAGACCACTTTGCGAAAGATTGCAAAGAGGAAGCCTTCTGCGCAGTCTGTAATGAAAAAAAAAGAGACGCGAAACACACCCTTGGCGGTATAAGATGTCAGTCATTCCAGGAGGCATTAAAGAAAACGAAGTAATGACGAAGTTTCTTCAGATAAACTTAGGAAGAGGCCGCGAAGCACAGGATCTCATGCTACAGACTGCTGCGGAAAAATGTACGGATGTGCTAATAATCAGCGAGCAATATAGATGTCTGGATACAGGCTCATGGTTCCAGGATGAGACAGGTAGAGCAGCAATCGCCGTGCTAAACCAGAACCTACGAATCAGGGAAGTTAGTAAGCAGACATCCAACTTTGTATGGATCGATATCGAAGGTTTAAGAGTATATAGCTGCTATATCTCCCCAAATATTGACCACGAAGATTTCCTAAGGCAGATAGATGAGCTGGAAGAGAATCTGAGATCGGTGAACAGTGAAGTTCTTTTGGCAGGTGATTTTAATTGCAAATCACCAGAATGGGGCTCAAGAATTATGGATAGAAGAGGCGAAGTTCTGTCTGAAATGATAGCGAGGCTGGACCTAGTGATCCTTAACGAGGGAAACTCTTTTACATTCCGAAGAGGAAATACCGGATCGGTTATTGACGTTACATTAACATCGGAAGGCATCGCGCCTAGGGTGGAGAGGTGGAGAGTACTAGAGGACGCCACCCTTAGCGACCACCAGTATCTGGAATTTAGTCTGAAAACGAAACCAAAGAGTCAACAGAGAAACACTACCATCGAACATGGAAACAGAAACGGATGGCTGGTGAAGAAACTCGATAGCACTCAGCTAAGAGCGAAACTGGAAGTAGCCAAGACGCATGGAGAGTTGCAAAGACTCTCAGAGATAGGTGACGTAGATGGACTTGTAGAATATGCGATCGAAACCATTACAACAGCGTGTGATGCTTCGATGCCAAAGCGCAAATTTGCCTTAAATGGAAAAAAGTCAGTTTACTGGTGGAACGCTGAAATCAATAATCTAAGGAAGAAGTACGTTACGGCACGCAGGTCCGCCCAACGCCACAGAAGACGGCGGCAAAGCACAACAGACAGGATGGCTGGACAAGAAGTGGACCTAGACGCGAATTTCAAAAAAGCGAGAAAGGAATTGCGCATGGCCATCAAAAATAGCAAACAGAAATGCTGGCTCGAACTTTGCCAATCCATAAATGAAGACCCATGGGGCCTCCCATATCGAATTGCTACGAAAAAACTAATGGGTAGACAACTGATACCTGGGATATCGTGCCCACAACGGATGAGAGAAATAGTTACCACACTATTTCCAGTTCACGAACGAAGACCGGCAGAAAAATGGCAAACCACTGAAAATCTCGTAACACCTTTCAGCGTAGAGGAGATCTTTGAGGCCAGGAAACGATTACTGTCAGGGAAAGCACCTGGTCCAGACAATATTCCAAATGAGATCATCACAGAAGTGGTGGAAATGTGGCCAGAGTTGTTGCTGGAAACTTACAATGCGTGTCTTCGAAAGGGAATTTTCGCTACGCAATGGAAAAGACAAAAACTCGTCTTACTGAGAAAAGGGGACAAACCATTAGAAGAACCATCGTCATACCGACCGATATGCCTCCTGGACAACATAGGGAAACTTTTTGAAAGACTAATACTTAGGAGACTTGAGACATATATCGAAAACAACGGAGAACTGTCCCAATGGCAGTATGGTTTTCGAAAAGGTCGATCAACCGTGAACGCTATTGCTGAAGTAATTAGAGCAGCAGAAAAGGTCAAAAATGGAACACGGCAATCGAAAGGTTATTGTGCATTAGTGACCCTTGACGTTAAAAACGCCTTTAATTCAGCAAGGTGGGATGTAATCATGAAGGCATTAGCATCAAGACAGACACCAGAATACTTGAGAAAGATGATAAGCAGCTACTTGAGCGACCGACGGTTGATATACCACACGGACGAAGGTGAAGTTGAGTATGAGGTAACGGCGGGTGTCCCACAAGGATCGGTATTGGCACCATTCTTGTGGAACATTATGTACGATGGCTTGCTAAACCTAGACTTGCCTAGAACAGCGCAAATAGTTGGGTTCGCAGATGACGCCGCGGTGGTAGTGACTGCAAAGGAAATAAGTACACTAGAACTAGCAACTAACGAAACCCTTCGGCGGGCAAATAATTTGGTTAAAAGAGCAGGGTCTAACAATGGCAGTTCATAAAACAGAAGCGATACTTATCACGGATAAGAGACTATTCACCCCACCGAAACTCGTTCTGGAAGGGCAAAATATCCCTTTATCGAAATCATTGAGGTACCTTGGCGTCCAACTCGATAGCGGTCTGAGATACACAGACCATATAGCCAAAACATCGAAAAAGGCAGCGTCTACAGTGACAGCTTTGGTAAGGTTGATGCCGAACATTGGAGGACCGAGGGAATTAAAACGGAAACTTCTCAACAATGTGGTACACTCAAAAATTCTCTACGCGGCGGAAATATGGGCGGGCGTAACGAAAAAGATTGGAGCGAGAAAACTACTTACAGGAGTACAAAGAAGAAGTGCTCTAAGAGTAATTTCTGCCTACAGAACGGTTTCGGAGGCCGCGGCGCTGGTACTTGCAAGCACACCCCCAATAGACTTACTGATTCGCGAGAAACAAGAAGTCTACGAAGACCTGCAACAACACAGGGCGAAAAAAGAAGTAAAACACGAAAGAGCAGCCGCTAAGGAGAGAGCACGTAAGAGACTCATGGACCGATGGCAGACAAGATGGGATAACGACACTAGTGGCAGGTGGACATACAGACTTATCCCTAACGTAACAGCATGGTATGAAAGGTCACACGGACATATGAGTTACCATCTTACACAAGCACTCACTGGTCATGGATGCTTCAACGCATACCTAGAACGGTTTAAAAAAAGAGACACGGCGGAGTGTTTTTATTGCGGTCATATCCCAGACGACGCACAACACACTATCTTCATGTGTACAGAATCAGAGAACGAAAGAACTCGACTCGCGGAGACACTAGGCGGTACAAAACTAGAAGAACAGAACATCATGGAAGTTATGTTAGAGAGTGAGCATAACTGGGATGCAGTACAAGCTTACATAACCGAAATCATGTTGGGAAAAGAACAAATGGAGAGAGAATGGAAGGCGATTATAATATCACACGAAACACAAAGAAGCTAACATGGACGACTAGATATGTGACGAAAAGACCGAAAAATGGTTTATCACACGACTGCATAACTAATACGACAGAAGACGAAAGACGATATCGAAACGAGTAAGGGACAATGAAAATATCAGTAAGGAAACAATTGGTACAAACACCACCACCCACCTGAAGTAATGCTCACGCAGTTCCGGGTGGAGTGTAGTGTAGAGACAGAGGAGGGGGTTTAGTGGGTATGCTGGTCACGAAGAACTCGATCAGAGAGCCCCACACTACACGGGTTTGAATATCCGGTGTGCAACAATGCATTCCCCCTCCTCTCTGAAAAAAAAAAAAAAAAAAAAAAGACATGACTAGACAGACAAGACTAGACAGACAAGACTAGACAGACATGACTAGACAGACAAGACTAGACAGACAAGACTAGACAGACAAGACTAGACAGACAAGACTAGACAGACAAGACTAGACAGACAAGACTAGACAGACAAGACTAGACAGACAAGACTAGACAGACAAGACTAGACAGACAAGACTAGACAGACAAGACTAGACAGACAAGACTAGACAGACAAGACTAGACAGACAAGACTAGACAGACAAGACTAGACAGACAAGACTAGACAGACAAGACTAGACAGACAAGACTAGACAGACAAGACTAGACAGACTAGACAGACAAGACTAGACAGACAAGACTAGACAGACAAGACTAGACAGACAAGACTAGACAGACAAGACTAGACAGACAAGACTAGACAGACAAGACTAGACAGACAAGACTAGACAGACAAGACTAGACAGACAAGACTAGACAGACAAGACTAGACAGACAAGACTAGACAGACAAGACTAGACAGACAAGACTAGACAGACAAGACTAGACAGACAAGACTAGACAGACAAGACTAGACAGACAAGACTAGACAGACAAGACTAGACAGACAAGACTAGACAGACAAGACTAGACAGACAAGACTAGACAGACAAGACTAGACAGACAAGACTAGACAGACAAGACTAGACAGACAAGACTAGACAGACAAGACTAGACAGACAAGACTAGACAGACAAGACTAGACAGACAAGACTAGACAGACAAGACTAGACAGACAAGACTAGACAGACAAGACTAGACAGACAAGACTAGACAGACAAGACTAGACAGACAAGACTAGACAGACAAGACTAGACAGACAAGACTAGACAGACAAGACTAGACAGACAAGACTAGACAGACAAGACTAGACAGACAAGACTAGACAGACAAGACTAGACAGACAAGACTAGACAGACAAGACTAGACAGACAAGACTAGACAGACAAGACTAGACAGACAAGACTAGACAGACAAGACTAGACAGACAAGACTAGACAGACAAGACTAGACAGACAAGACTAGACAGACAAGACTAGACAGACAAGACTAGACAGACAAGACTAGACAGACAAGACTAGACAGACAAGACTAGACAGACAAGACTAGACAGACAAGACTAGACAGACAAGACTAGACAGACAAGACTAGACAGACAAGACTAGACAGACAAGACTAGACAGACAAGACTAGACAGACAAGACTAGACAGACAAGACTAGACAGACAAGACTAGACAGACAAGACTAGACAGACAAGACTAGACAGACAAGACTAGACAGACAAGACTAGACAGACAAGACTAGACAGACAAGACTAGACAGACAAGACTAGACAGACAAGACTAGACAGACAAGACTAGACAGACAAGACTAGACAGACAAGACTAGACAGACAAGACTAGACAGACAAGACTAGACAGACAAGACTAGACAGACAAGACTAGACAGACAAGACTAGACAGACAAGACTAGACAGACAAGACTAGACAGACAAGACTAGACAGACAAGACTAGACAGACAAGACTAGACAGACAAGACTAGACAGACAAGACTAGACAGACAAGACTAGACAGACAAGACTAGACAGACAAGACTAGACAGACAAGACTAGACAGACAAGACTAGACAGACAAGACTAGACAGACAAGACTAGACAGACAAGACTAGACAGACAAGACTAGACAGACAAGACTAGACAGACAAGACTAGACAGACAAGACTAGACAGACAAGACTAGACAGACAAGACTAGACAGACAAGACTAGACAGACAAGACTAGACAGACAAGACTAGACAGACAAGACTAGACAGACAAGACTAGACAGACAAGACTAGACAGACAAGACTAGACAGACAAGACTAGACAGACAAGACTAGACAGACAAGACTAGACAGACAAGACTAGACAGACAAGACTAGACAGACAAGACTAGACAGACAAGACTAGACAGACAAGACTAGACAGACAAGACTAGACAGACAAGACTAGACAGACAAGACTAGACAGACAAGACTAGACAGACAAGACTAGACAGACAAGACTAGACAGACAAGACTAGACAGACAAGACTAGACAGACAAGACTAGACAGACAAGACTAGACAGACAAGACTAGACAGACAAGACTAGACAGACAAGACTAGACAGACAAGACTAGACAGACAAGACTAGACAGACAAGACTAGACAGACAAGACTAGACAGACAAGACTAGACAGACAAGACTAGACAGACAAGACTAGACAGACAAGACTAGACAGACAAGACTAGACAGACAAGACTAGACAGACAAGACTAGACAGACAAGACTAGACAGACAAGACTAGACAGACAAGACTAGACAGACAAGACTAGACAGACAAGACTAGACAGACAAGACTAGACAGACAAGACTAGACAGACAAGACTAGACAGACAAGACTAGACAGACAAGACTAGACAGACAAGACTAGACAGACAAGACTAGACAGACAAGACTAGACAGACAAGACTAGACAGACAAGACTAGACAGACAAGACTAGACAGACAAGACTAGACAGACAAGACTAGACAGACAAGACTAGACAGACAAGACTAGACAGACAAGACTAGACAGACAAGACTAGACAGACAAGACTAGACAGACAAGACTAGACAGACAAGACTAGACAGACAAGACTAGACAGACAAGACTAGACAGACAAGACTAGACAGACAAGACTAGACAGACAAGACTAGACAGACAAGACTAGACAGACAAGACTAGACAGACAAGACTAGACAGACAAGACTAGACAGACAAGACTAGACAGACAAGACTAGACAGACAAGACTAGACAGACAAGACTAGACAGACAAGACTAGACAGACAAGACTAGACAGACAAGACTAGACAGACAAGACTAGACAGACAAGACTAGACAGACAAGACTAGACAGACAAGACTAGACAGACAAGACTAGACAGACAAGACTAGACAGACAAGACTAGACAGACAAGACTAGACAGACAAGACTAGACAGACAAGACTAGACAGACAAGACTAGACAGACAAGACTAGACAGACAAGACTAGACAGACAAGACTAGACAGACAAGACTAGACAGACAAGACTAGACAGACAAGACTAGACAGACAAGACTAGACAGACAAGACTAGACAGACAAGACTAGACAGACAAGACTAGACAGACAAGACTAGACAGACAAGACTAGACAGACAAGACTAGACAGACAAGACTAGACAGACAAGACTAGACAGACAAGACTAGACAGACAAGACTAGACAGACAAGACTAGACAGACAAGACTAGACAGACAAGACTAGACAGACAAGACTAGACAGACAAGACTAGACAGACAAGACTAGACAGACAAGACTAGACAGACAAGACTAGACAGACAAGACTAGACAGACAAGACTAGACAGACAAGACTAGACAGACAAGACTAGACAGACAAGACTAGACAGACAAGACTAGACAGACAAGACTAGACAGACAAGACTAGACAGACAAGACTAGACAGACAAGACTAGACAGACAAGACTAGACAGACAAGACTAGACAGACAAGACTAGACAGACAAGACTAGACAGACAAGACTAGACAGACAAGACTAGACAGACAAGACTAGACAGACAAGACTAGACAGACAAGACTAGACAGACAAGACTAGACAGACAAGACTAGACAGACAAGACTAGACAGACAAGACTAGACAGACAAGACTAGACAGACAAGACTAGACAGACAAGACTAGACAGACAAGACTAGACAGACAAGACTAGACAGACAAGACTAGACAGACAAGACTAGACAGACAAGACTAGACAGACAAGACTAGACAGACAAGACTAGACAGACAAGACTAGACAGACAAGACTAGACAGACAAGACTAGACAGACAAGACTAGACAGACAAGACTAGACAGACAAGACTAGACAGACAAGACTAGACAGACAAGACTAGACAGACAAGACTAGACAGACAAGACTAGACAGACAAGACTAGACAGACAAGACTAGACAGACAAGACTAGACAGACAAGACTAGACAGACAAGACTAGACAGACAAGACTAGACAGACAAGACTAGACAGACAAGACTAGACAGACAAGACTAGACAGACAAGACTAGACAGACAAGACTAGACAGACAAGACTAGACAGACAAGACTAGACAGACAAGACTAGACAGACAAGACTAGACAGACAAGACTAGACAGACAAGACTAGACAGACAAGACTAGACAGACAAGACTAGACAGACAAGACTAGACAGACAAGACTAGACAGACAAGACTAGACAGACAAGACTAGACAGACAAGACTAGACAGACAAGACTAGACAGACAAGACTAGACAGACAAGACTAGACAGACAAGACTAGACAGACAAGACTAGACAGACAAGACTAGACAGACAAGACTAGACAGACAAGACTAGACAGACAAGACTAGACAGACAAGACTAGACAGACAAGACTAGACAGACAAGACTAGACAGACAAGACTAGACAGACAAGACTAGACAGACAAGACTAGACAGACAAGACTAGACAGACAAGACTAGACAGACAAGACTAGACAGACAAGACTAGACAGACAAGACTAGACAGACAAGACTAGACAGACAAGACTAGACAGACAAGACTAGACAGACAAGACTAGACAGACAAGACTAGACAGACAAGACTAGACAGACAAGACTAGACAGACAAGACTAGACAGACAAGACTAGACAGACAAGACTAGACAGACAAGACTAGACAGACAAGACTAGACAGACAAGACTAGACAGACAAGACTAGACAGACAAGACTAGACAGACAAGACTAGACAGACAAGACTAGACAGACAAGACTAGACAGACAAGACTAGACAGACAAGACTAGACAGACAAGACTAGACAGACAAGACTAGACAGACAAGACTAGACAGACAAGACTAGACAGACAAGACTAGACAGACAAGACTAGACAGACAAGACTAGACAGACAAGACTAGACAGACAAGACTAGACAGACAAGACTAGACAGACAAGACTAGACAGACAAGACTAGACAGACAAGACTAGACAGACAAGACTAGACAGACAAGACTAGACAGACAAGACTAGACAGACAAGACTAGACAGACAAGACTAGACAGACAAGACTAGACAGACAAGACTAGACAGACAAGACTAGACAGACAAGACTAGACAGACAAGACTAGACAGACAAGACTAGACAGACAAGACTAGACAGACAAGACTAGACAGACAAGACTAGACAGACAAGACTAGACAGACAAGACTAGACAGACAAGACTAGACAGACAAGACTAGACAGACAAGACTAGACAGACAAGACTAGACAGACAAGACTAGACAGACAAGACTAGACAGACAAGACTAGACAGACAAGACTAGACAGACAAGACTAGACAGACAAGACTAGACAGACAAGACTAGACAGACAAGACTAGACAGACAAGACTAGACAGACAAGACTAGACAGACAAGACTAGACAGACAAGACTAGACAGACAAGACTAGACAGACAAGACTAGACAGACAAGACTAGACAGACAAGACTAGACAGACAAGACTAGACAGACAAGACTAGACAGACAAGACTAGACAGACAAGACTAGACAGACAAGACTAGACAGACAAGACTAGACAGACAAGACTAGACAGACAAGACTAGACAGACAAGACTAGACAGACAAGACTAGACAGACAAGACTAGACAGACAAGACTAGACAGACAAGACTAGACAGACAAGACTAGACAGACAAGACTAGACAGACAAGACTAGACAGACAAGACTAGACAGACAAGACTAGACAGACAAGACTAGACAGACAAGACTAGACAGACAAGACTAGACAGACAAGACTAGACAGACAAGACTAGACAGACAAGACTAGACAGACAAGACTAGACAGACAAGACTAGACAGACAAGACTAGACAGACAAGACTAGACAGACAAGACTAGACAGACAAGACTAGACAGACAAGACTAGACAGACAAGACTAGACAGACAAGACTAGACAGACAAGACTAGACAGACAAGACTAGACAGACAAGACTAGACAGACAAGACTAGACAGACAAGACTAGACAGACAAGACTAGACAGACAAGACTAGACAGACAAGACTAGACAGACAAGACTAGACAGACAAGACTAGACAGACAAGACTAGACAGACAAGACTAGACAGACAAGACTAGACAGACAAGACTAGACAGACAAGACTAGACAGACAAGACTAGACAGACAAGACTAGACAGACAAGACTAGACAGACAAGACTAGACAGACAAGACTAGACAGACAAGACTAGACAGACAAGACTAGACAGACAAGACTAGACAGACAAGACTAGACAGACAAGACTAGACAGACAAGACTAGACAGACAAGACTAGACAGACAAGACTAGACAGACAAGACTAGACAGACAAGACTAGACAGACAAGACTAGACAGACAAGACTAGACAGACAAGACTAGACAGACAAGACTAGACAGACAAGACTAGACAGACAAGACTAGACAGACAAGACTAGACAGACAAGACTAGACAGACAAGACTAGACAGACAAGACTAGACAGACAAGACTAGACAGACAAGACTAGACAGACAAGACTAGACAGACAAGACTAGACAGACAAGACTAGACAGACAAGACTAGACAGACAAGACTAGACAGACAAGACTAGACAGACAAGACTAGACAGACAAGACTAGACAGACAAGACTAGACAGACAAGACTAGACAGACAAGACTAGACAGACAAGACTAGACAGACAAGACTAGACAGACAAGACTAGACAGACAAGACTAGACAGACAAGACTAGACAGACAAGACTAGACAGACAAGACTAGACAGACAAGACTAGACAGACAAGACTAGACAGACAAGACTAGACAGACAAGACTAGACAGACAAGACTAGACAGACAAGACTAGACAGACAAGACTAGACAGACAAGACTAGACAGACAAGACTAGACAGACAAGACTAGACAGACAAGACTAGACAGACAAGACTAGACAGACAAGACTAGACAGACAAGACTAGACAGACAAGACTAGACAGACAAGACTAGACAGACAAGACTAGACAGACAAGACTAGACAGACAAGACTAGACAGACAAGACTAGACAGACAAGACTAGACAGACAAGACTAGACAGACAAGACTAGACAGACAAGACTAGACAGACAAGACTAGACAGACAAGACTAGACAGACAAGACTAGACAGACAAGACTAGACAGACAAGACTAGACAGACAAGACTAGACAGACAAGACTAGACAGACAAGACTAGACAGACAAGACTAGACAGACAAGACTAGACAGACAAGACTAGACAGACAAGACTAGACAGACAAGACTAGACAGACAAGACTAGACAGACAAGACTAGACAGACAAGACTAGACAGACAAGACTAGACAGACAAGACTAGACAGACAAGACTAGACAGACAAGACTAGACAGACAAGACTAGACAGACAAGACTAGACAGACAAGACTAGACAGACAAGACTAGACAGACAAGACTAGACAGACAAGACTAGACAGACAAGACTAGACAGACAAGACTAGACAGACAAGACTAGACAGACAAGACTAGACAGACAAGACTAGACAGACAAGACTAGACAGACAAGACTAGACAGACAAGACTAGACAGACAAGACTAGACAGACAAGACTAGACAGACAAGACTAGACAGACAAGACTAGACAGACAAGACTAGACAGACAAGACTAGACAGACAAGACTAGACAGACAAGACTAGACAGACAAGACTAGACAGACAAGACTAGACAGACAAGACTAGACAGACAAGACTAGACAGACAAGACTAGACAGACAAGACTAGACAGACAAGACTAGACAGACAAGACTAGACAGACAAGACTAGACAGACAAGACTAGACAGACAAGACTAGACAGACAAGACTAGACAGACAAGACTAGACAGACAAGACTAGACAGACAAGACTAGACAGACAAGACTAGACAGACAAGACTAGACAGACAAGACTAGACAGACAAGACTAGACAGACAAGACTAGACAGACAAGACTAGACAGACAAGACTAGACAGACAAGACTAGACAGACAAGACTAGACAGACAAGACTAGACAGACAAGACTAGACAGACAAGACTAGACAGACAAGACTAGACAGACAAGACTAGACAGACAAGACTAGACAGACAAGACTAGACAGACAAGACTAGACAGACAAGACTAGACAGACAAGACTAGACAGACAAGACTAGACAGACAAGACTAGACAGACAAGACTAGACAGACAAGACTAGACAGACAAGACTAGACAGACAAGACTAGACAGACAAGACTAGACAGACAAGACTAGACAGACAAGACTAGACAGACAAGACTAGACAGACAAGACTAGACAGACAAGACTAGACAGACAAGACTAGACAGACAAGACTAGACAGACAAGACTAGACAGACAAGACTAGACAGACAAGACTAGACAGACAAGACTAGACAGACAAGACTAGACAGACAAGACTAGACAGACAAGACTAGACAGACAAGACTAGACAGACAAGACTAGACAGACAAGACTAGACAGACAAGACTAGACAGACAAGACTAGACAGACAAGACTAGACAGACAAGACTAGACAGACAAGACTAGACAGACAAGACTAGACAGACAAGACTAGACAGACAAGACTAGACAGACAAGACTAGACAGACAAGACTAGACAGACAAGACTAGACAGACAAGACTAGACAGACAAGACTAGACAGACAAGACTAGACAGACAAGACTAGACAGACAAGACTAGACAGACAAGACTAGACAGACAAGACTAGACAGACAAGACTAGACAGACAAGACTAGACAGACAAGACTAGACAGACAAGACTAGACAGACAAGACTAGACAGACAAGACTAGACAGACAAGACTAGACAGACAAGACTAGACAGACAAGACTAGACAGACAAGACTAGACAGACAAGACTAGACAGACAAGACTAGACAGACAAGACTAGACAGACAAGACTAGACAGACAAGACTAGACAGACAAGACTAGACAGACAAGACTAGACAGACAAGACTAGACAGACAAGACTAGACAGACAAGACTAGACAGACAAGACTAGACAGACAAGACTAGACAGACAAGACTAGACAGACAAGACTAGACAGACAAGACTAGACAGACAAGACTAGACAGACAAGACTAGACAGACAAGACTAGACAGACAAGACTAGACAGACAAGACTAGACAGACAAGACTAGACAGACAAGACTAGACAGACAAGACTAGACAGACAAGACTAGACAGACAAGACTAGACAGACAAGACTAGACAGACAAGACTAGACAGACAAGACTAGACAGACAAGACTAGACAGACAAGACTAGACAGACAAGACTAGACAGACAAGACTAGACAGACAAGACTAGACAGACAAGACTAGACAGACAAGACTAGACAGACAAGACTAGACAGACAAGACTAGACAGACAAGACTAGACAGACAAGACTAGACAGACAAGACTAGACAGACAAGACTAGACAGACAAGACTAGACAGACAAGACTAGACAGACAAGACTAGACAGACAAGACTAGACAGACAAGACTAGACAGACAAGACTAGACAGACAAGACTAGACAGACAAGACTAGACAGACAAGACTAGACAGACAAGACTAGACAGACAAGACTAGACAGACAAGACTAGACAGACAAGACTAGACAGACAAGACTAGACAGACAAGACTAGACAGACAAGACTAGACAGACAAGACTAGACAGACAAGACTAGACAGACAAGACTAGACAGACAAGACTAGACAGACAAGACTAGACAGACAAGACTAGACAGACAAGACTAGACAGACAAGACTAGACAGACAAGACTAGACAGACAAGACTAGACAGACAAGACTAGACAGACAAGACTAGACAGACAAGACTAGACAGACAAGACTAGACAGACAAGACTAGACAGACAAGACTAGACAGACAAGACTAGACAGACAAGACTAGACAGACAAGACTAGACAGAAGACAAGACAGACAAGACTAGACAGACAAGACTAGACAGACAAGACTAGACAGACAAGACTAGACAGACAAGACTAGACAGACAAGACTAGACAGACAAGACTAGACAGACAAGACTAGACAGACAAGACTAGACAGACAAGACTAGACAGACAAGACTAGACAGACAAGACTAGACAGACAAGACTAGACAGACAAGACTAGACAGACAAGACTAGACAGACAAGACTAGACAGACAAGACTAGACAGACAAGACTAGACAGACAAGACTAGACAGACAAGACTAGACAGACAAGACTAGACAGACAAGACTAGACAGACAAGACTAGACAGACAAGACTAGACAGACAAGACTAGACAGACAAGACTAGACAGACAAGACTAGACAGACAAGACTAGACAGACAAGACTAGACAGACAAGACTAGACAGACAAGACTAGACAGACAAGACTAGACAGACAAGACTAGACAGACAAGACTAGACAGACAAGACTAGACAGACAAGACTAGACAGACAAGACTAGACAGACAAGACTAGACAGACAAGACTAGACAGACAAGACTAGACAGACAAGACTAGACAGACAAGACTAGACAGACAAGACTAGACAGACAAGACTAGACAGACAAGACTAGACAGACAAGACTAGACAGACAAGACTAGACAGACAAGACTAGACAGACAAGACTAGACAGACAAGACTAGACAGACAAGACTAGACAGACAAGACTAGACAGACAAGACTAGACAGACAAGACTAGACAGACAAGACTAGACAGACAAGACTAGACAGACAAGACTAGACAGACAAGACTAGACAGACAAAACTAGACAGACAAGACTAGACAGACAAGACTAAGCAGACAAGACTAGACAGACAAGACTAGACAGACAAGACTAGACAGACAAGACTAGACAGACAAGACTAGACAGACAAGACTAGACAGACAAGACTAGACAGACAAGACTAGACAGACAAAACTAGACAGACAACACTAGACAGACAAGACTAGACAGACAAGACTAGACAGACAAGACTAGACAGACAAGACTAGACAGACAAGACTAGACAGACAAGACTAGACAGACAAGACTAGACAGACAAAACTAGACAGACAAGACTAGA
>CALYMW010000044.1:0-252149 GCA_944588485.1 Phosphuga atrata
TCTTGTCTGTCTTGTCTGTCTTGTCTGTCTTGTCTGTCTTGTCTGTCTTGTCTGTCTTGTCTGTCTTGTCTGTCTTGTCTGTCTTGTCTGTCTTGTCTGTCTTGTCTGTCTTGTCTGTCTTGTCTGTCTTGTCTGTCTTGTCTGTCTTGTCTGTCTTGTCTGTCTTGTCTGTCTTGTCTGTCTTGTCTGTCTTGTCTGTCTTGTCTGTCTTGTCTGTCTTGTCTGTCTTGTCTGTCTTGTCTGTCTTGTCTGTCTTGTCTGTCTTGTCTGTCTTGTCTGTCTTGTCTGTCTTGTCTGTCTTGTCTGTCTTGTCTGTCTTGTCTGTCTTGTCTGTCTTGTCTGTCTTGTCTGTCTTGTCTGTCTTGTCTGTCTTGTCTGTCTTGTCTGTCTTGTCTGTCTTGTCTGTCTTGTCTGTCTTGTCTGTCTTGTCTGTCTTGTCTGTCTTGTCTGTCTTGTCTGTCTTGTCTGTCTTGTCTGTCTTGTCTGTCTTGTCTGTCTTGTCTGTCTTGTCTGTCTTGTCTGTCTTGTCTGTCTTGTCTGTCTTGTCTGTCTTGTCTGTCTTGTCTGTCTTGTCTGTCTTGTCTGTCTTGTCTGTCTTGTCTGTCTTGTCTGTCTTGTCTGTCTTGTCTGTCTTGTCTGTCTTGTCTGTCTTGTCTGTCTTGTCTAGTCTTCTCTGTCTAGACTTCTCAGTCTAGTCTTCTCTGTCTTGTCTTCTCTGTCTAGTCTTCTCTGTCTAGTCTTCTCTGTCTAGTCTTCTCTGTCTAGTCTTCTCTGTCTAGTCTTCTCTGTCTAGTCTTCTCTGTCTAGTCTTGTCTGTCTAGTCTTGTCTGTCCAGTCTTGTCTGTTTAGTCTTGTCTGTCTAGTCTTGTCTGTCTAGTCTTGTCTGTCTAGTCTTGTCTGTCTAGTCTTGTCTGTCTAGTCTTGTCTGTCTAGTCTTGTCTGTCTAGTCTTGTCTGTCTAGTCTTGTCTGTCTAGTCTTGTCTGTCTAGTCTTGTCTGTCTAGTCTTGTCTGTCTAGTCTTGTCTGTCTAGTCTTGTCTGTCTAGTCTTGTCTGTCTAGTCTTGTCTGTCTAGTCTTGTCTGTCTAGTCTTGTCTGTCTAGTCTTGTCTGTCTAGTCTTGTCTGTCTAGTCTTGTCTGTCTAGTCTTGTCTGTCTAGTCTTGTCTGTCTAGTCTTGTCTGTCTAGTCTTGTCTGTCTAGTCTTGTCTGTCTAGTCTTGTCTGTCTAGTCTTGTCTGTCTAGTCTTGTCCTGTCTAGTCTTGTCTGTCTAGTCTTGTCTGTCTAGTCTTGTCTGTCTAGTCTTGTCTGTCTAGTCTTGTCTGTCTAGTCTTGTCTGTCTAGTCTTGTCTGTCTTGTCTTGTCTGTCTAGTCTTGTCTGTCTAGTCTTGTCTGTCTAGTCTTGTCTGTCTAGTCTTGTCTGTCTAGTCTTGTCTGTCTAGTCTTGTCTGTCTAGTCTTGTCTGTCTAGTCTTGTCTGTCTAGTCTTGTCTGTCTAGTCTTGTCTGTCTAGTCTTGTCTGTCTAGTCTTGTCTGTCTAGTCTTGTCTGTCTAGTCTTGTCTGTCTAGTCTTGTCTCTCTAGTCTTGTCTGTCTAGTCTTGTCTGTCTAGTCTTGTCTGTCTAGTCTTGTCTGTCTAGTCTTGTCTGTCTAGTCTTGTCTGTCTAGTCTTGTCTGTCTAGTCTTGTCTGTCTAGTCTTGTCTGTCTAGTCTTGTCTGTCTAGTCTTGTCTGTCTAGTCTTGTCTGTCTAGTCTTGTCTGTCTAGTCTTGTCTGTCTAGTCTTGTCTGTCTAGTCTTCTCTGTCTAGTCTTTTTCTGTCTAGTCTTGTCTGTCTAGTCTTGTCTGTCTAGTCTTGTCTGTCTAGTCCTTGTCTGTCTAGTCTTGTCTGTCTAGTCTTGTCTGTCTAGTCTTGTCTGTCTAGTCTTGTCTGTCTAGTCTTGTCTGTCTAGTCTTGTCTGTCTAGTCTTGTCTGTCTAGTCTTGTCTGTCTAGTCTTGTCTGTCTAGTCTTGTCTGTCTAGTCTTGTCTGTCTAGTCTTGTCTGTCTAGTCTTGTCTGTCTAGTCTTGTCTGTCTAGTCTTGTCTGTCTAGTCTTGTCTGTCTAGTCTTGTCTGTCTAGTCTTGTCTGTCTAGTCTTGTCTGTCTAGTCTTGTCTGTCTAGTCTTGTCTGTCTAGTCTTGTCTGTCTAGTCTTGTCTGTCTAGTCTTGTCTGTCTAGTCTTGTCTGTCTAGTCTTGTCTGTCTAGTCTTGTCTGTCTAGTCTTGTCTGTCTAGTCTTGTCTGTCTAGTCTTGTCTGTCTAGTCTTGTCTGTCTAGTCTTGTCTGTCTAGTCTTGTCTGTCTAGTCTTGTCTGTCTAGTCTTGTCTGTCTAGTCTTGTCTGTCTAGTCTTGTCTGTCTAGTCTTGTCTGTCTAGTCTTGTCTGTCTAGTCTTGTCTGTCTAGTCTTGTCTGTCTAGTCTTGTCTGTCTAGTCTTGTCTGTCTAGTCTTGTCTGTCTAGTCTTGTCTGTCTAGTCTTGTCTGTCTAGTCTTGTCTGTCTAGTCTTGTCTGTCTAGTCTTGTCTGTCTAGTCTTGTCTGTCTAGTCTTGTCTGTCTAGTCTTGTCTGTCTAGTCTTGTCTGTCTAGTCTTGTCTGTCTAGTCTTGTCTGTCTAGTCTTGTCTGTCTAGTCTTGTCTGTCTAGTCTTGTCTGTCTAGTCTTGTCTGTCTAGTCTTGTCTGTCTAGTCTTGTCTGTCTAGTCTTGTCTGTCTAGTCTTGTCTGTCTAGTCTTGTCTGTCTAGTCTTGTCTGTCTAGTCTTGTCTGTCTAGTCTTGTCTGTCTAGTCTTGTCTGTCTAGTCTTGTCTGTCTTGTCTGTCTAGTCTTGTCTGTCTAGTCTTGTCTGTCTAGTCTTGTCTGTCTAGTCTTGTCTGTCTAGTCTTGTCTGTCTAGTCTTGTCTGTCTAGTCTTGTCTGTCTAGTCTTGTCTGTCTAGTCTTGTCTGTCTAGTCTTGTCTGTCTAGTCTTGTCTGTCTAGTCTTGTCTGTCTAGTCTTGTCTGTCTAGTCTTGTCTGTCTAGTCTTGTCTGTCTTCTTGTCTGTCTAGTCTTGTCTGTCTAGTCTTGTCTGTCTAGTCTTGTCTGTCTAGTCTTGTCTGTCTAGTCTTGTCTGTCTAGTCTTGTCTGTCTAGTCTTGTCTGTCTAGTCTTGTCTGTCTAGTCTTGTCTGTCTAGTCTTGTCTGTCTAGTCTTGTCTGTCTAGTCTTGTCTGTCTAGTCTTGTCTGTCTAGTCTTGTCTGTCTAGTCTTGTCTGTCTAGTCTTGTCTGTCTAGTCTTGTCTGTCTAGTCTTGTCTGTCTAGTCTTGTCTGTCTAGTCTTGTCTGTCTAGTCTTGTCTGTCTAGTCTTGTCTGTCTAGTCTTGTCTGTCTAGTCTTGTCTGTCTAGTCTTGTCTGTCTAGTCTTGTCTGTCTAGTCTTGTCTGTCTAGTCTTGTCTGTCTAGTCTTGTCTGTCTAGTCTTGTCTGTCTAGTCTTGTCTGTCTAGTCTTGTCTGTCTAGTCTTGTCTGTCTAGTCTTGTCTGTCTAGTCTTGTCTGTCTAGTCTTGTCTGTCTAGTCTTGTCTGTCTAGTCTTGTCTGTCTAGTCTTGTCTGTCTAGTCTTGTCTGTCTAGTCTTGTCTGTCTAGTCTTGTCTGTCTAGTCTTGTCTGTCTAGTCTTGTCTGTCTAGTCTTGTCTGTCTAGTCTTGTCTGTCTAGTCTTGTCTGTCTAGTCTTGTCTGTCTAGTCTTGTCTGTCTAGTCTTGTCTGTCTAGTCTTGTCTGTCTAGTCTTGTCTGTCTAGTCTTGTCTGTCTATGTCTAGTCTTGTCCTGTCTAGTCTTGTCTGTCTAGTCTTGTCTGTCTAGTCTTGTCTGTCTAGTCTTGTCTGTCTAGTCTTGTCTGTCTAGTCTTGTCTGTCTAGTCTTGTCTGTCTAGTCTTGTCTGTCTAGTCTTGTCTGTCTAGTCTTGTCTGTCTAGTCTTGTCTGTCTAGTCTTGTCTGTCTAGTCTTATCTGTCTAGTCTTGTCTGTCTAGTCTTGTCTGTCTAGTCTTGTCTGTCTAGTCTTGTCTGTCTAGTCTTGTCTGTCTAGTCTTGTCTGTCTAGTCTTGTCTGTCTAGTCTTGTCTGTCTAGTCTTGTCTGTCTAGTCTTGTCTGTCTAGTCTTGTCTGTCTAGTCTTGTCTGTCTAGTCTTGTCTGTCTAGTCTTGTCTGTCTAGTCTTGTCTGACTAGTCTTGTCTGTCTAGTCTTGTCTGTCTAGTCTTGTCTGTCTAGTCTTGTCTGTCTAGTCTTGTCTGTCTAGTCTTGTCTGTCTAGTCTTGTCTGTCTAGTCTTGTCTGTCTAGTCTTGTCTGTCTAGTCTTGTCTGTCTAGTCTTGTCTGTCTAGTCTTGTCTGTCTAGTCTTGTCTGTCTAGTCTTGTCTGTCTAGTCTTGTCTGTCTAGTCTTGTCTGTCTAGTCTTGTCTGTCTAGTCTTGTCTGTCTAGTCTTGTCTGTCTAGTCTTGTCTGTCTAGTCTTGTCTGTCTAGTCTTGTTGTCTAGTCTTGTCTGTCTAGTCTTGTCTGTCTAGTCTTGTCTGTCTAGTCTTGTCTGTCTAGTCTTGTCTGTCTAGTCTTGTCTGTCTAGTCTTGTCTGTCTAGTCTTGTCTGTCTAGTCTTGTCTGTCTAGTCTTGTCTGTCTAGTCTTGTCTGTCTAGTCTTGTCTCTCTAGTCTTGTCTGTCTAGTCTTGTCTGTCTAGTCTTGTCTGTCTAGTCTTGTCCGTCTAGTGTAGTCTCGTCTGTCTAGTCTTGTCTGTCTAGTCTTATCTGCCAATTCTTTTTAGTCTTGTCTGTTTATTCTTATCTGTATAGTCTTGTCTGCCTAGTCTTGTCTGTCTTGTCTTGTCTGTCTTGTCTTGTCTGTCTAGTGTTGTCTGTCTCGGGTTCGATTCCTGGTCGAGGAGCCATTTTCACTAACCGTGCGGACTGCCCACACTGATTGAATGCGAAATATGCGATACCGGGATGGCGCATACTAAAAGGGGCATGAGTGAGAGTGTTGTTTATCTAGTCTTGCCTCTCTAGTCTTGTCTGTCTAGATTTATCTGTCTAGCGTTGTCGGTCTAGTCTTGTCTGTCTAGTTTTGTCCGTCTATAGTATTTTCTGCCTAGTCTTGTCTGCCTAGTCCTGTCTGTCTAATCTTGTCACTCTAGTCTTGTCTTTCTAGTCCTGTCTGTTTGGTGTTGTCTGTCTAGTCTTCTCCCTAGTCTTGTCTATCTGGTTTAGTATGTCTAGCCTTGGCAGTCCAGTCTTGTCTATATATTCTGTATATATTATTGTTATTATTGACTATTTGATAATTAATGATAGAAATAAAGGCTGTTGACCTTTATATTTTTATTTGCACATAGAAAAATAAAAATGAAATTAATTTATTATTTACGTGACAAGTAATTATTTTATCTTGCAATAGTTGAATGTCGTATCAAGAACATAATTTCACAAGTCTATCATAATTATTAAACGTTAAATGGCCCGAAAATTTAATTTTGGATATAAATACAATTTTGTTTTAGGAATATCGAACAAGTTTTCTGTTTAATTTTACGGCATTTTGATATATTGGTTTCATTCAATTTATAATGAGGTGGCAGGAGGAACTCGAGGTCGGTAACCCTTTGTATAATTTGTTTTTATTACAATTAATATTATTATTGTTATATTAAAGTAAGTTAAAAGTTTTGGTATCATTTCTTAAAAATAATTTTAGGTTTGAGAAACACTGCTTTAATGCCTTATCAACAATATAGCGTTTAATTGATATATGACCTGGAAATTTCAGTCTAGATAACAATGGAATTTTTATAGATGGGTTTTCTGAATTTCAGCTGAAAACAGATAATTGTAAAATGTTCGTTTCCGCGGATTGAGTATTTTTTCCAAGTCGAGATTATTTATCGTTTGGTTTTTTGTTATATGAGCTTGTATTTGACCTTTAACATTTCGTCCTTCCTTTAAATTGTTGAAAAAATATGTCTTATAAATATTTATAATATTAACAATTTTGTCCATTTCAACTTCTCACAACATAATATTTGAAATCTGGGGGCACGGCAGTGCCCCCGCCAAGTCGAGCACAACCTATTCTCTCTTCTCGAAGCGACAAACGGCACATTTGACCCCTTGTAACTTCGTTGTGTATAAAGCAGGAAGTTTGAATTTTTATATATCAAAAGACATACTATAACTAGCTATATTGACAAAACTAATAATTATACCTTATAGTTTACAAAGTATAGCCAGTCAATTTTTTTAATTTTGTAAGTGACACAATCACCTACGATCAAAATTCTAAGGTACTTGATTGTTATTTTGTATGGTACTTGATTGATTGCTAGCAATCTTTCAAACTCCAAATTTTGAATTTTATTTTAGCCTTTAGCCTATAACGGAAGGAAAAAATCAAAAATCCCGAAATTTCATTATGGATTATATGAAAAATAATGATTATTTAATTTTTTTTTAATTTTGTCATCGATCATCGAAATTCTAAGGTACTTCTAGCAATCTTATAAACACCGAATTTTGAATTTTAGTTAGCCCATAACGGAAGGAAAAAATGAAAAATCCCGAAATTTCATTATCCATTAATTGAAAAATAATAATTATTAAAAATTTCTTAATTTTGTCACCGATCTTCAAAATTCTAAGGTACTTCTAGCAATCTTACAAACTCCAAATTTTTAATTTTAGTTAGCATTTAGCCTATAAAGGAAGTAAAAATCAAAAATCCCGAAATTTCATTATACATTAAATGAAAAAAAAATAATGATTATTTAAAAATTTCTTAATTTTGTCACCGATCATCAGAATTGTAAGGTACTTCTAGCAATCTTACAAACTCCAAATTTTGAATTTTAGTTAGCATTTAGCCTATAAAGGAAGGAAAAAATAAAAAATCCCGAAATTTCATTATACATTAAATTTAAAATAATGATTATTTAAAAATTTCTTAATTTTGTCACCGATCATTAAAATTCTAAGGTACTTCTAGCAATCTTACAAACTCCAAATTTTAAATTTTACTTAGCCATTGGCCTATAGCGGACGGAAAAAATCAAAAATTCCGAAATTTCATTATGGATTCAATGAAAAATAATGATTATTAGAAATTTCTTAATTTTGTCACCGATCATCAAAATTCTAAGGTAATTCTAACAATCTTACAAACTCCAAATTTTGAATTTTAGTTAGCCGTTAGCCTACAAAGGAAGGAAAAATCAAAAATCTCGAAATTTCATTATACATTAAATGATAAATAATGATTATTAATAAATTTCTTAATTTTGTCACCGATCATCAAAATTCTAAGGTACTTTTAGCAATCTTACAAACTCCAAATTTAGAATTTTAGTTAGCCTTTAGAATTTGAAGGAAGAAAAAAATCAAAAATCCCGAAATTCCCAGAAAAGAACGATTCGCGGTTGTACGTTTGGTTGCTAACTTTAAAAGAGAGATAGGGAGTGGGCTTTAAGAAAATCAGTAGCTCACGGACACAGTAGGTATATTACCCGAGAAAAAAAGGAACATGACCTACAAAAAGAAATGGGATCCCATCAAAAACATAAAATGTAAAAAATGCCAAATCTCGTAACGCAGATCTTTCGCTACAAGAAGTTTATTTTAGTTAGTGTGTATGTAGAAGCACCTATTCAACTACTTTGTTATAAATTGTTATCTAATCAATTACCTATCAACATTTATAGTGAGCGTATCAATAGTAGACACCATTATTTCTATTATATAATTATAATGACTTTATATTAAAATAATATAATTTAAGACGCGAGTTTTAATATAATCTACACGACATATAATCCAGTTTATTTTAATCTAATCTAGTATCATTTTCTAGAATTCCTTTCACGGGATTAAATCTTAAGTAATATTCCTCCACGATTTTAAATTTGGTCCCTTGAAAAGAATTCATCTTTGCTTGAGAACAACTTTCGAAAGTCTTGTTTGTCAAACAAGTTCAAACATCAAGTTAAGTTTAGTCGTAATATTTAAAACAAACATTTTTGTTTAATAAATGAATATATGCAATGTATGTCTTCACCAGTGACTTTTGTTTATCCACTAAGTAAACTACAAACAAAAACTAGTAAACAAATATTATGAAATTTTTCTAATCTAGTTTCACACAAACAAATATGTTTTGATTATGTAATTAAGTCATTGTAAGTTAAGTGTAGCTCAGGGATTTCAGGAACAACCTGCAAATACAAACAACCTTTTCCATTTTGCTGCCTCCCTCTGCCTACACTTGGGGTCTGTTAGTCTGCTCGTGCTTGGTGTCTTGATCTTAAACACAAGTACACCTTACAGTTTTTAATGCGGGTGGCGAGCCACTATTAGGGGAGGTTTCGTGGCAGATTTACTGTGATGGCTTTGCCAGGAGTACGGTGGCTTTATTTTTCCTTGTGCCCCTGGATTTGAAACCCGGTACTTAAGGCTTAGTAATCCGACACCTTGACTATTAGCACCGCCACAATACAAATACAGTGTGGAAACTTTAACTTGAATAAAATTCACGTTAAAAAACAAAACACGTTACGTATTGTTTTTTTTGCATTCATTTCTATGTATTTGCTATGTATTTGCGACATTTTTTTCAAATGGCAAGCTATGTCAAGTGATACCTCGTTTGAAAGATCTCTTTGCAAGAAATACAACACAGTATTTATTTGTTGAATATTTTCAAAGCCCACGTGATAAAAAAAAGAAAACCAATTTTATAACTTTTTATGCTACTACTACTATTTAATGCAAGAAGTTCAAAATGGGCACGGTATCTTTTTGGCAGCGTAAGTCTCGGCAGTCTTGTAAGTGCAAATCGAAAATAACATGCATCTCTAATGTTTTGTAACATTTCTGTGATTTTCCGTATTTTATGCCTAATACGTTGCTTAACGTCCTCAATATCGTTCGGTTTTGTTACATAGATCTTACTCTTGAGATATCCCCACAAAAAAGTCAAGGGGCCTAAGAGCCGGAGATCTCGCCGGTCATTCAATGTCCTCTTCTTCCAATCCATCTATTAGGAAAAACTTCGTCTTAATATCTACGAACTATCACAGCATAATAAAGTGCAGCTCCGTCATTCCGTTGGATACCATATTACCAGGTAAATCATCATCGTTTATCAGGTAAATCTGCATCTAACGTATTTGGAAATAAAGTGGATAAAGCTGTCATGAGATCGTCTTAAAGAAACGTAAGATATGTTGCTCCATCAAGATTACCATCGAAGTATACTGGTCCTACAATCTGATCATCTATTATTCCACCCAATATATTGCCATTTTGCGGCAACTGAGTATGAGTTTCTCGCATACAATGAGGGTTATGGGCAGTCCAATAACGACAATTTTGACAATTAACGTCACTATGTAAGGTAAAAGTATTGTCGATACTTGGTTATTGTCGATCATCTTCATCATTTGCTCGCAAATTTCGATTCGGCGGTCCGGGTCATCCTCCGTTAATTTTTGGAGTGCCTGCTTCTTGTAAGGATGCAGCTTGGCTGATCTAAGAATTTTCAGGATCGTATTATGACTAATCTCGTTGTCACGGGCCAGTTGCCTTGCTGGAGTCCGGATTTTCTTGAATGAAGAGTTTAGTGGTATCTGCTTTAACGGTGGGATTTCGCTGTTTGGGCAAAACCCTGACATCACCCAAATTGTTGTATTGTGTCTCAATTTTGCTTATGGTACCTCGGCTAATGGGTGGTATATCCGGATGCTGTTCTCGAAATAACTGAGCAACCTCAAGCTGACTTCGTCTACTGTTACCATAACCGATCATCATCAGAATCTCGATACGGAAATTTTTGGTTAAATACAGCATTTTATAAACTACTGTAACAACTTGACTAGCGTATGTGACTGCCTTGGTGACTGTTATTATCGTTAGTAACTAAGCAACGTGGTTCCAAAGCATTAAAACACATGTCAAAAACATACTACTTTACGCCGAAACGTGTTCAACGTAAATGTGGTTTTCTTTTTTTTATCACTTGGGCTTTGAAGATATTCAAGAAATAAATAGTGTTTTGTATTCCTTGCGAAGAGATCTTTCAAACAAGGTGTCATTTGGCTTACCTTTCCATTTGACAAAAATAGGTCGGAGGTTGCTGGGCGTTTCCCGGAACTGATAAACAAACAGCATATACATAGAAATGAGGGCAAAAAAGAATTTCGGCATTTTTTTTTAAAATCGCCTTAGTGATATCGAAGTAATGAATTTTATTCTAATTAAAGTTTCCACACTGTATAAACAACCTAATACAAACAAATATATGTTTGATTAAATAATGCATAATTGAAATTTAGGCGTTCATCTTCGTTTCTTTTAGTCTACCATGAAGACATCTATCAAAAAATATGAATATTCTTTCCAATCTTTTAACACTCAAACGGTGAGCAATTGTAATTTACGAATTTGACTTCTATTATTCAATCGTCGTAACATTTTGCTTGTGCATTGCCATATTAACGAATCCAATTTACATGTTAATGGACTCCCTTCTTCATGGGATTTTCTGAACATCCTGCTGTAAATCATACCTATGAAATTACTAACATAATTAATCATGAATTCTTAACTCCTAACAGCAATTTCCAATTTTTTCGAAATAATATATAATTAAACATAATCTGAATAAATTATTTGGGAAATAGCAAATTTCACATAAATTATATTTAAATTCTATACTAACATGTGAATAAAATTAAATACTAAATATTTAGATGGTGGCTCAAGATTGTATAGTCTTCTAATAGTCTTATAATACTAGATGAGACAAGACACGATGCGACTGGCCAATATAAGATAAGACTAGACAAGACAATACAAAATTCGACAGCCGAGACTAGACATTTGTTTCTAAATGACAAGAACATAAGGACTAAAGAAACCAAAACAAAATGTTAAGACTAAACGAACTTGAAACTTGTTATTTATTCCGCTAATCACTGTTTTAGTTTTATTCGATAAATTAATAAAATGTATGTGAAAGTAAAGTGATATTTAGTTATAATGTATGGTTTATTAATAATATTGGAGTTTACTTTTTTGTTCAATGACGTGTGAAGTAGTAAATATTTATCAAAGGTAAATAAAATTCCAAGTATAGCATTAAGACGAAATATAAAATTATGGCACAAATAAGGGATTTGTTGTGTGGAAATTTTAAATTCGATTTTAGTCGAAAACTATTACAAATTAACAATAATTATGTTAATCTTCGACGGAAAAACCTTTAATTTTGGAGATAACGATGTTGTAAATGTTATACATGTTTGTTGGAGGAAAGGAAACGGTATCCTTTTGCAATGTGTTTCATGCATGACTCTTCTGTGTAAATGTTTGCGAAAGAATAAATTAAAAGAATTAATAAAATTTTAATCAAAGCAAAGACTGAATGCATAAATAATTACCAATATAATCGATATTGTAATCGAAGTTTGTACTGCCTACTGTTTTTTAATATGTATTCAACATGAGGGCTTATTTGGAAATATTTTTTAAATAAATTATTAATAAATATTAGATTTAAAAAAAAATACTTTTGGTCAATTAAACTTGAACTATACCAAGAAAAACCAAGGATCGTTCCAATAATTTCAAGTTTTCGACGAAGTTTTTAGTGTAAATCTAGGAAAACATTTTTGGACAAATTTAAATTTGAAACTTGTCCAAGCCTTATAATAATAAAAAAAAAACTAATAACAATTTAGTCTCGAGCTATATACTTGAAATAATAGATAATAAATATTATAAAAAGAAGAATCGCTTTATGATATACCGGGTGTGTCAGAACTCTACCGACAATCTTTCAGAGCTGATTCTATAATCCAAAATAAGCATAAAACTCTTAATACATATAGGGTTAAAAACGCTTAGTTTGCGAGATACACAATCGGAAACACAAAAAGATTATACCAAAAAATAATCGGTGTTTCTTTGCCGTTGCGATAAAAACCAAAGTCCACCTTCGTGGCACTCAACAAAAAACAGAAAAATAACATTGTTTTTAAGATCATGTATTTGCTGAAGTGGATAGCCAGCTGTACACGCGTTTAGAGATTTATCTCTCGTCAGTACAGCTTTGCTTTTATGAACAAAAATTTGTAAACCACTTACTTGAAACCCATGTGGGTGATTAGGGTTAGATATTTTTAATTTGGCATTTCGTGAGAGAGACATCAACTCTGCAGCCTCTGAGCAGGTTATTGATTTAAATGATAAATTTAGAATTGGTTGCTAAGTTCATGTCCCTCTCACGAAATGTCAAATTAAAAATATCTAACCCTAATCACCCACATGGGTTTCAAGTAAGTGGTTTACAAATTGTTGTTCATAAAAGCAAAGCTGTACTGATGAGAGATAAATCTCGAAACGCGTGTACAGATGGCTATCCACTTCAGGTATCGCAAAGACATGATCTTAAAAACAATGTTATTTTTCTGGTTTTTGTTGATTGCCACGAAGGTGGACTGAAACCTATAAAATAACTGACAAATTTTACATGAGATTTGATATTTGTTTTTGGTAGTCCTAAAAAGACTCATTAGTTTTATAAAGCTCCGGAAAGGCTGTTATTGATATACTCAGGCTGTGTTCCGATTTTATTAAGTTTAAATGATTATCTATAAAATAGTATGGTTTTACCAATTCTAAAATTAGCATTGCTTTACAAAAATGATATGTCCACTTTAATTTATTGAAAATTGTGTGTTGTGCTCACAAATCTACCCAATAGTGTTCCAAAAATGTATTTTTTGAAGAAATAGCTAAATAAGCTATAGTAAGCTAAATAAAGCTAAATAAATTAATAAGAAATAGGTATGCGTTTAGCTTATAGTGCTGCTAACGGCAACGGCTGGGCAGCTGCAAGGATTTATGGAGAACGTTTTCCGAATAGGCATCGGCCTCATCATACAACTTTTACAGCAATTCATCGACGTCTTCGAGAACGTTCAAAATTCTATGACAGATACAGGATATAAGGGATATGCGTGATATAAGGGTTAGTACTGTGGCATTAGAGGAAAATGACTTGGATTCTGTTGCCAATAATCGGAGAACTAATGCTCGAACTGTAGCACACCAAATTGGAAGCAGTGCTTCAACAGTGAGGCGAGTTCGTCGCGAATAGCTCTTACACCCCTTTAGAATTCACAAAGTCCAGGCACTAAATTGTAATGATTTTGCTCCACGAGCACAGTTTTGTAGGTGGTTCTTGAATAGCACACAACAGAATGAACGGTTTGCAGAGTTGATACTTTACTCTGAAGGAATGTTCGATAGTCATAACACTTGTGATCCGAAGAAAATCTTCCCGCAATACATGGTAGAGGTGATCAACACATATTTTTGATAAATGTTGTGTGGGATTGATGGCAACAATTCGATAGGTCCATTTGTGTTGCCGGGTCGCTTAACGTGCGCGGCTTATACAGATTTTCTGGAAATGACATCCTCAATGGATTAGACCCGGTCTATGCACAAGTGAGACATGAAATGTGGTTGCCGGTGCACCAACACATTTTAGTCGCCAGGCCCCGCGCATTTCTCGATGCGAGGTATCCTGATAAATGTATAGGCAGGAACGGTCCGATACCATGGCCGGCCGGATCCCCAGATCTGAAGCCCCTGGATTTTTTATGGAGTCATCTGAAAACCATGTTGTATGAAACTCCAGGCAGAGCACTTGAGCAGTTACTAAGAGTTTTATGCTTATTTCGAATCATAGAATTAGCCCTGTAAGTTTTTCGGTGGAGTTCTGACACACGCTGTATAAACTACAAAAATCTCTTGTCTCTATCCTCCGATGTACACTGTACTTTTTTACGCGTTATCGTCTTTACACGGTTTTGAAATTGACAGATTTTCAAAGCTAAAAGCTTTTTAAAAAATCTTTTCTGTGGCTACGATTCACTTTATTAAGAAATGAAACCAGTTGTTATTCTTAATAAGTTTGTTATTACCAAATCAAATTGCCACGTGGATTTAAAGGAACATATCAACAACCTCGTTTATTGGATTACTAATATATTACACGCATTTGCAAAAAACAAGTTCTAGAAAAAAAAACTAATATCAATCTAAATATAGGTACATGTTTGTTTATTAGTTCTACAAGGAAAATATATAATGTATTTGGCTAATATTTTTTTTATATTAAAATTATAACAAATGCAAAATATTCGTTACACAGTTGTTTTTTCTATTTAATTACGTTTGTCTTATTAATAACTAAACCCAAATAAACAAATCATAAAAATCTTGGGGAATAAACATTAATAAAACATCCAGCAAAAAAAGATCTTGACGAGAATCGATAATTGCTATTGCATTCACAAAAACCTTGTGTTTTCTTGTCCATGGGAAACGTAATCACTTTCATTCCAAACAAAAACAAGAATTACGTTACAACAAATACACCCAACTACCATTGTAATTTTTAATTGCGTCAAAGATTTCAAAGTAACCCAAAAGTTTTTAGGGGAAGCACATAAAACTATAAGGTGACTAAAGAAAATGAGAAATTAACACAGCTCAAAGCAATACCGGCCGTTATTTACGTCATAATCGAACCAACAAATCGAAAAAACCAATTCAATAAAACTTAAAAAAACTTAATCCGATATTTTTATTAAATAAAACTGGAATGTTTAATGGATCATTTAATAGACTCTAGATCAATCTCTGCTAAACTTCTTTAGCTAACGGCCCAAGGTCATTTTGTGCGAAGATCAAACAAAATTCCCAACAAAATTAAATATTCTACTATAAAGAAATTAAATAATTAATGAATAAAAAGAATTATGTCAAAACCCGGCTCTAAATTAGAAAAAGAAACACGAAACTCCTCATCTACTATCATTAATCGTTCCCGTTTTTAATTTTATTTACTTCTGAGTTGAGAAACCTAATTTTGAAAGATTCGTTTATTCTAAGGGCAATAGTGCTTTAACGAATTTGCAGATTTGTAGATTTCGGTGGTCACTTGTACTGTGACCTTCATAGATATATTGTACCCCACCCTCTTCCTCTAATCGTTGGTATACTTACCCATTTACAGCGCCTCCTCGATTAAATTTCTTTCTCTTTAAAGTCTGATATGCACTGTCGCATCTTGCAAACATATTGATTACCGAGACGAAAATTTGTCAACCAAGTGATGAAAAATAGATGGAAAATGATACAGAGAGACAGGATTTTGACTGATTTAAATGTGTTTGGAAAGACCCGGACAGAAATCGAGCAATAAGTTTTTAAGTCTCGTATCCACAGTTCTAGCATGATGGAAGTCTTTTTTCAGCAACAGTAACCAGTTATCTTACCGTTAAGAAATTCAAATCCAGAATTAGCAGTTTCGAAGAAAGATATTATTTCAGTTTGCAAAGGAATAAATTGTAAAATAAATGACAGCCTAAGCAACCTCATCACACAGAGACATCAACGAGCAGAA
The DNA here is from genome assembly GCA_944588485.1 of Phosphuga atrata. Taxonomy (NCBI): domain Eukaryota; kingdom Metazoa; phylum Arthropoda; class Insecta; order Coleoptera; family Silphidae; genus Phosphuga; species Phosphuga atrata. The sequence continues at coordinate 15,511 of CALYMW010000044.1, forward strand.
GGACATTTTCTTTCGAGAACCATCGCACTTCTGTATGCAGTAAACCCTGATAATCAGAATCCATAGTTTCATATAGCAATTCAAAAACTATGGCTAATGTATAGAATTATACTAATGTATTATGAATTATACTAATGTATACTAATGTATAGAATTTGATTCTATGTAATTCACTACTTTAAAAATGTTCATGAATGAAACATCTCATTCAGGAGCTCACCACGTAGAGCTTTGAAGCTAATGATTCACTTTTACATTTTTCACTAAATGATATTAGCTGAGCTGTTTTGCTGATCATTTGCAGCAATTTATAAGTTTTCGAGCACATTTTTTGCTTCAACAAAACGTTAGCTGATCACAATGTCACGCGAAATATCTTGATTTTACGAGAAATATGAGCTGACAAAGTAATATACGTTAGATAATAAAAGTTAGTGGATGGAATATATAATGGATAGAAACTTACATTTATTATGAAATCTTATGCGGCAACTGCAACTTCTCATTGCTACAATTTGGCACACAAATTGTAAGACATTGGTGATCTAAATTATCAATTACTAATTACATAATATTTTAAACAATCTATTTTTGGTATCTAGATTTAAATCAGTGGCAATAGTCTAGATCTGTTGGCAATTCTCGTGCCCGAGAAGTAATTTTGAAGTGATAAATTTATACAACAAATTTAGACAAATATTTACTGAATTTTTCAAAACCAAACATTTGTTATGACAAATAATAGTTATACATTCTAGACATAATATATTGGACAATGTATACAATTTTATTTCTTGAAAAATGAATTCCTGTGTCGCAGTCAGGATTTATGTAACAATGTATGTAATGTTGCTCTAATATTTCTATGTTGCAAATATTAAACGTGTAAACTGGTTTATGCATCTAGTAAGGATGGAGGATTGAGGAAAACTAAAAGAGTCTGGTTAGCTAAATCCACTCAGAAACAACAAAGAAGAAGAACAAGCAGTGGCAGAATCGTTGAAGGTACGAGGAATATCCTGGAATGAGGTGCTGAAGATGGCAAAAAATAAGAAAGAATGGGCAGCAGCTATTTATTCATGAAATTAGGCCGATCAATATTAATGTATTAATTGATTTATTGTAACGAGAAATAAATACAGCATGATAGCTAAGAGTTCAGGGTTATTAAAAATGGAGTGCTACTCGAAAGGAAAACGCGTTTTCATTGTTGAGCAATATTTTTAAAATAATGAAGGTTTAGCAGCTGCAGTTGACAATTTTCGTACAAAATGTGGTCGGAATAGTGATTTTACTTCCCCTACTGAGAAGAGATTAATTAAAAAAATCTCTGGCCATCCTTCAAGTCCTACAACATAAAACATCAAAGCAGTTAGTAAAAAGTCCTTGCTGAGAGTCCTTTTTAATGGTGGGGGCGTAGCAGGCATATTATTAACCTGACAAGTACCCCCAAGAGTTAGATGGTAAGTGATCTCTCCATGGTTTCGTGTTACCCAGGGTTTTTTTTTGGGCACGCTCTATTACTTTGCCAGTCTTCAAGCATTTGGTTGTTTGCTATTTTTTTGCTATCTGCCCTATTTGACCAGTTCCTTGTCTTATATAATTAAACTCTCACATGGATTTTGTACTCTATCGGGGCGATGCCAGCAATCACCAACACAGCTTCCCTGGTGATAGTTTTTTATGGAAATAGCATACTCTGATGGTCAATTTTCTCTGTACAGAGGCGAGAATCTGTTCTCATTTGGCTCATTTTCTTGATGGATCTTCATCTTCATTTGATGGCTTTGTTAATCGACGCATTAAAATTGTCACATTTGGGATTCAGAAAATTAACGAGTGGTTGAGAAACAAATGCATCCACAACGTGTTACTGTTTGGTGCAGATTTTGGGCTGGAGGCATCATCGGACTATTCTTCGAAAATACGATTAATCAATAACATTTCAGCTCACTATTGCGACATGATAATGCAGTTTTTTGTGCCTAAATTGCAACGTATGAACGTAGTACAGCATGCAATACAGCCTGATCGTGTAATTTCGAGTTTTTGTGATCAGAATTGGTCGACCAGATCATGCGATTTAAAGCAGTTGGACTTTTTTCTTTGGGACTTCTTGAAGTCTAAAGATTATACTAACAAGCTTACGACCATCCAAGCCTTGAGGGAGAAAATTGAGCGCTTTATCAACGAAATTCAGCCTATGCGCTACGCTTATGGAAAATTAAGACAAAAGAAAGAGTGACGAGCTAAACCGTGGAGACCATTTTTCCAATATGTTATTTGGTACATAACCCTATATTTTATACTTTATGAATCAATTTTGCTTGCAAAAAAAATTGCATTCTATCAAAATTACTTCTTGCATGAATTTTAGGATATATACCTAATATGTATTTCTCTTAAAAATAAGAATTGTGAACTAATTTGAAATGATTTACGTATTTCAGTTTCGGTCAAAGCTAAATAAACGTTTAATCTTCCTTCGCCGCACTTCAATAAATGAAGTGTTATTAAATTTTTTTATATCCTTGGAAAGTGTGTAATCGGGGATTCTCCGCTTACAGTTAAGTCATAAAATAAGTCACTTTAATAAATTTTCCTTCTACATGAGATAAGTCACATTACCATTTTTCATTAATAAGGATATGATATAATGAGATTTCTTTTATTCAATCATTGAAATTCTAACAATTTTTAAGTCATTATTTCCTTTTTTTAATAATATAACCGTTAGTCATACTGATAAAGAAATGTTACAAATTATTCAAAATTATTTTTGCTGTTTAACAAGTTTTCAACATAGATATTAGTTAGTAATAGTAAATATATGTTACTTTTAAAACTAAATTTTAGACGTATTTTTAGAAAAAGTGATTAAATGAAATAATTTTTCTAGTATTCTATTAAATTAGATTTCTTACTATGTTTAAATAATTGCGATAAATAAATAAACTAAATTTTAGACGTATTTATAAAAATGAATTAAAGCAATTAAATGATTTTATTTTTTTTAGTATTTCCACTAATATGATTTCTTACTATATTTCTAAAAAATGATACGTAAAATAATTGAGATAAATGAATAAAATATCTTCCAAGAGAAAAAAAAAACATTTACCAGAAAACATTGCAATTTGTTATATTAAACATTTACTTAAAAATCTAGACATTTAACCAATAACAAATAAAAGTTCTGATAAATTCATTAAGTAAATATTTGTCGGGTTCGTAAAGATTAAATGAGTTTTCTATTGATTTTGGATTAAGAATTCGCGCAAAAAAGTAATGGGTAAAGACGGATCTGATTACGCAATATGTGTTGTTGCGATTTTGAAAATACCTGGCCTGCCTTCAAAAAGAAGATTCTCAGAGAGGGAAGCCCAAATTTTCAGAAACCACATCCCTAATAAATGAACAAAATTAAGAAGAATATTACAATCGTGCAATAAATTAACGTTTATTGACATAAATTGATTGGTTTTTCGATTAAATTTAATTGAACATTTGCAAACCAGAAAATACTATAATTATTTTTATTTCAAATTAATTGCCTTTGCTAATATATAGAAATTGTGAAATTGAGTTAAGATGTAATTTTAGAAAAACATATTCAAACAACAAAATTCTGCGAAAAAAGATAATTTAACAATTTGTGTAATTAAATAAACACGACCTTCTAGTCCAAATCGAAAGCTTAAATGCCACTATGTTACTGGTGATTCTAAATATTTATACAACATTTGTTATATGATTCAAATAATTGTGATAACTATTTTAAAGTATAAACTGAACCTATGAGGAGGTCTATAAGGCTCTACCCAAAGAGCAAAGGCAACTGTTAATTACAGATTCCTTTACCAAGTCTCTCCGATCTGAAATTGTCACTAATTCATCAACCATTTAACCAGAAGATTGGCCTTAAATATGGAATGATAAAGGTGAAATTCCAATAACCAGGAAGGAAAGGGATTTACAGAACTTGGTAATAATTTTCGAAAATTGGGTAATTATTTCTTAACAAAACGACCCAATGTTGGACGGGTTTCAACTTTTAGCTCAATAAGAGGAGGTCTATAAGGCTCTATCCAAAATGCAAACGCAACTGTTAATTACGGATTCCATTACCTAGTCTCTCCGGTCACCCCCATTCGAAACCCCACACAAACTATGTGGCCTATTTTTAGTTCAAAATAAAAGAGAACCTAGAGCAAGTGTGCAAGTGCGGGGTAGTATCAAACTAAGTAGTATCAAAGCTGTAGAAGAAATAAATGTAGTAATCACCACGGTATTTGAATCCAGCTGCCCGGTAAAAACCGTGAAGGAGCATAAGGATGAAAAATGGTGGAACAAAAACCTGTCTACATTAAGAGCAAAAGTACGTAGGCTTTTCAACAAAGGTAAGCAATACGGAAATTGGCTAGAATACTCCGAGGTGCTCACCACCTACAACAAAGAGATCAGAAGGACAAAAAGAAAAAACTTTAGGACCTTCTGTGAAAACATAGAATCCACCCCGATGGCAGCTAGATTGCACAAAGCATTAGCGAAGGATAGAGTGGAAATCGCAGCCACTCTTAAGAGACCGGATGGGAGCTACACGGAGAACGAAGAGCAGAGAGATCTCCTCCTACTAGAAACCCATTTTCCGGGATGTAGAAAATACAAAGAGACCTAGGGCTTGGTGCAACTATGGAGACCAAGTCGGGCCGACTGGAGGAGGGCCGCGTCCATCTGTACGGAAAACCGAATCAGATGGGCTATCGGAACTTTCCAGCCATTTAAGGCCCCAGGTGTGGACGGACTAATTGCCGCCTTCCTACAAAAAGGATGGAGAGAACTAATGCCGTACAGAGAGGCCTCAAAGTAACTAGTAGATGATGTCAAACAGTCGGACTGAGACTCAACCCGAGCAAAACCACGGTAATACCATTTACTAGAAAGAGAAAACTAAACTGCCTACAGTCCATACTGTTAGTTGGAAGGGCTGTAGAATACAAACAGGAGATGAGGTGCCTAGGTATAACACTAGATACCAACCTCCTATCGAATAGACACGCCGAAGCAGTGGAAGGCAAAACCAAACGCGCTCTAATGGTGTGCAGAAAGCTGGCAGGGAAAACGTGGGGTTGTAACCCCACAATCCTGAAATGAATGTACACTATTATAGTGAGACCAGCAATCACATACGGGGCAGTTGCGTGGGGAAGTAGAACCAAGCTGAAGATTCAAAGACTGGCGTGTGTATGCATCACGGAGGCGATGGGGTCATGCTCGACAGCAGCAATGGAACTGCTGCTGGACTTAACTCCGTTGCACCTTGTCGTGGAGAGGACCGCCAGATCGGCGATTGTACGGTTGAGCAAGGAAGGAATAGGCAGAGGTGAAATAATCCGGAGCAGAGACCGGAACAGCCTCGATGCCAAAATCCCCTGGCTGGAAGCACCAAAAGACGAAATGGTATGCAAATACCATATCTAAAAAACTACATAGCAATGTGTAGTAGTAAATCCGATTGGAGCGACGAATCCTCAGCATACCACATAGAGCAAAATGGTATCAAGTGGTATACAGATGGTTCGAAGACAATATGTTTGGACCTCGTACCAAATACTTCAAATCCATGGGAACATTAACAAGTATCTTCCAATCAGAGGTAACATAAAGATGTGCACAATTTAACCTCGACAGGAATTATAGCAAAAAACGAATTACTATCCTGTCAGACAGCCCAGCAGCCATCAAGCCCATTAGCTCATACAACATCAGATCCAAACTGGTATGGGACTTTGTGGGAAAGCTAAACAAGCTTGGCAGAGAAAATAAAGTAACACTATACTGGGTACAGACGGAAACGACTTCTTCGTTTCTTCGGCTTCTTCGTTTCCATCTATACAACGTATAGACGGAAACGAAGAAGCCGATCACCTAGCAAACAAGGGATCCAGTAATCCCTTCATAGGTCCGGAACCCTTTTGCGGTATGAGTGTGGTTGACCACACCACACCATCCACAAAAGTTTAGATGAAAAAATGGATGAAATGAGAACAATGGATGAAAACCTGGAAAGAACTTCCAGGGTTGAGACAATCCAAAGTAAACACCTCAAAGAACACAAAAACACTTCAAGACCTTAGGCCAAGAGGAGGATGACTGATGTAGATTTTGTGGTTCGGCAGAGGAAACCCCCATACATCTGCTCAAAGACTGCGAAGTACTACTCCGCAAGAGACAGATTTATCTTGGGGCCCACTGCTTGAACGCACATGAGTTGCAGTGCTTGAATCCCACCCAGATACTGAAATTTCTAAATGAATCAGGACTAGAGGAGGTGCTCTAAATGGGTAAGTATACTAACGTTTAGAGGAAGAGGGTGGGGTACAATAGATCTACGAAGGTCGCAGTACAAGTCGTCACCACCAAAACTACAATCTAGTCTCTCCGGTCTGAAATTGTCAACAAATTCATCAACTGTTGAACCAGAAGAATTGTCACAAATATGCATTGATAAAGGTGAAATTCCTATATCCAGGAAATAAAGGGTTATACAGAACTTGGTAATAATTTTCAAAAATTGGGTAATTATTTTTTTACAAAACGAACCAATGTTGGACGGGTTACAACTTTTAGGTCAATTTGAGGAGGTATAAGGATCTATCCAAAAAGCGGACGCAACTATTAATTACGGATTCTATTACCTAGTTTCTCCGATCTGAAATTGTCAACTAATTCATCAACCATTGAACCAGAAAAATTGCCTCAAATATGGAATGATGAAGGTGAAATTCCAAAAACCATGAACAAAAATATACTAATTTATGACAGTGACGATAATAATTAAACATTTGCATTATTTTTATGAATGCTGTAGTTTGTATAAAATTAATTAGTTTGTAATGGTTTGTTATTTTTGAATGGACTGATTTTTTTTGTTTATTATACGTTAAAATAAATGAATTTAATTAAATAACTCAATTATGCGCATTTTGTTTTTGTTTGTATTTACACGGTAATTCATACACAGCTTTGATTCAACGACCGTGACTTTGATTTACACGGTATTTCAGACACAATTTCGATACAACAACCGTGACTTCGACTTACACGGTGTTATGAGGAATCCATCTTCCATAAAATAAACTTTTATAGTCTTGTCTATTAAGTAAATCTCTTCTGAGAAATCTTGTCTATTTAATTTTGTTGTCCAATCTTGCATGTCAAGTTTTGTCTAGTTAGATTTGTCTTAATAATCCTTTTTTGTGTAGTTTTAGCAGTTAATAAGTAAGCATAATATCAACTGTCTAGTCTGGTCTATTCAAAAACTATCTGTTAATTTGGAAATGAACCCAAATACATCAAATTATTTGTTTATGATTTCTTGTTATTTTAAAAATAATTAGTTGCATTAGTATCTTGAATTTTGTTGAAATTTTTTCTTTTAAGAAAACTTTGTTTACGCGACACAACAAATTGCGTCATATTAGGACATAAACATGTTAGCACCCTTAGTCATTCAAACTAATCAGAATAGTAAAACCCATGAATGAACATTTTATTGTCTATTCTACTAATTCCAATGAAATTTGATCTAATCGTATTTATTACACAAATATTATTCATTTTATATTTATTTAAAAGGTTGCAGCCAGATTAAGCACTTGCCATAAACAAATCAAGCAAGTCGTCTAAATAATAAATTGTTTAATCTCTGACGCATTTGATTTAATAGATATGTATGAGTGTGTAATCTAGGGATTCCCGATTTACTTCAGTATGTGGTTTAACTCACATTTGCAACTCAAAGAACATTAAATATTACAATTATTTTCATGAACCATTTGTAAAACACTTTTTTTAACAAATTATAATAGTGTAATGCATATTAATACGAGAGTTTATTCGGATGGATTAGTTTCAAGAAGAACAATAATAAAAATAGTATTACCATCTTTTTTCATCCAACCCCAATCAACAACCGAGCTTAAATCGATAGGATATCAAATCAAATAAAAATATTTTATTCCCTTAAAAACAAAACAAAAGTTACAATTGTTTGGGGTACATCTTATATGGTTTATCTCATTTATATTGTAAAAAAATTCCCTATCAAATATGATCTTAATGACCTTCTAAAAGTTTTCCGATTTGTTTCTTCCTTGACTGTCGTTTATACGGTCCTTCACACATCACGAGCTTCTTCTTTGGACCATAGATTAGGTGGTTTGTTCTTGTGGTGCAGTCATGCAGCGATTTATGTTGTATTAGTTTGTGCCTTTAGACACGCAATCTCGAGTATGAATAAACATGGTAGAGTAAGTATCCCCAGTTTCTGAAAATAGGCTTTGCAGGAGGTAGCGACAGAGATCCCAGCTCTGATTACTATTTTTTCAGCTATAAATAGCATCTCAACTTGAGGCGCTTAAGCCCATACCGTTAGTCCATATGTTAGCGTGGCTTGCACCTCACTATAATATATATTTATATATATATATATATATATATATATATATATATATATATATATATATATATAAAAAGATCGGTCTTGCAACTATATTTCATATGCTTCTTAAAAACCATGCTTTGGAATGTAGTTTCTTTATCTTTTCCACGAAGGTGGAATTCCATTTAAGGTTTTCTTGTAGGCATATACTTAGAAATTTTACCCGCTTGGTTCTGCTTAACTCTACATATTTTATTTTCAGGGTGATACACTCACGTGCCCACGTGCTTGGAATACTTATGTAATTGGTCTTCGCCGAGTTTAGAAACAAATTATTTCCCTTAAAAGCGTTACTAGGGCTTCACACGAGACGAGATAGGGCGAGAGAAAAAAATAATTACTCTCGTCTCAGTCTCATTCTCGCTCTCGTAACCGTTTGTCTCGTCTCGTCTCATCTCCTCAAATATCGTTTTTGCTAGAACTTATTGTTAAGATAGTCCAAAACGAGGATCTTTAATTTTATGGTAATGCGTTGTAATAATAAATGAATGATTGCCCGTGTCAGAGTCAAAGATTGAAGAAGAAGTTTGAACTAGATCAGAAACGAGACTCTCGTGTCACATATGCTCTCGCTCTCGCGAGAGCGAGACCACAAATGGGCTCGTCTCGCTTTTACGAGACGAGACGAGATTCTCGTGTGAAGTCCTAAGCGTTACTAACAAGGCACTCGCTTTGGTCTCATTCTTTTGTTGTGTTTTTGTTGTGTTTGCATTTAATGTGTTGATTCAAAGATGCATGGGCATCAATCAACCGATGTATATCTGTTTTCTTGACTACAACAAAGCATTTGATAAAGTTCGCCATAATCACCTTATTCAATTGCTCAAAAGTAAAAACATAGACATGAAAGATATTAGAATAATAAATAATCTAAACCACTTAAAAACTTAAAAACTTTCAGAGGAAGTAAAAATACAACGTGGTTAAGGCAAGGATGTGTACTATCGCCGCTATTATTATTATTAATCTTTATTCGGAAGAAATCATTCAGAGAGCATTAGAAGAAACAAAAACGGGAGTAAAAGTAAATGGAATACCCATTAACAATATCCGGTATGCAGATGAACCCATACTTATTGCCGAAACAATAGAAGATTTACAGAGCTTGGTGGATCAACTAGTAACGAGCAGCGAGGAGAGCGGACTTACCTTAAATATCAAAAAGACCAAATTTATGACCATTGAAAAAACAGGGAAACAACAGGAAAGCCTATGGATCAATAGTGAATTAGTAGAGAATGTCAGCAAATACAAATACTTAGGAAGAACTATAAATGAAAGTAATGAGTACACTGAAGAAATCAAAACAAGAATTGGACAAGCCAGAACCATATTTAGCAGAATGAGAAATATGCTATGCAATAGAGATCTTAACTTACAACTTAAAGTCAGAATATTGGGGTGCTACTTTTTCTCGGTGTTGCTATATGGGTAGGAATCATGGACGTTAAAGAAAGATATAAGTCATCGACTGGGAGCATTTGAGATGTGATCATATAGAAGGATCTTAAAAATAAGTTGGGTAGACATAGTAACAAATGAGGAGGTACTGGTAAGAATGAGAAAGGAAAGGGAATTATTGAACACAATTAAAATACGGAAGCTGCAGTATCTGGGCCACGTGATGAGGGGAGAGAAATATGTATTGTTGCAGAATATGTTGCAAGGAAAGATACAGGGAAAAAGAGCAAAGGTAGAAGATGCATTTCCTGGTTAAATAACCTAAGAAAATGGTACAACTGTAGTTCCGTTGAGTTGTTTAGAGCTACAACATCAAAAGTAAAAATAGCTATGATAGCCAACCTTCTAAGAGGAGATGGCACTTGAAGAAGAAGAAGAACATCAGCATATAGGGTAGAATAGCGAAAATAATCTGTGATAAAGTGAAATCTGTGATATCTATGCCCTGTCATGTCATATCTATGACCAACACAGAACTACCACAAGGCAGTATTCTGTCACCAACATTATTTTCGCTATTCTACCCTATATGCTGATGTTCTTCTTCTTCTTCAAGTGCCATCTCCATGACATGACAGGGCATAGATATCACAGATTTCGATTGTCCAATCCCTCTCTGGTTTACAATTTTAGCAAATATTTTAGTGTTAGTTAAATATGATTCTAACCGTAGATGTTCTATTCAATAGGAGACGATGGTCGACACTTGACTTTCTACTTCCTCTTGTATTTTTGTCACTAATTCGGTTATCGCTGTGGGTGTTGATCTGTTTCTTGTTGCTTCGGAATTAGGTCATTTATATATAAATGGTGTTAGCCGATTTAACATGCTCAATTCCAGAATTTTTGAGAGTACTGACACCAGCGCAATAGGTCGGTAGTTTGCTACATTTTTGCTATTTCCTTTTATAATTACAGGAATAAGCCACTTTCAAAAACCTCTGGGAATTCTTCGTTGCTAAAAGAATGCTTAACTAAATGCGTCATTGGTTTGACCAGTTCTCAGTTGACAAGTTGTAGAGCCAATGGTAACATGTTTGGTGATCTTGAACTAGCGGTTGCTGCTTTTTAGTAAACCCTGTAGAAAAAGAAGATTGTGGGTAACGACTATTCACAGAAACCGAAAAACGTTACTTAACCGAAACTTATAACAAGGTGACAATAAATATATGGCCAATGTGTGGAGGGAGAACTTGTCATGTGGGAGCATGCGCCAATTCCTTTGAAGCGGGACAGAAAACCGACAACCCTATGGCCAGCCGCCAATGCATGTGCCAAACTCCACCAGCCCATTCACAAACGCCAACTTCTTCATCCACACATTGGCCACGTGACGTATGCCACATCACATGGCCAATGTGTGGAGCCGGCTTTATATATCACATGGAAACCCATCTGGTCCGGACGTGGGTTTGTTTTTCAGTGATAGCATAATTTTAAGCATTTCAGTCTCTGTGTAGTGCTCAAGGTACATCGATTGCATGTTTAGTTTAATGTGGTCATTCCTTATTGCCACAGGTGGAATATTTTTCGTGATTTGCTGTTAGGTTATTTGGAAATGTTTGTTAAATTTTGTAGCTACATATTTTGGGTCTTGAATGAGCCTTTGATCTTTTTCTTTTATACATATTGCCTTTCTTTCTTTGATCGACTTCTTATTTATCACCTCCTTGATGATTGACTACAGTAATATGTTTGTATCGCTTTGGAGATTAAATTAGAATGAGTTTTTCGTTTTCTTGGGTATAATTCAATTAGGCATGCAAATTTCTTTTTTATTTGTAGCAAGTCGTGCTTGATCTTTTGACCGCACGGGGATGCTTGTAAGAAGTAGTATTAGAGTGTTTGGATAAAGGCTTCCATACTTTTATTACAGTTTCCTTCTCTCTCTCTCTACATATATATATATATATATATATATATATATATCTATATATATATATATATATATATATATATATATATATATATATGTATATATATATATATATATATATATATATATATATATATATATATATTTGTATATATATATATATATATATATATATATATATATATATATATATAAACATGTGTTGGTTTGTTTTCTCGGGGATTCCGCGTTGATGTTGAGGGTTGGTTCTGAAAAGTTCTGAAACGGATTCTCGACGTTTCGGCGAACTAACATTCGCCATTTTCAAGAGACATATGCGTCCGTGCGGGTTAACCGTTAGACGCATACTGAGAGCTCGTTCGTGGGATGCGACTATTTATAGCTGTCTGGCTTCGGGTCTGGCGCGTTGTGTGCGGTGCTTCGGCTCCGTTGTTTATTTGTCTTGTTTGTCGTATATATGTCTTGGGAGTCTGGGATTGCATTTTGAGAGTGGATATGATCGGTCGCCATGCTGGCGGGAGTCTCAAGGAGTCGTCTCTCGTGTTGATGTAGTAGTCTCGTTTTTCTATCTCTATGGCTTCTCTGTATACTGTTGACATTTCGTGGCTAATCTGTGCAAGAGTCCTTGAATTTCTAAAGTCCATCCAGTGACCGGTGTTGGTGTGTTGGACAAGAGCGGATGAAACTTTGTCTTTGTGTCTGACTGAAACTACTTGTTCTTGAATCCTAGCCGATATTTTTCTATTGGTACGTCCAATGTATGTTCATTCACATGTTCCGCAAGGTATTTCGTAAATTCCATGGGATTCTAACGGGATGATGTCTTTAACGCTGCGTAGCATGGAGGATATTTTCTGGTTAGGTTTGAAAATAGTGTCGATGTTGTGTCTTTTTAGGATTCTGGCGATTTTGTCAGTTGATTCATGCACATATGGTAGGTATGCTGTGCTAACGGGTTTCTGGCGTTCTTCAGTTCCTTGGTTACTGTTCTCTGTACGGCGGAAAGCTCTGGATATTAAGCTGTTTGGATATCCATTTGAAGAAAGAGCTTCTCGTAAGTTCTTCAATTCTTTTGGTAAGTTAAGCTGGTAGGCTAGTCTTTTGGAACCAGATTACAAATGTGTCGTCAACATATCTTAACCAGAGTGTAGGTTTAACTGTGGCGGATGAGATTGCCTTTTCCTCAAAATCTGTAAGATATATATATATATATATATATATATATATATATATATATATATATATATATATTTAGCGGTGGTCAGATATCGTTGTGTTATGTATTGTTGTTTATGACTGTTACGATTTAGTGTAGATATTCTCTATTCGGGTCTTTGATGTCGCTGTCTGTCAAGTACATTCCACTGAAATATATACTAACTGGAACGAGCGCTGGCTTCTTAGCTTGTGTGGGTATAGAGAGAGAGGTCCCAAGGGGAGCCCTCTCACTGGTGGCTTGACAAGGAGGAAGCTTGTCTAGCCAACAGTGAATTCGAGAGTGGGAGGATGTGGTACAGTCAGAGCGAAAAGCTAGTTGTATCAAACCAAATCAAGTATTTAACCACACTATGTAAATACAAAATATTAAAACTAATAATATTTTGTCATGTGCTACTAGTATTATATATATATATATATATATATATATATATATATACTATATATATATATATATATATATATATATATATAAATATATATATATATATATATATATATATATATATATATATATATATATATATATATTAGTGATGGGCATAATCGAATGATTAGTAATCGAGTGATTTCAATAATCGAATGATTTCATAATCGAATGATCTCTCGATTTACCCTAAAAAATATTTTTATCAGTTATTATTGCATGTGGCTGTAATATTACCTGTAGAATGCAATTTATGTAAATTAAGCCAGTTTCGTTAATAATTTGACGCATTTTCGGACAGTTTTCGCGGAAGTTAACGCGTATAGAGAGAATATTGCATTTTTGCAACACTCTATTACAATCCTAGTAATTTATAATTTTAATATAAAAATATTATAAATGCATGTGCCTCTATAGAGGTTTCAACATTTCCAGCGGCTGTTTCTCCTAAACAAACATTTGAGCATTTTATAAACAAACGTGAGATGAAGAAAAATGTAAAGAAATCTTTGATAATCGTATTCCATCGATAGCATATTTTACGGCAGTAAAATAAATAAATTTAAATAATATTGGATTCTAAATATGATCCATAATACCATAATAATACCATACTCATATTTTGTTGTTTAATTCAATTTTGTTACTTTATCACCAACCTAGATTTTGTTAAAAAATTCAAACTAAAACTTGTTAGAAAGTTTTAAAATAGTGTGACCCATCACTGCTTAAAACATTCTACTTCAAAAACTAGAATTTGTTTCCTCATTCTCAAACAAAAAACCTGTAACAAAGGTATTAGTGGTGGCGCCTGCAGATTCCGAATACTAAAGTCATTCGATTGCGCATCTCGACACTGCCGACGACTACTAACGCCAGATTCCGCTTTCCCAGTCCGAATGAACATTCGTAACTCGACGCGAAATAATTCGACTAAGCGCATCTCGGCATTGCCAACGACTACTAACGCCCAACTCCGAATTCCCAGTCCGAATGATCATTCATAACTAGATACGAATGCACGAACTCCAGCCGAATACTAAAATATTTCGATTATGCGCATCTTGGCACAGCCGACGACTACTAACGGCTGATTTCGATTCTCAACTCCCGAGTGATCATTCGTAACTCATGCGCATGAGTGATAATCGACTATTCGAATGAACCAGAATAATTCGAATGATTCAGCTCTAGTCCGAGTGAGCATTCATCACTCGTTCGCACGTGTAGTAATCGAGAACTCGAATGATTTCGAATAATCGAATAGTCGATAATCGTCACTCGATTATGCCCATCTCTAATATATATATATATATATATATATATATATATATATATATATATATATATATATATATATATATATAATAATTTTCTTTTTGTATTATATATTACATGTATAAAATAATATAGATATATTTATACTATACATTAGTTTTTTACTGACTGTACTAGACGAAGACAGAGCGATACGAGGGCTCCCCTCGGGATCTCTCTCTCTACCCGCACAAGCTTAGAAGCCAGCGCTCGTTCCAGTTAGTATATATATTTTTTTTGGAATATTCTTTAAGACGTTTAATTTTTTCCTCCTCCTCCGCTCTGATTGTTCGATGTTTAGAAATTTCTGAATTAACTATTGCAAGAGTTTTTTTCTTATTCTAAGGCCGAGGCCGCACTTCGGTTTTCTGCCGCGAGCGGTAACCGCTATAACCGTGAAACCACTCAAGAAACACACAGTACGCTATGGGTAAAATCAGTCCCGGGAAAAAACCGCAAGTGAGGCCGCTTGTATTAGCTTACTAGAGTCACAGAATCAAGCGATTGAAAACAGCGGCGGCTTAGCCGTATCGAGGCCTAGGCCTTATCTCTATATCGCTGACTATTAATATTATTTTGGAGTTTCCTTCCTTTGGAGAGCACACGAGTACATTTGGTTGCCTAAAACTTTGATGGGTCTTATTCGTGATTTACCATAAATTCTTCTATATTCAGTCTGAACATTCCAATAATCCGACACTAGTATATCTACTAGTACATCCGGAAAAAGTGCTTACTCTTGTACTGCACTGATTATAGGGGTTGATATTTCCTTAGAGGCGCTGCATTCTGTCAACACTGCCAAAAACTTCCCAATAATCCGGCACTATTACATTTACTAGTACATCCTGTAAAAGTACTTACTCTTGTACTGCACACTGATTCTACGGGTTGATGTTTCCTCAGAAACGCTACGTTCTGTCAACACTGCCAAAAACTTTGACTATTAAGTTTGACGTTCAGAGCCAACTTTAAATATATGCGGATAGATGTGTTCTTTTGAACACATATTCCTTTTTGAAAAACATGCAATTGACTATGAATAAACCATAGATAGGCTTCACACAAGTGATTATTGAAAAATGTCAATAAGGGTTTCGGAGCTCTTTCCTCAGAAAGAAAAAAAACTTTTTAATTCCTCAAAAATTTGTAGTATCCTTTCTACTGCAGGAAGCAATGAAAGCCAACGTGTGCCTGAATGGGACAACACATTTTGATATTGGACTCCCACGAAATCGCAAAATTCTTTTAGTCTTTCAGTTCTCACAGTATAAATTGAAAAATATGTAAATATTTTAACGACTACGGCCTCAATATCACAAGAGGGTCTGTTTGTCATCAGGGTCATCTGCGGCTGTTTGTATAGTATTGTGCATAATATGCGCCGGGCAATCGATACCCTCTATATTTTCATTTATTTGTTTCAATTTATAATAAATATTGCACGTTCCTTTTCTTCAAATACCTCCGAAGTCTTATTAGCATTATCACCGCAGAAAGCTACACATTTACTTATGTCTAATTTAAATTCTTTTAACGTGTCAATGCAAAAATTGGTGATCATCTCGGCTGTTTCATTTGGCAAGGAAGTGACCCTTAACAATTTAAATTGTATTCCTTTATACATGTCAAAATACTGAATGCCAAAAGGAAACATTTTTGTCGATTTATGATATTGCTAGCGTCTGTAGAGAATCCATAAAAATTATTTTTTTCAATGATGATATTAATATTTTCAAGAGAATGTGGAGCAATAATTGATTTAATTAATGCAGTCATCTTGGTTCGTGCTGACGAAAATTTATTTTCAATTACTGAAACTGAGTATAAAACTTGTATTAACTTATTATTGCAATCTGTACTGCGAAATGAATAATGATGTTTAATTGTATGATATGCAGTAGTCAATTCAGCTGCACTTATTTTATATTCTTCATCGGAACTAGGTTTGCTAAAAAAAGAATCTATTGTTCGTGAAGAACTTGCAGTTGATATTTTGCAAATATGCTTTTTCGAGTTTAAGTGGTCCTTAATATCCGCTCGACCGCCATGTCTAATACTTATAAAGGACATACATACTGTATATTCTACTTCCTCTACGTGTCTACCTTTTTTTATGAACTTCCATTCTTTCGAGTAATCTTCTTTATACGTACATTTACGTTTCGGCATTTCAACAGATCTAAATTTAAAATAGTAATTAATGAAATTTAATTTTATATTAATTTTTTAACCTATTTAATATACAAACCAATTATCAATTTACAAAATAGGGAACATATAATTTTAATGTGGATTGAACGAACTTGATTTTTAAAATTAGGTTGAATTTAAAAATTATTTAAAAAAGGAAAAAACATACCTTATTACGCTAGGAGTCTTGAGCAAACAGTGTACTCTCAAAAAATGCAAAGCTTTGACCAAAGCGCTGTTATCTGTACGAAAGCGATCAGCAAAGTGAAAAAACATTCGAAACACTGCTTCATTACCCCCACTACTGTATGGCCAACGCCGCAAGGAAAATGTAAACAAGTAGGTGCTTACAAATAGGTGTGCAAGTAGGTCTGCCTACGTTAGTGTGTTTAAGCTTACAACCACTTAACATCTGTGTCGTAAAACGAGTAGCTTGCTCACGGATAGCAGTATTTTTTTCGAATACGAGATTTGTAAAATATGTAAAACCGGGACAATAGACCGTCCCGAAGACATTTTTCGGGACACCGGGACAGAGTACTTAAAATCGGGACAATCCCGGAAAACCGGGACGTTTGGTCACCCTAGCGATAGTGATACAAAAATATTCGACTTGGTCAGTAGGCAACTAGATAGCGAAGTCACGTGATGTAAATACGTTGTTTGTTTTTTATTCATTTGCCACCATTTTTCTTTCAACCTGGCTAGTTTACTAGCTAAACACTGGGGTTGCTAGCAGCTAGTGAATTCACCGGCTAGTAGTTAGTAAATTCGCTTAATGTATTACTACTTAACTAAATAAATTTGCTAACAGTTTCATGGATAGCACTATAGTCCATTTTTTTTAAATAATGCAGTACAGGGAAGATAGGGCTTATTTGATTTGATTTGTTCTGTAACTGGCTTAAATCGAGGAGAAGTTCACACCGTCGATACTTCCCAACCTTTTCTCTACTTATCTCTCTCACATACATTTGCAGTCTGGCGTAGAATTTGGTGATATGTAATTAAATTAATAATACTACGAATAATTTCTAAACATAATAGAACGTTAAATTATACTACGGCCAATAAGAACTATATTATACAATAATGTTTTATATATAATTTAATATTCAATTTTAAATTTAAAGATAATAAAATTAATTCCTCGAAGCATATTTTTTTCGTACGCCAATGCATGTTGAGCTGCCAATGGCTGCCGTGTCAATTCCATAGAACCGAAACTGTGTTCAACATCTGTGCGACAAGGAAAAATATAACATTTCTTTTGTTCGCTATGCGCATGCTCCAAATGAAATAAACATTTATTTTCTAACCTTAATTTTAACCATAAGTATGGTTGAACTTTAATTTAGAAATATTTTTATTGTTACTTATACAATTTTTATAACATTAGGTGCTTTTTATTTTTTAGGTGGTGTATTATATAGTTCTATAATTTGTATCTGTTAAAAATATATTAAATAAAAATTAAAAAAAGTTAGTGTTTATTTTTTAAAAGAAAAATATTTAAGTTTACATAAAAAAATAAGAGATTTATCAAGAGATAATAAGTATTTTTTTTGTTAGTATAAGTACTAGTATAGTACGATTTAATAACAATACAACTTGACACTGTAACAAGAAAACTACTTCTCTTATTTTATTTAATATTACATTACAACTCTATTACAAATTTACTTAATATATATTACAACTTTTACAAAATAAAAATAAATCTACTGTAAACTTAATAAAGTCGGAACACAGCCTGAATATATAAATATATTCAACCTTTCCAGAGCTCTATAACACTAATGAGTCTTTTTAGGACTACCAAAAACAAATCTCATGTGAAATTTGTCAGTTATTTTTTAGCTTTCAGGCCGCCTTCGTGGCACTCAACAAAAACCAGAAAAATAACATTAAACCTAAAAAAACCTAACCTAACCTAGGCACATCCATTTTATCGTTATGGATCGCTCATACAAAAAGTGAACATATGCCGGCGGTAAGTTTTATGTGAGATTGCGTTATCCTAATCAAACACACTGTGAAATAAAGCGACCGGTTCAGCCCATATTCTGTTTGATGGTGATAAATAGGGCGGATTTATATGTAAATACATATTTTTAATTCAAATTATTTTCGGTTTTTATTTTATTTTCTACACAAATTATGATATTTGAAAATAAAGATTACATTTTCTCGTTCCAAATGTCATAATTTGTGTGGAAAACAAAATTATAACAAGACCGAAAATAATTTGAATAAAAAATATATATTTACATATAAATCCGGGCCCTAGTGATAAAGCAATCTCATATAATAAAGTTCCCGTCGCGGAACCCGTTTCCTGTGTGGCCAGGGTTTCAGATAGCCTTGTGGTCAAAAGCCTTAAATTTAAATGTCTTTTCGCACATAATCTATCTCAGTAAGATGATTAAGGGCCTCTTTCACCATCCTCAAGTAAAGTGTCGAGTAGGCTTTCCGCCAGTTAGGCACCCGTAACTCCATGTACAAGTTTCACGACGTTCGAGTAGCACTAATCATAAAATTAACCGATCCGTACCTTACTTGCCACATCTGCCCATAAGTGGTTTTAGTTTACAGTTAAAAATTGTCAGTTGTCATTTTGTGCAGGTATTTATCATAATGCCAACGATTATTTTAAAATTTATAATAAAAATGGATTTAATTGATCATCAATTGGATGAATTAAAACATTTTAGGACGCAACGAGTACCTAGGATTCGTGAATTTAAATTGCGTATTATTTTACGGACCTAGATGAAAGTGATTTTTTTGCCAGATTTCGTCTTTCGAAATATGCAATCAAGTCCTTAACTTAATAAAACATAAAATGATCTTTAATTCACAAAGGTAAGGTTTTTTTTTCATTATTTAAGTGATTTTACTAATAACCTATAAAATCTACTGAACTTCTTAGCAATAGGTAAACCATACGTTTAATCCCCTCTACTATTTCAGAAATCAAGCAGTTGCAACAAAAACAAGTCTGCTACTAACGCTAAGATATCTTGTTACTAGATTCTACTTAAGAAGTGCGGCTGATTTTTGTGGCGTCAGTCCACCAATAGCCGTATATTGAACGAATGTGACGTAATTTGTTACGTCATCCACTTAACGCGTAAGTTGTTCCTCGAAGCTTTATTTTTGTTTCTGAAATTGACAAACTTTTACTTGCAGATTAACATTAACTGGGAAGTAACTAATCAGCTTTACTTAGAGATGGTGAAAGAGGCCCTAAAATGTGTTATTCTGTATTAGAAAACATGACTATATTTTAATTATTGTGTATGCGTTCTCAATTCCAAAAGCATAAGACATTCGGTCATATGAAGATATAACGTCGACTGGTAAACAGAAAATGTGTACCTCCCTTAAATTTAATGTAAGTTCTTTAATTTAGCGCCCTTAAAAATAAACTATTCAAAAAATACAATCCGAAAATACAAATTATATATTTGTACCTTCGTACATAAATACAAAGTGGTACAAATTAAAATTTACGGAGTTCTCCAGGGTGCCACGGTTCTGCAGCCTTTGGATGTTTTTACCAAAGTTTGGGAGACCTCGAGCAGCACCCCCATTAGCCAATTAGTTAAGATATCCCTGCTCTCAAGTAACAAAACCATTCAATATATCCATAGCAGTTAAGTTAATGCTTAATCATATTTTTTTTCTTAGAATTAATAGATCCTTGCGAACATAGTATATAACTACATGCATGCGTATTTTATCTTTAGAAGAAACCATTAGAAATGCTTCAACCAATTTGCCAGTTTTTCAGCAGACTGTCGTCTGCTAAAGAATATAGCAACTACACTATCTACAAAAACAACTTTTTAATATTAGGACGAATTTTAGTCAATCATATTTATTGATTTATAATTAGATTAATTTTATTTAACCTTTGTCATATCAAATATTTGTTGAATGAACCATTTCTTGTAACATAAGTAGGATCGAATATCCTCGTTCCAAATGCCAAAGGCTATTATATAACAGGCTTTGTTGCTTTAGTGTGTAATCTACTCGTAGAAGTAAATTTGTATTGAAAGTAAGTAACAGCAACAAAATGGTTTTGTTAACTTTATAATTAATTAAAATAAAATGATTAATTGCATTTTATTTTAATTAATTATAAAGTTACTTAATTACTTAGTTAATATTAAAGTTACGTTTTTAATTAGACAACAAAAACCTGTTATATACAGTAGAAATGTTATTTTGTAATTATTCTAAAAAGAAAAATTATATATAGATCTACAACTAAATGTGGCATATTAAAGGTAGTTCTATATACACATATATAAAGCAAAACATACAATTGTTAATTACTCAATACAAAGTAATAATATAAAATATAGGATTATTTAATTTGTTTGTTAAATTTAGCAATGATTACTACATTCTAATTTGTCATATATTAAGAGTAAACAAATACAAGCACTAAGTGGACCCATTTACCAGCAGTATGAACATTCGGTCCAATCAGGAAAATAAAATTAAAATACTCCATCATAAAGCATTATGTTATATAAATGAAATCTAATATGTAAAAAAAAAGAAATATGTAAAGATTACGAAAGAAATAAACTTTCTTTATATAAAAAATAATAAGTTATTTTTCATTTCTTTTCCCATTTCCTTAAAATCAACGTTGACTACTTAATAACTTATTTTACTCTCTTTGTCATCTAATTATCATTTTTTTCAGGAGACATATCTTTGGTTGGTGACATACTTCTCGATTTACTTCTGCCTTTGCTCACAGACCTCGAGCGTGAACGGTCCCTAAAATAACAAAAAAGTTCTATCTACTCCAACTAAATCGAATAAATAGTTTATATTGAAGAAGATTCTTACTTGGACATTTCCTTGTCCTTTGAAGGGGACCTAGATTTACTCTGCTTTGGATTTGACCTAGAACGAGATCTAGACTTTGAAATTTCTTTGGACCTACGAACAAAACAAAAGTTAATTTTAAATACGTCTATATGCCTTAAATAAAACTAACTTTGAACGAGATCTAGACTTGGAATGTGCTGGAGATTTGCTTTTTGAATGACCTCGAGACTTGGATCTGCTAGAACGATGCGACCTGCTCCTTGAACGACTTCTGCTGTGAGACCTAAAGAAAAATCAATTACGTGTTAATTGTGAAGCCGTCTTAGGTTTTAATTTAAATAGTTCATCCTTAACTAATTTAAACTGGACAAACAAGTGAAATGAAATTTGCTTCAGTTTAAATTGAAAATTATTTTAAATATTTACCTGGATCGGGATCGTGATCTGGAGCGACGCCTGGATCGTGACCTCGACCTGCTCCTGCTACTGGATGATCTGGATCTTCTTCCGCCACGGCGCCTGTCTTCTTGTAAATGGATTCTACGACCATTTAATTCTGTGTCATCCAGTTTGTCAATTGCATTTTTCATATCATTGTAGGAAGCAAATTCTACAACTCTGCAAAGTAATAAAAACGGTTTTTATCGGAAATTTAACTACAACAGTAATATGTATTGTTTGATGATTTTAATTTCAGTTTGTTAGTTCGGCATCAATAGTAATTCAGACCCGAAAGATGAAAGCATCATTTAAAAATGTTTTTTTTATCATATGCGAAATAATACATGACCAGGGTTGTTTGGGAATTATAAAAATGTTATTTGATTGGGCTTACCCTTCATTGCGTCGTTGTTTGTGTGCATCAGCATAAGTAACTTCTCCAGCTTGTCTCATATAATCTTTCAAATCCTATATAAAATAAAAGTAGTTAGTAAAGATCTAAAAAAAATCACCACGAGGTGTTTTCTCGAATATATAAAATGGTATATCTTTGATAAAAGCAACTACTTTAACTATAAATATGTTTTATAATACCATTTTTATAGATACTTCCACAAAAAAGATAAACCAAACGATACCTGCACTTAAAATTCACAATTACAAATAAACATTTAAATTGTAATTACATTAAAAATTAAGAAACTTTCTACTTAGTTACGTTTTGTGCGTTGTTTTAAGATATTGATGTAATTCAAGAATTTAAATTTTGAGAAAATAAAAGAAAAAGCGCTTGCGTCTACTGTACAAAACCAAACTGAGATCAGCTACATCTTGATATTGATTCCTCCTTGCCGCTCCTTTGCGTTGTCCATGAAGAAAAAAATGTCAGTGCAATTAATAGTGCAAAAAAACCTTCCGAGAAAACGAAAAAATGTGAAAAAAAATAAAAGTTAAAAATCCTACGAATGAAAATGTTAGTGCTAGACTATTGATATAATGCAAGTGGTAAAGCCGAAATATTTTAGAATTGTCTACAAAAAACCTTGATTGTAATATTTTGACAGGTAATATCGTGACAATAATATTTTGACAGTGTAAGATCAGGCTTCGTTGTTCTAGGCGTTCCAAAAGTCCATTTTGATTTGTAATAAGCGTAGTTTCTTTGTTTGGAAATCTGTCCAATATCATTTTAAATCCTCCTTTTTATCCCCTTAGAACGTTCCTTCTTAGAAATCTTTCTATAATTCGTTTATATCATGTTTCTTCATAGGTACTCTTGTATATGATTGAGGAGAGAGATCCATCCTTGGTCCGTAGCGAAATGCAGGCGAGTTTGAAAGGTTTTTTGTAGACTAGATACAACACCCTAACATTAAAACAAAGTACCAAAATTTAATTACTTTATAAACTGATTGAAACCGATAGTAGTTGATAGAATGATAGGTAAGAGATAATATTTTCAACCAAATATCTCCATTCTAAAGGAAGTTTCACAACTGATGCATTCCTTTTTTGTTAAGTGCTGAATAGATTACATTTGTTGGGCTAAAATTCCTGGGTGTTTGGTTAATGCCACAGGGATTTCTAATAGGTGCAAACTCCAAGCTGCCTAATGGCGAACGGTTATTATTCTAACATACTATAGGGGTTCTCGATTTATAGAATAATTATAAAATTGGTACAAAAAGTGCTATTTAACAGAAGATAAGTTTGTAAAGAAGCAGCAAAACGTAACTAAGCCAATTTTATGTTTTTTTGATATAAATATAATAAATATATAATGGTATGATTCACAATAAACTGCGCGTCATGCTAAGGTATTACCTGAGACACGAGCAACCAATGGGGCGGTAGAAATAGACATGAACGGGTACTCGATCTCACTTGGCCACACTGATCTCATTGAATGACATTTTGAGCCTAGTACGTCACACTCCAAGGATATGGGAGCTCTTTGCAAAAAATCACTTTATTTTACATAATTCATATGTAACAATCGATTTGTTTTTATTTTTTATATATTGTTTGTTTGTACGGGTTGTCAATTGTTTTCTAAAGTAGAGAAATGAAATGTAAAATAAGGATAGGAAGGATTTAGGAACTATTAAAAATAAAAGTTAAAATTATATCAAAGTTAATAAACTATTTCACTAAACAAAACACAACGTCCTGTAACGAAATCCTGTTCCATTTTAGCACATCACGCTTTTTTGGAATGTTTATTCAGAAATGTACGTTTTGTTTTTGGCCTTGGATCGATCGGTTCCAGAGAAGTCGAAGCCATTTTTAGTTTGGTGTGATTTGAAGTACCCGAAGATGTTGTCCATTGGCGTGCCCACATGGTTTGAACGGATGTGCCCATTGGAATTGTGAACGCAATAAACTACTCATCGGATTGGAAACCCACGAAAACCCCAACGAAATCGAGCCATATTTTTTAGTCGAATTGAGTCACACTATCTGATTTTAAGGATTATAAAGGAATTAAGGAACCCAAAGACCAAAATAAATGTATTTACATGCAAAAATGACAGTAGTCAAAAAAACTTGTTTTTTTTAGGAAGTTTTCGAGTCACTCACCTGCCAGCTGACACGACTTGATAAATTTTCTACTATTAAACGATATTCTGTTCTTGTTGGTGGACCATATCTACACAAAACCATGATCTAAATTAGTAAAATAAATCTCAAAACCAAAACGAATCTTTTTTTTAATTATCAGACAATAAGTTATCGTTCATGACTATAATCAGCCCCGAAAGATGATTAAAAAAACATCATGTAAACATTTAACCTTATGGGGTAGTTTCTGCATCATATTTACCTATCATGAGATCGCATATCTGGGTCACGGCTATAACAAAACAACTGTATTAAAAAAATGAATAGATCAGAGGAAATAATAGTTAAAAAAGAAATAATAGTTTTAGCTTGACCTGATGAAATTTTCTTAAAACACAAAAGTAAAAGATCTCACATACAAATTTCTCTTTTAGGAAAACAATGGTTATAGCAACTATACTATTTTACAATAATAATTAAATGTTTGTTAAGATTATTGGAAAAAAAGCAAATGATTTTGGGATAAATTTGTTAATATGGTGTTGCATTTTTGACCTTTATACTATTTCCTGTTGGGGAAGAATATTTAATTTAAAATTAAGTGAATTTCCTATAAGGCCATAAAGAAATTCAAAAAAGTAAATATTAATGGCCATACCAGACGCCAGCCCATTTCTAGTTGTTTTTTGCCCATAGTGATCCCAAACATGGTACGCAGATCAAATATTGACCCTGAATTTAACAAAACATTTTTGTTTACCTAGCGTTTCTAAATGTTCCCACTAATTAAAATACATTTCCAAATCAATTTTAGGAAACGAATTTCTTCTTTCATAGCCTATATATTCATATTTGGGCTATGTGAATAACCAATAACTGTAATATAATATTTCAGTTCACAGCTATTTAGCTCTACAGGATTACCAAAACTACGTTTCTCTTCCTAAAGAAAACAAGATTAAAAAAATACAGGTCATGACGATTCAATGGTCCATTTAAAAATGATTTATTGTAATACTTCTGCATAATCATGATTGCATTCTACAACCATTAATGTATTTATGTTGAAAATGTTACTTACTTGTCACGGCTTCGTCCACGTGGAGGGCCATATCCCCGTCCGCCGCCACTTCCCCTCCATTGATCAGATCCCCTAGGAGTTCCTCGAGCCCTTTCAACAGAAACTCTGCAATGCAAGAGGAATATTAGCAAAGAGAATTTGGGATTAAAGATGTTTAATTTCTTCTTAGATTTATCAGTAGTGGTATGTTGGCATCAATAGCATTCAGACCCGAAAGATGTAAGCATCATGTAAATATTTCATTGAAAATAAAGCAAGTATTGTAATATTTGAAAGAGAGAAAAAAAATGTGAATAAGAAAGTTCTGGTTTATTTTCGTTTAGAATTCAAATAAATTTAATATTATTTGGTTAAACAAATCAATAAATAAATAGAAAGTATCACCTTTCTCCCAAAAGTTCTTTGCCATTTAGTTCGTAGACAGCGTCGTCGGCGTCTCTGTAATCGTCAAACTCCTGAAAAGAAAAAGTTTTACCGAGTTTAAGTTTCATTACCGAGTTTTTAAATTAATTAATTTTGCTCTATAAAAAAGTTCAGTCTTCAACTTACAACAAAGGCGAACCCGTTCTTCATTGCGACTTCCTTGATGCGCCCATACTTTCTAAAAAACTTTTCGATATCGCGTTCGCGAACTTTGTACGTCAAACCCCCAACAAATACTCGTGTACCCATACTGAAATCAACAAAAGGAACTACATTAATAATTAACACACAGTATGAATTTAAATTAATTTACAAATTACACAAAAAAGATTTTGAATTTCGGAATGGTTTTACAAGTACGTGCACGTATAAATTCTATAGTAAAATAATTGCTACTAATAATAAAAAGGTTTTTCTTTTTCATAGAATAATTTAGTAACTATGTAAAATATCAGTCAAACTCTAGAACAACAATGAATCAATCTGTAGATTTTGATGAAATTAACAAAATCTAAGGAAAGCGTTGACGGTAGCCTTTGTGTATCATGTATACAATACATTTTCTTCTTTCTTCTCAAAGAAAAAAATATGAACTTTTTTCACATTAGACCAGTGTCAGCCAAACTTTTACCTCACGACACAAGGGCAAAGAAAAATCGCAACAAAATTAAATATACTTGTAATATTGTATTCTTATTAAGCAAGAGAGGAAATTGAATTATTTGAACCGAAATAATTTTAATGGAACGAAATAAAAACAGCAGAGATAATTGAGAATCATAACGACAATGGCTGATTACAAAAAAAAATATCAGTTAAGTTAATTTACCGTATTTCCTACAGTCAAATTTTATTTGAAGTAAGCAACTATTATAGATCATAACTCAAATGAATGTAACACGAAAGTTTTTATATGATACAAGAATTATTTTATTGCATTATCACATTATCGCATTATTTTTTGCTTCCAAATTATAAAATATTTTCTAATTTTTCAAAAAACACACTATCTGTTTATTGACTTTAAGACAGCGTATGACTCTGTTAGTAGGCCACGAATTATATGCTGCCACTGGCGAGCTTGGAATCTCTAAGAAGCTAATAAAGTTTAACTCTACTTACGATGCTGTATTAAAATTCAAAACGACATGCCCACACCATATATAACTGATAATAGCCTGCGCCAAGTTGATGCGCTCTGATTTTTGCTGTTTAATATAGCACTCGAAAAAAGTATAAGAGATTCTCGGACAGAAATCGGATGTAATGTATTCTATAAATCTTGTCAACTGCTCGGGTTTGCCGATGACATAGAGATCGCTAACCGAAATGAAGGAAACATTTACCAAACCCAAAAGTGGGGGCGAATAGGATGGGATTAAAGATTAACGCCAGTAAAACTAAATATATGCATGAAACAAGTACCCCAAATACAGCACCAGAGATCAGGACCCCATCTGGACTAACCATAGGCACTCCTTTGAGATGGTCGAATTTTTATCCATTTGGGAGGATCCCGAATCATAAAATGCGGTCAAAAATGACCGCAGTATGGAGATGCGAAGAAAAATCGTCGCTGCCAACATGTGCTATTATGGTATACAAAGACACCTGCGATCGAGCCTCCAAAGCCGCAAAACCAAGATTCTAATATACCAAACCCTACACCGACCCATCTTGGAGTAAGCATCATTTTCGACGAAGGAAGTTGCTGCAGTAGATTCGAAGTGAATCAAGATGATATGGACGTGGTAAAAGTCTTGGAAAAGGAGGCGCCAAGCGTCATCGTAAAGTTTTTTGAGACAACATCCAAGGTATCATGAAGTCTGCCATTAGACGTTTGGCCTGCAGGGGAGCACGGAAGGAGCCTCCACGCGTGCATTTTCTCCTGTATATGCAGAACATGCCGGCGCTCCCTGGTAACACCGTCTCAAGAGATCCTTCCACCACCGAACACGAAAAAATAAGTTTGGTCCGCAGAGTTGTCGTGAAACGTATTTCCGGTCCGATATACGAATAGACCCGCGGCGTTCTCAAAGTTCTTCTCGAAAACACAGCCATGGACGCCGTCTACGGTCTCAAGAGACAGGGACGCACCCTCCACGCACCCTACGACAGGGTTTTATGACGGGGGTTATGACTTGACAAAGGTTCTGCACCAACAGCAAACAAACAACACAGAAAAATCCAATAAAATGCGCATTTTCTAAAGGAAAGTTCTACGAAGGTTCTATGGAGCAGTCCAAGAAAGAGGCAAATGGTGTATCCGTTACAACCATGAGCTATACGACCTGTACCCAGAATCCAACATAATACATAGTGCATAAGAATAGGACGATTAAGATGGGCTGGACAAGTGAACAGACTGTGCGATGTGCGGGTACAGAGACGAGCGGGTACGCCCTTCCGGTTCGTTAAGTGGCAAACCGGAAGAGCGAAGAACACCAGGGAAACCGAAACTCCGGTAGGAGGATGAAGTCAACCAAGACGCAGCGGCCATTGGCGCTCGAAATTAGCGCCATGTGTCACAGTACAGAGCACGATGGCGACGTCTTTTAGGGGACGCAAAGACTTACAACGGGCTGTTACGCGAGTGATGATGATGATATTTGAAAAAAGAAAATTTTGAAATGTCGACTACCAGTCAAACTAAATACTTTTACAAATTTAAAACAAATAACAATAATAACAAATCTATAAATATATTCAGCCTTTCCGGAGCTCTATAACAATTATTGAGTCTTTTTAGGAGTACCAAAACAAATCTCAGTGAAATTTGTAAGTTATTTTATAGCTTTCAGTCCACCTTCACCATCTTAAATACTTTTAGTTTTACAAAACTAGTTGAAGGAAACTTGGAACTAGTTGGAAAATCAAATATTGATGGAACTATTAATATTTTGTTAAGCAATTTACGAGTGAAATTGAAACTGAAACTGAAAAAAATGAATTTAAATTTTTAATGTTTGAAATCTGTTCCTGTGCAACTTTGTTTCTTTATATTCGCGAGTTATGTCGAATGAATAAGACAAAAAGCCCCTTTAGTATAAAGTGACCACACGTCCCGTTTTTGGAGGACTGTCCCGCATCCCGCCGATTTTTTAAAATGTCCCGCTTTTTATAAAACATTTTTTATTTTAAATGTACTGTGAATATATAAAATAAGATTTTTCCACATATTCCCATAAAATCTCCTTTTTTTAGTGTCACCCAATGAAATTTTTTAATATACTCGAATTGAACTGTCTATTCTTCAAGATATTCCAAGCAGATACTATAAAATTTTTTGACTTCTTTCAGAAAATCCGGTCGTTTAATGGCACCTTCTTCTAAAATTTTCATTGGGTGACATTGAAAAATGATATTTTATGGGAATATGTGGAAAAATCTTTTGAATATATTAGTAACCACTTTCCGAAAAATAATATTTGCGAAAATGATCTTTTTTGATGAGGCGTTATTGGCAAAAAGATCGTTATATACTACGTTAGCAGTGCACGTCAGAAAATTGATTTTCACTACGTTTACGTTTTTTCATTTAATGACACAATTTGTTGCCATGGTAACAACAACTCCATTTGATTTACAAAGGACTTTTACGCACGATTTGGATACTTTTACACACTATTATAATAATGGCATCCTTCACATACAATAATGTATTTATGTGTTCATTTTGGTGTGTAACCAACCAGTAAATAATTTTTTTTTTTTTGTTTGAATTATTTGTCCCGCTTTGTCTCAATGAAAATGTGGTCACTTTACTTTAGTACATATTTTATCAATCATATTGAAAAACCCGTTAATCTTTAAGAAATTAAACTCGCATTATTTAATTTTATATAGTTAGTTTATAGTTACTGTTGATATTTTATTATGAAAAGTTAAAATTTGAAATTTTCTAATTTAAGAAAATCGAATTTACGTACTAAAATGTATGATGAACTGAAGTGTAGATTAATCTGATCTTCAGAACGAATATTTTATGAGATAATATGTAAATTGTGTGTAAAATATGTATGTATATGAAATTGTTAACTAATTCTAAAGTTGAACGATAAGAAGTTTTAATAAAACTCGTTTATAAGCTAATACTTTATTGAAATTGATACTATCAATAAATATGTTTTATTTGAATAAATTGCTGTAAAACGTTCATAAATTTTAATTAAACCGCTTTTCTGAATTTATAAAAACGAAATATACATATAACAAAATATGTAGGTTTGCAAATTATATAAATGCAAAAAAAACCGGATTTTGTTTCTTGTATTCAGCACAAAAAGGACAGTTTTCCATGTTTTCTAGTTTTTCAATAAAATTTTATTTTTGATAAATATATTCTTACCTTTCATCAAATATTAATTAAGTGAATGGAAATTTTGAACAAAATAAAAACTGTTTTTTTAACCCATCTTTGGCCAAGCATAGAAATAGATGATATTTTAGATTTGTCTTAAATAAAACGCATTAGAATGGTTGGTGAACAAGAAAGTTTTAATAAAAAAAAATTTTTAAAAAAATTGGCTGTACAAAAATTTGAGTGGTTCGCATACGCACCGTTGGCGAATAGGGGTATATAAAATTAAATATATTTGTTAAAACATTCTGAGTGCAGATGCACATTACATTTTTTGCACATATAAATTGTGTTTGATTGACACACTTTACATCTTAGCCGCTTTCTCGTTTCATGCACAATAATGAAATGTCCAATATTATCTTTGCGCACTTCCAATGGCACTGCTACCTATATTTGCAATAGTAACTAATGGGAAAAAATTATCTAATCTACATGTAAATTAAGTTTATTGTGTTTACTCTTAGAAGCACCAACAACAAATGAAATTATACAATAAAAAGTTATTAATTATTTAGTTTGATGGGTTCATTCAATAAAGCTTTTGTGGCAATAGTTTAAAATTTGAAGCAAATTTAGATTTACCTACTTTTCTGAACCACCAAGTCTATAAACTTATATAAATAAAAATGAAAGCAAATTTAAAAAATCTGAGCACAATCTCTTTTAACCCACAAAACCCAAAACGTTGCTTTAAACGAAATTCTTATCTTATCAATTCTATATTTTAGTTAAAAAAAAACAAAAGATAACATGTACATTATATAATATTTCTTATAGAAAATAAACATTAAAGTAAAATAATACCAAAAATATATGTTTATAGCCTTGAAACCCATAAATATTACGACAATCTTAGTTCAATAGTTTATTAAATATCATTGGTAAAACAAGCTTTATATATTACTTTCGAGATAGAGCAACTCACACGCGCAACGCCGGATAATTATCATATTTTGGGTCCAAATAAAACATCTTGCCAAATAAATAAAATAAATGACTTCGATTTGAGACGAATGGAACACGTAAATGTCTTGTCTGTTATTTTATTTATTTATGAATATATATATATATATATATATATATATATATATAAAAGATATTTTATGTTGAAACGTGGACGGCTACAAAGCGGCAAAAAATAAAATGGTGGACGACACGTGTTTGTCCCCTTAAAAATACCAAAGAAAATAGGATATAGAGATCACTGATTGGATTTAATGCATGTTTTAGTATTTTCGTACATTTTTAAAATGAACGTTGACTGGATAAACAATTATTGTTTAATACGAATTATTGTTAAAAACTGAATTAAAATTTATCTAATTCTTGTTGAAACATTCACACTACAACTGCTCTTTATAAATAAATGGAAATGCTTAATTATTTAAAAAAATAAATAAATTATTTACTTACTCTAAACGCGATGTTGCTAGTACAAAAATAATCACGCTTATGATAAAATGGCGCTGGATGGAAGCGTTACTGACGCAGTGATAGTGAGAGACCTCTGACGGGACGCGATTTCCCGACAAACCTAAAATATCAAAATTCCCACCCGTAAAATACACCCCTAACACAAAATTCCAATAATTACCTCAATAATCCCCTAAAATTGCACAAGAAATTAAAAACTAATTACATTTGATTCTCAACTAATTAAATGTCGATCCTTAACAATTATTGGTTCGCATTAATAATCTTGATTATTAACAAATATTCTTTATCAGCGACTGCTATTCACAGACACTTTTCAATAATTTTATCGTGTTAAATAAATTAATCGTGTCTTTAATTATTAAACATTATTTTTCTAACAGCAA
This sequence comes from Phosphuga atrata, assembly GCA_944588485.1. Taxonomy (NCBI): domain Eukaryota; kingdom Metazoa; phylum Arthropoda; class Insecta; order Coleoptera; family Silphidae; genus Phosphuga; species Phosphuga atrata. The sequence continues at coordinate 48,053 of CALYMW010000044.1, forward strand.
GAGTTTTGGCTTTTAAATTGCACATTTTGTTGTTGTTTTTATTTGGGGCTCCAGGCTATTCGTAATTTGACCAATTGGAGAACGGCGTCGGAATATTTCCATCATTTTTGAAACTTTACTAAAAACATAATTTAAAGTAACAAAAGCTTTGTTTGTTTAGTATAGTGTAGTCGTTTTTCTTATTCGAAATTCCAAGATTAGAAAAAAAAATTAAAATCTAAATATCCGTTTTATTCTTTCTCTATTAACCGTCTTTTTGTTACTATCATGTAATTTTTTAAACTATGCGGTTATTTTTCTTCCTATCCATCTTTTCACTATAAAAACTCAAAAAGGATTTTTTATTAGTCTTTATATAACGCTGATTTTTAACGACCACGTTGTGTTCACCGTGTTCCTATTTTTCCTTTGAATGCCTTTCTTCTAAATTGGCCCATTGATTTTAAATTTTGTTATACATTCCACTCTCTTTTTGGAATTCAATAATTTTGGGGCATTGTTCCGAACTTGAAAAGCATTCAAACTATCGGAACACAGCCTGAATATATAAATATATTCAACCTTTCCGGAGCTCTATAACAATTACTGAATCTTTTTAGGACTACCAAAACAAATCTCATGTGAAATTTGTCACTTACTTAAAAGTTTTCAGTCCACCTTCGTGGCACTCAACCAAAACGAAAAGCATTGCTTTGGATTAGCTGGAACATTGAGTGCTACTCAGGTGCTACTCTCATGTTATATGAGGCAGCACATGTGAAATGTGTTCAACGGTAAAGGGAATATCGTATGTTTCGCATTTTGCCGCACATGTCTTGGAGATCAGATGTGAGTCGTGGGGTATTTTCATATATATTATTTTTGATTTGTTGTTGTTTGCTATTGCCTGTGTTCATCCATATTTCGTTCCAATGATTGTTGAAGTATCCTTGTATGTACTGTATGGCTTCTGAAAGGGCCATTTAGGTCGGCAAACCTGGCCGATTGGTCAGCTTTCTCGTTGCCCGGGATTCCTTGGTATGCAGGAATCCATATGAGATCCACCCTTGCTGAACTTCCTAGGTCGAATAGGATATATTGAATTTATTGTACAATAGGACTCCGAGTACCGCTCTTTCGTGGATAAAAGCACTGATATAGAGTCAGATAATATTGAGGTACTGGTTGGAGATTTCTGGACTATGGTCAGGGCTCTACAGATTGCGTAAATTTCGCAGAATATTTAGAATTGGTCTGCGAGTCGGAAGGCTTTTATAGAAACGTGGGTCACTATGGCGCAACCTGTTTTGCCTTCTATTTTTGGCCCATCTCTATATCTAATGGTGCGTTCTTCCTGAGAGGGGACCAGTTCATTGAATTTAGCTTGGTATACTATAGTTTAATATTGGTAGACTATAGTTTCTATAGTTTAACAAAAAAATCAAAAAAGACATACGGTGGGACATACGTACATATAGGACCAAAATTCTTGAAACTACAATTTCAAACAAAACAATAAGGAAATGCCAAGATCAAAACTCTCAACTGGAAAACAACGAATGTCTAAGCTCAAGAACAAGCAACAAATTGTAATATCGAACAAATACCCCGAATAGTCGAAGACTGCACTTATACAAATCCAAATCAGCCGATGCAAAGTCGACGAACCACAACAGAGTATTAAACGTGTAGTCATAGGACGTGCCGGAAATTCCTCTCGGTGAAATAAGATCTGCCCTGAATAGGATGGAAAATGGTTAATGCCCGGGCGAAGATCGCATCACATGAGAGATGTATTAGAAAATTCAATACAAATATTACTAAATAAATGTATGCGGGATATAGTAATAGACCTTTTTACGGTTAGTTAAATATGAAAGGGAATATGAAAGTTTCGGGCACATTTTGCTATTTTCACTTTTCGTCACTTTTTTGACGTACGTAGCGAAAATTGACGCATGCGCACATAAAAATTCCTCTATGAAAAGTTCTATTGTAACTGATCCGTTGAGAATATAAATAATAAGACTTGGTTCTAAATATTTACAAAAACATCGAGGGTCCTTTTTTACCCACTAACAATCGTTCCATGAACAAATCTTGGTTCAAAAAAATGGTCTTGGGAAATGGTCTTGGCGAGCATGTGATGCGTTCATTGTTACTTTATTCACGTTTTAAAGAGGAAATAGAAACAGTTATGAAAGGGTCTGCCGACCGTCTATTCAATCACTTAAAAAGTAGAAGCGTTTATTTACAAGAAATTGATGGAAGGTTTGGATTTCTTCTTGATACTTAAAGCCGAAACAAGCTTCTTGAAAGAGCGTTGTGAAAGAAATGGAGAAGTTGTGATGTGGATGGGCAAGAATTATATTAAGAAATTTTGGACTTTAGAACGCTGCTAACAAGCCGTACCGAAAAAATATCAAGCCCCGAACTATAGACCTTTTTACGGTTAGTTAAGCCCATGCGCGTCCGCCTTGTTTAGAAGGCTGGAATATGAAAGTTTAGGGCACATTTTGTTATTTTCACTGGTTATACGTCAAAAAAGTGCCCAAAAACATTGCGGAAATGGACGCATGCGCACAAAAAAATTTCAACTATGAAAAGGTCTATTCCCAAAGAATAGTGCAACGCGGAAGTCATACTTCGGTTTAAAAAAGATGATACAACATAGAAAATTATCGCCCCATCAATCTACTGGTTTACATAAAGCCTTTGACTCGGTAGAGAGATGGTCAATCCTAGAATCATTACGGAACGCCAGAATAGACTAGACAAAAATATCTATACAAATGCGACGATTCATGGTAAAAGTGAAGAAGACTAACAAAATATATATAGGGAGAGGGGAGACCAACAAAATATATATAGGGAGAGGGGTACGTCAAGGGGATACGATCTCCCCGAAATTATTTACATCGATCTTAGAAGACGTCTTCAAGAAAATTCATTCAAAGAGTTGGAAGAGATGCTGTAACAGCTAAATCAAGCAACATACGAGATTTGTTTAAGAATGAACATGGGAAAAAGAAAGATCATGAGTCCAGAGATTCCCCACATTGTCCTCGATAAGGTAACCATCGAATCACTTGGGAAGGGAAAACAAAACAGCTGAAGTGATCAGACGGATTGGTGTTACATGGGCTGCGTTTGGCAATCTAGTACATTCTGGGAAACAAAGATACCAATAAACCTAAAAAGGAAAGTTTACAACTCCTGTATATTGCTAGTAGCTAGATACGGTTTAGAAATCATGAGCTTGACAGAGAACCGATCGACTAAGGGTAACGGAAAGGGTCATGAAACGATCAATGCTTGGGATCTCATTAAGAGGCAAAGTCAGGAATGAGATTATCCGAGGAAGATCGAGAGTATCCGACGTTAATGAACGCATAGCGCAGTTAATATGACCTTTGGTCGGACGTATCGCAAGACTAAGCAACAACAGGTGGATTACCAGAATTACGCAGTGGCGACCTAGAGAAACGACAAGGAGCAGGGTTCGTCCACTAAGAAGGTGGTTGAATGACATTAAATCGACCGCTGTTAAAGACTGGCATCGCAAAGCCCAAAATCGTCAGATGTGGAAGACATACGAAGAGGCTTATGTCCAGGAGTGGACGATGGAAAGCTGATGCAAAAGACGAGAAGAAGACTACTGTTGGTGTGTTTGCTTTTCGTTGTCGGTGAGCTCGAGGTTGACTTTGCAGTCCATGGAGGAATTGGATGTAGCTTAGTTTTTTCGGTCATCGGAAGTTGAATGCCTAAGGTCCTTCTAATGGTTTCAAGATATAACAGTAGGTTTATCATTACGCGAGTGTTTTCTAGTACTTTTATTTCTGTAGCGGTCAGTTTTTGTATGTGAAAGGGAGGATTTATAGATTTACTGGTTAAGGCGTATTTTACGATTACCTGCATCCTTCTGATGTCTAGTAGTTTTACATTAGCTTCGGCTGATATTCGGAGTGGATTTGAACGCTTCAACAGCGAGTCTGACCGCCGAGGTTTGAATATGGTTGAGTCGTTGTAGTGTGTTCTTCTTTGGCGAGTCTTATAGAATTGAGCCGTAGTCTAATTTGGATTGAATTATTGATTACTATGTGTTTAGTAGTATATCTTGGTCAGCTTCCAATTTACTGATGCTAGTGCTCCGAGTATGTTTGTTCTTTTTTGGCATTCGATTATGCTGTGTGAGGAACCCAAGTAAGTTTGGGGCCAAATGTCATACCAAGGATCAAGGTAGTATTTTCCTAGCGAACATGATCGGGTATACTCAGCCCAGTTCTGGAGATTATTTAGGTCGCCTCGTAAAAGATTATTTATAACTTTGTAATTTGACTAATTTTATATGTTTAATCTAGAATTATCCCTTATATGCCTATTAGTGTTAATATTTTTATTGTTAATATATAACATTTTTAGTTATATATAACATTGTTAATATTTTTTCAATAAATTGACAGTGTAAAGATAAAAACAGCAAATAAATTATTCAAAAATAATAAATTTTATTAGTTATTTTATTCATACAAAATAGTTTCAATATTGATTTATAATGTTTTTTTGTTGTTGTTGTTGTTGTGGTTTTGATTATAGAAATTTTCGTGTAAATCATATTAATTATGGGAACGCTTTAATTGGCTTGTTTGTATTTTTGTATCCAACCGGTTCCAAATAAGAATTAAATTTTAACAAGTATTTTTGGGAATTCCAGACGCGGTTCAAACAACATTTGTGAAACACATTTCATGTTTGTCTTTAAAAGAAATTTAGAGTTAGACCAACAAAATAATAAATAAATAGACCACAGAAATAACAACAAAATTATATTTCAATATGAAACAATAATTTATAAACATTACTAATTCAAAGAATCATATAATCTGTCGTATGATATTCACAAATATATTTTGGAATTTTTAACTATTCCTAAATATATGGGATTTTAACTAAATATTGATTTACTAATTAAATATTGATTATAATATTGATTTAACTAATTATTGATTGTTAAAATATTGATTTTAACTATATCAATAAATAATGAGTAAATGGTGGATTATAAGTTTTAATCATTCTTTGATTTCCCTAATAAATTCCTTCATAAAATTTGCTGTACTCATATTAATATATAAAGAGTCCGTTTTTTTTTTTGGGGAACACAATATGTTTTTCATTTTAAAAATAAATGTATAAGCTATTTATTGTGATTAATTAATTGCCATTAACTATGTCCACTGAAAAAAGTTGTTGCATATATTTATTTATACTTGTTTCAACGAGGTGCAACCCAGTTAGTAATCTATATTGCTGTAAAATTGTTATTGTGAGCGAATGTTTATATTTGCTCCACAATTTATCTTTAATGTAAGTTTATTATTGATAATAATTTCAGTAGTAAGAAACCAAAACTTTATATAAATACCAGACAATAATAAACCTATTATCGGGGCGATTCTGTAACAGAAACGTTAAAAGTTAATTGAAAAGATGCCGTTAACATTTTTCTATTTTCGCTAATAATAAAAATAAATAACGTTCAAGCAAAAGTTAACAAAGTATTCTTCGCCATCGCTCCATATTGTTAATGAAAATGGAGAATTGGCTTATACTATAGATGCAAACTGTACGATCCTTGCAGTATATTTTTCTAAATTACTAAACAGTGATTTCCCACAAGAAAAATTTACGTGCATCAATTCTTATAAAATTAATCAAGATTCAACCCCACCGACTGTACAAGAGATTAAAGAAATTATTCAATGACTAAAATATAACAAGTCATCAGGGGAGGATCAAATAACTGCAGAATTGTGGAAAAATGCAGCAGAAAATTGTATCACAAAATTACACGAAATTATGTTGGACATTTGGCAAACGGAAAAAATCCCCTCGGATTGGAAGTTGGCGATAATCCATCCCATACACAAAAAATAAGTAAAACAGACCCAAACAATTATCCAGGTATATCCCTTCTTCAGGTCACATACAAAATTCTTTCAAAAGTTTTACTAACGGACGGTTATGCGCAGGCAAATTTTGAATTTGAAAAACATCATACAATATTTTGGCAACACAACTAACAAAAAATATGTCATAACGTTTGTGGATTTCCGGAAAGCATATGACAGTATAGATCGCGAATCACTCTTTAATGTTATAACAGAATTTGGACCATAAAACAAGAAATATTATCAAAGAGACAAAGGCTAAAGTAAAATTTATGGGTGGATTAAGTGAAGTGTTTGAAATAAATACGATGGAATTTACCCATTACTTTTCAATTGTGCCCTGGAAAAAGTTATTAGAGATTGGAGAAAAGCAGGGGCACCATCTCACCGACTAGGGCCAAAGATTAAGGATATTCAAATAGACTGCCTAGCGTTTGCTGATGATATGGCACAAATTGCTGAAGACATCTCTGATGCACAGAAGCAGATTACTATATTAGAAGAACAAGCAGCAAAAATAGGGCTCATATCATAAATTTAAATTAACGCTAACAAAATTGCTAGAGTATTCAAATACTTAGGAATTTAAATACTTAGGCGAATGGGTTACAGAAAATGACAATGAAAATAAATCTGTAACATCAAGAATCCAGTAAAATGGAGGTTGCTTTTCAATACACCAAATATGTTTATAACAAGCAATGCCTGTCATGAAATAGTAAAATTCACCATTACTTAACAGTGATTAAACCGGAAGCTCTTTATGCTTCAGAAACGCTCAATTTACAAATTAAGACATTAGAGGAACAATAAAATATTGAGGAAAGGAAAATTATGAGAAAGATCTTAGGACCCAGATTAAAAATGGCATACACTATCCCAAACCCAATTCTGAAATATATAAGAAAAATTTTAAACTTACCGATACCATGAGAATGAGACGAATTCATTTTTTGGGTCATTTCTAAAGAATGAATCATACAAGACTTACTTACCGAATCCACAAATTTCTACAGAACAAACGTACAAGACCAAAGTGGTACAAACAAGTGGAGAGGGACCTAGTGGAGATGGGATCGCCAGATCTGATGCATAGAAATGTGATCAGGAATATTGTTCACACAAGGGGATTTGAGGAAGATCAGAAGAAACCAACGACGTCCATGGTCGGAGGAACAGAAACTACAACAATCCATGCATATTGGGCGAGGAGGAAGGGCTATTGGGCTTGAAGAGCTATTGGGCGAGGAGGAAGGCTCAACATACGTTGATTCCGTATGGTCCTAAGTGACCCATCCTCGAGAAGAAGAAAAATAAATAAATAAAATAATAGAGATTATAAGAGTCCGATTTCCATATATCCTGAAATTTTATCGCAAAATTCCAATTGCATTATTGTATTCCATCAAGTGACCTAGAAAGGAATTGGATACAAAGCTAGAAGAAATGAGAATGGAAAACAGAAGGTTGGAAGATAAGCTTGAAAGAGTAGCGAAGAAACAGAATGAGGAGGTAGAATTGGAAAAGGTCTGGAGAAAGGAATTGTTAGGGGAATTGGGGGCTATTAGGGATGACAATAAGAAAATGAAGAATAGGATTTTGCAGTTGGAGGACGAAGTCAGTTAAGGAAGGGAATGAAACAACCGAGTGTAGGTGGGAGAAGGATGTGGTGCGCTGAGAAGAAAAATGAGTAGTATAAAAGAGACTGACGATAAAAGATGAAGGAGAGAAATAAGAAATAATATCGTAATTTTGGAATTGAATGAGAGGCATGGCGAGATTATGCAAAGAAAATCTTTGAAGAAAAATCCTGGATGCTTTCAAAATTAGCACCAGTGGAGGTATCAAAGGACCATCTGTGGCAAAGTTACTAGCTTAAAGTTGTTAGGGTTAAAAAGTTACTAGGGAGAAAAAGAGGGAGGTTATGGGCATAAATACAAACTTAAAGGAACCAGAGGTTTTATACCGGACAATTACACCCCAACAGAGCAGGGAATTCAAAAAGAATTGTTCAGAAAGGCAAAAGTCATAAAAGAACGATCAAAAAATTTAAGATGACGGGAAATGGATGCCGTGGTCCGAAGCGGCAAAAAACTTGTGAGGGAAAACTTAATGAAGAAAGGGCAGAGGCAGGGGTGTGGAAGGGAAATGGAAAATATTAAGATGTTGTTTTGGAATGTGGCGGGTTTGAAGAAAAAAATGGAAGCAAGAGACGGAGCGTTCACAAGGTTCTTACAGAAGTTCCAGTTCATCGGATTGGCGGAGACGTGGTTACAGGAAAAGGAATTGGATACATGTAGGTGCAATCTTCCAAACGATTACAGATGGTCGATGCAGGCGGCGGAGAAAATTAGTAGATTTTGTAGGGCGAAAGGAGGAATTATTACAGGGATTCACAACGCTATCACTGAATCTAATAAAATACCCGTAGAAACGAAAGGGAATATGTTTAGGGGATTGAAGTTAGATGGTAAGTGGCGACAATATACATAATAATAACAATCTCGCAGCAATCAAGGAGATGATCAAGACTAATACAGAAGGGAGAGTAGACTAATTTTAGGAGGGGACTGGAATGTAAGATTAGTGGAAGAACATATACACTGGTTAAATCCGGTCAATTGAAAAGAAAAAAATTTAGCACAAAGTTAGAAATTCGGAGGAAAAAGTTTAGTTGGAATGGGCGAAAGAGAATCAATGGGATATTTTGAACGGGTGTATAGATGCAACGGGAACTTCGGTTATTTACCTGATTATTACAAATAATGAAGCAGGACACGAAATAAAATTGATGGAAACTGGAATACGATGTGATTCGGACCACATGCCGGTAATGGCGTCGCTGAAGCTGCAAAGGGAAAAAGTAGACTGGCCGGAGAAATGGGTGACCAGGTGGGATAAGAATGCTTCAGAAGAATACAGAAGTATTTAGGATAAGTAATTATTTGAGTTATGTGTATAGGTTTGATTTAAGTATATGTGTATATGGTAGTTCTTATATATTTTTGATGCCAATAAAGTGATCTACGTTAAGTTACCTTAAGTTTCAACACTTCACCTTTTGGGTAGTTATCTAAAAATCAAACATTTCTTTTCTACCATTTCTAAAATTACCAGTGTGGCCAAATAATGAACGGTGAAGAAGTTTCTGAAGCAACAAAAAGAAAAAAAAGTGTAATCTAAAGCAGGAAACGGGCTTTATTTGCTAGAAGTAAGTGTAAATGGTAAACTTAAACATGGATCAGTAAATGATGCAGCCGCTCGGGATTCCGTATCGGAGAAGGCAATAAGTTAAATTTGGCAATGAGGACAACAATCTTTAATTGAACGATCTGTAAGTGCAAATATAGATTCTCGGTAATCCGGAAGAGTCGGCAGGAAAGGAAAAACCATATATATTGAAAAGATGAAGGAGATACCCACTAATCGCCGTAAAAATTTTCGGTCACTCTCACATGCTATTGGAATTTCAAAAAGCACAATTCACAGAAACAAATAGGAACTGATAGAGCCTCTTTACAATGCAGTAAAGCCATTCCTTAGGGACCGTAACAAATTCTAGCATTTGGAATACTGCCTGGCAATGCTTGATTTGGAAAGTATCGCTGCTGGTACACCAACTTTTAAGGATTTGAAAAACTACAAACTACATCATGTTTATGAAAAATGATTTTGTTTCAAGACACCGAACAAGTACTACTTCGTCCACAATTAGACGGATCAAACATGCAAAAATATGAGATTCATAATGAAGGTAAAGTTTTTTGCCGTGGGACAATTCCCGTAATCAATGGTTTGAAGGGAAAGTAGACATTCCCCAATTTTTAAAAGAAGAACCAGTCAAAACTGAGCAGCTGGGACTCTTAAAACAAAGGTCATTTAAACTGTGAACAAAACCGAATATAGAAAAATGATAGTGGATAACCGTCCTGAAATTGTTGCTAAATGGCCTCGGTCTAATAGTACTCCTTATGGATTCGAGAGGACAACGCTAACGGCATTTTGACAAGAATTCAATGAACGTTTAAGCTCGTTAAATTTCAACAATACCCCAACTTAATCAACGTAATGTTTCAACCCCCTAACAGTCGTGACACCAATGTGCTTGTTCTCGTTTTGAATGCCATTCAGTTGCTGCAGTACCAAAGTGCTATTTCAAACGTCGAATTTATTGATTTCGTCACTGAACGCTTTTAATGAACTGAGTAAGGTCTTACATGCACTGAACAAGGTCTTCCTGTCATATAAGCAGTTCATGATAGAAATGATGAAAGTAAATTATAGAAATATAGAATATAGAAAAATAATAAATAATAAATATAGAAATATAGAAAAAAAGAAAGTACAATTATAAGTTGCCCCATTTAGGCAAAGGCAAATTGACTCGGACCGTTATCACTTCAAAAACAAAATTTGCCGAAAAAAGTAACTATTTTTAATATATTTTGAAGTGTTATTTCTAAACATTTTATAAAAGTCATATCTTTTATATGCAATTTGTTCTTTGATTTAGTAAGTCTTAAAACAATAATAAACTTCAGAGATATATAATCTTAAAATATTTTAAATTTACAGTTTTCAACCATAAGGAGCAGTGTTGTACCTTGGCCACTGTCGATCAGTTGTACTTTGGTCGGTGGCCTAAGTACAACCTGGATGTTGTACTTTAACCAGAGAGATTTATCTTTATTTATTTCATATTTTAAGAATAAATTCTTAAGGAAATTTCTTCAGAAGTCATGCGTAGAAGTAAGAAAAAATCACACACAGAATTCATTCAAAAAAATTAAAATAATGTCTCTATCTGTGACAACGGAAAGTACTTGCCAACCCAATATTTTGATCCATTTAATTTTGATCCTTTTTATTCTAAGACGGACGAACTTATTTTGGGATTTCAACAAATCTTAAAATAAAGGAAAAACCATAAAGTTTACATAAGTATTTTTATAATATTTTTATTAAATTAACGTTTTAACTTTAAATTAATTGTTAAATTAACTTTTAACGTTTCTCTTCGATAACACCACGTTACATTTTCTTGTTGTTAATTTGATTGTTCACATATGCCAAATATTATTTTCTAGTTAGAGGAAATATTGTTGGAGCAACTTTCAAGAACTTTGCATCACGCAATTAAGTAGCTGGAAGGATTAAGATTATAGGATTAAGATATGCAAATGTTTTATGTTAAATGTTAAATTATTTTATGTTTAATATATATTTTAATTATGTTATGTTAAATGTATTTGCATGCTCCACTCAAGTATTTCAAAGATAAATATGAATAAATTAAAATTCCTCTTAATTTATTATTGCCAAAACGACAAAGTGTTTCTTGATTATGTAAGCAATAGCTAACATAAGTGCAAACGCGAATAAAATGGAAACCACAAATATGACATTGACATTTTTATCAACTTTTGTTACAAATTGTATTAATTTATTTAATGCGGTACACCAATGGTTTCAAATTCCTAAGTTAACACTGGCAGCTAAATTCAATCCAACAATAAGCGAAACGCAGACATGAACTAGATCAGTGTCTGCCAAACTTTTTTATCTCATGGCACAAGGACAATTTGTTTCACGGCACTCCAAACAAAAATCTCAACAAAACTGTTTTTATTTATTAGTATAAATAAATACTGAATTAAAGAAACAATTAATTGAAAAAGTAATGTCAAAACGCGGCTCTAAATTAGATAAACAAACGAGAAACACCTCAACTATTATCTGTAAATGTTCCCGGTTTTAATTTAATTTCATTGGCATATATATATATATATATATATATATATATATATATATATATATATATATATATATATATATATATTACTATTATTTACTATCGTAAATTCTCTTTAAAGAGAGCGTGTAAACTTGAACAAAAATCATGTCAACTCAGTCATGCGGCGACGTTCTTCCCAAATCCTCTTCATTCGTACACTATGTTCTTTCTTCCGTTCGTCCGTCCACTTTTTTCCTGGTATCTTTGGGAGCAGTTCTTTATCAAATTTATGGTGCATTATGGTGTTTCTAAATTTTACCCGATCATTCATGTATCGTGATGTTTAGCTGCTTGAGGTCTTCTACAGTTTCCTGTATCCATTTGGACCTATTTTTACTGTTGAAGGTAATTTTGAAAATTTGTTTCGTAATTCTGTTCTGGTTCTTTCTGTATATGTGACCAAAAAATAGCTCGTCTCTTTCTGAAAGTGTCAGTGATAGGTTCTACGGTTTTATATATTTCTGACGATGGTCTCTTAATCCATATTCCCTCTTTATTCACTGGCCCAAAAATTTTTCGGAGAATTTTACGTTCTTGTTTCTCTATTTCTTTGATTTTTGAGTGACCATGAATTAATGTTGTTTCTGCGGCATAAAGTGCTTCAGGAAGAACGACTGTTTTGTAGTGTTGTAATTTTGCATTAAGAGATTTTTTGTTATAATGATTCCAAGTAAGTCGGTTGGCTCTCTGTAATTTTTTTACTCGTTCTTGATTTGCTATTATATTGAGGCCGGACGGTTGGATGATTTCTCCTAAGTATTTAAACTGAGAAACTCTGGATACATAACCATATTTTGTCTTAATGGGTAGATTGTAGGACGGGGATCGTTCTATATACTGTATTTTTTCATAAGATATCAGGAGACCAGCCTTTTGTGAAATTTCGTGTAATTTTTCAAGTGCATGCTTTGCTTCTTCTCTGGTGTTCGATAATATTGGAAGATCATCAGCAAACGCCAAACATTTGATATTAGCTCTATAATCTCTTCTCTTACCAATGTGTATTCCCTCAATCTCTTTTTCCCAAGTTCTGATTATTTTTTCCAGGACCATATTAAAAAGGATGGGTGAAAGTCCATCTCCTTGTCGAACACCCGTATGTATTTCAAAAGGTTGAGAAATTGCTCCACCAAACTTAACCTTTGATGTAGTATTAATGAGAATTTGTTGAATTAATGCCCTGGTTTTTCTATCAACTTTGAATTCCTCCAGAATGCTGAAGAGAGTTGGTCTGTCGACGGAGTCGTAGGCTTTTTTGAAATCAACAAAGGTAACCACGGTGTTTCTACAAGATCGTATTTGTAAGATTGTCTTCAGATTCCAAATTTGTTCCGTGCATTAGCGCCCTTTACGGAAACCTGCCTGATTTTCTCCTATCTGTGGGTCTACTTGAGGTTCAAGTCTATTCAAAAGAGCTTTCGAAAGAATTTTGTACGTTACTGGTAGAAGTGAAATGCCTCTATAATTGTTCGGGTCCATTTTATCACCTTTTTTATGAAGCGGGTGTATAAGTGCACATTTCCATTCTGGGGGGATTTGTTCGGTCACCCAAATATCACATATTATATTGTGTATTCTGTGAATGAGGTTGTCGTCAGCCAGTTTCCATAACTCGGCAATGATTCCATCTTCCCCAGGGGCTTTGTCGTTTTTCAATGAATGAATGATGTCAGTTATCTCCTGGAAGGAAGGCGGCACGGAATCTGGATAGGATTCAGATTGTTCAAAAATAAACTTGCTGGATGGGGGGTCACAGTTGAGAAGATTGTTGAAGTACTCAGCTAAAATTTGACAATTCGCATTGGTGTTTGTCTCCATTGAACCATCAGATCGACGAAAGCATAGGCTGGATGGTCGATATCCTGTAAGGTTCTCTTTAAAAATTCTGTAAAAACTCCTAGTATTATTCTTAGTAAATTCTTGTTCTATTTCCTCCAGTCTTGTTTTTTCATAGCTACGTCTTTCTTTTCTAATTAGTTTTGATGATTGTTTCCGAAAGTACAGGAACTCCTGCCATTTGTCTGGCGTTTTGTTGCTATGAAATTTTTTCCAAGTGTTAAGTCTGTCTTCTATTGCTTGGTCGCATATACTGTTCCACCATCTGTGCTTACGTTTACGTGGGGGCTGGCCTATCCTCATAGCGTTCCTGAGAACATCCGATTCCTTGCAAAATACTGTCCCTGTTTATTTTTAAATATTCAGGGTCAGGCTTAAAAATTCGTGGTTGTCGTGGTCTTCTCCTGTTGGGCTGGAGTTTAATTTTACTTTGTAACAAGTAGTGATCAGAATCGAAGAAACCTTTCCTTGTTTTTACATTAAGGACCTCCTTTTAGTTTGTATGAGAGATGGCAACATGGTCGATTTGAAATTCACCCATATTGATGTTGGGTGCCCTCCAAGAGCAAAGCTTTTGTCTGGGTTTTCTAAATTGTGTTGACATGATTTTAAGTTGGAAATTTTCACAAAAAGTTATTAGTCTTTCACCATTTTTATCTGTTCTTTTATGTGCTGTGTGAATACCTGTTGTTTTCCTAAATTGTTTCTCTATACCCAACTGGGCGTTAAAATCGCCTAACAGAATCTTGACGTGGTGCGGTGGAATTTGGTTGGCGACCTCTTCGATGGCGATGTTTTAGGATCTTTCTTATTATAGTCGTTTGTGGGAGCGTGTGCGTTGATGAGAGTATACGCTTTGTTCGCCGATTTCAGTGATAGAGTGGATATGCGTTCCGATGTAGACGTAAAGTCAATGAGTGAGTCTACAATTGATTTGTGGATGGCAAACGCTGTACCAAATTGCCTGGGGCCCGTCCTAATTTTTATAGAGGGTTTCCCTTTGTATATTCGATAATCATCCGTGTCAAAGTGGTATTCATCAAGGAAACGAGTTTCTTGAATTGCAAGGATTTTTATATTAAATTTGTCCATTGTGTTTACAAGCTGTTTAATTTTACCAACTTTTAGAAGAGTGTTCGAGTTGAGCGTGCCAATAAAGTACTTACGCTTCGCGCGTAGAAGATTCGAGAAGCTCCGATCCTTCTCAACATGACGCTCCTGGTCCCCCGGAATCCGACGACCAGGAGTAATCAGTCTATTGACTGATGCCCGGGGTAGTGGAATTGTACCTTCTGTTATCATCATGTTTGTTTCAAGTTGAAGTTATATATATATATATATATATATATATATATATATATATATATATATATATATATATATATATATATATATATATTAAGAAAACCTCCATTGGTTTTAAACATTAACATAACTTACACTCTAAAGTTAGACCTTTTTATGCTACATTATGACAATAAATTTCCCTAACGAGAATTACACTACACTGGCTTTTGATGTCTTTCAAATTAACAATTTTTAGCATGAGAGGCCAACCCTAACCGCTTTCATCCATCAACGCCTTCCACCACCATATTCTCTAGATTCTTTACCAGTCGCACATATACGGCACACGTTCTCTCATTTGGCGTCATCCAGTACCTCCTGCCCCTTTTCTTCATTACCGCACCTGAATCTGGCGATCACTATTTGAGGAACGTTGGATTTTCGGAGGTAATCAGGTAACTTTCCAAATACGAATACGTTCCCTTTTCTATGCCCTTTTAACCATTTCTGCATCTCTATCTGAAACATCCTTTATCCTACTATGCTTTCTAAATTGCTTCATCTCTTAATCATTCTCTCCACTTCCACCCCGACCAGCCATCTCTTTCATACATTTGCCTTCTCTCACTCTTCCATTAAGTTATCCTAGCATTACCCGTCCCTTCTTTCCTAGCAGCTTTAAACACTTCCTTCACGACCCTTTCATCTCCCATTCTTTCTACCTTACATTCACACTTCGCAAACCGCGCTGCAGCCAGACTCGCAATTTTAACTGCGTTTCTTGCATCACTATGTACCACGCAGTCGATTTTTACAGCTGCAGCGCCCTTTTCAACACTTGTATCTGCATTCTCTCTATCTTTGCTACGCCTTTCACACCCCACATTTCTGAACCTTACATTAAAGTACTACGCACGCACGACTTCCATATTACCATTTTTGCTCTCAAGTTTTTCTTGCATTCACTCTTCCATACATTCCAGAACCTGTTAGGTTAGGTTTATGCACACGCACGCCTTCCATATTACCATTTTTGCTCTCAAGTTTGCCTTGTATTTACTCTTCCATACATTCCAGAACCTGTTAGGAGCCATCCAAGGATTTCCCTACAATGTAAGATATATGCTCCTTAAAAGAACCGTCCTGACTAAATATGAATTGAAGATATTTGAAGCTGCAAAGTTGTTCTATTACATTTACACACCATTCAAACATTTCACTCCTCTTTTTCCCCTCTTATGAAATACATTTACCACCAGCTTTCGTTTCACAAATAACCCGTTCACCCTTCCAGTCACCTCTCTCATTTCTACGTACGTGCTTACCAAGGCAACGATGTCATCAGCTAACGCCATACTCCACACTTTTTTTTTCAAATTACTACACCACCTGCCTGGCCGTTACATGCTCAAAATCTGCATACCCAAAACAACGCCGTATAGAACTATGGAAAGAACAACACCCAAACCAGCGGACCGAACCCAGAAAGGAGCTGCCACCGGGAAAACTTTTACCATACGCGACATGGAAATCATTTTCTAATGGATCGGCGCCACTACGAAACGTTTCCGTATATCAACATTGGTAACATGATCCATTCTAGTGACGCCGCCTGTCCACCTAAGCATCCTTGTCTCCATGACGCTTAGCCAACGTTCCACCTCTTTTGTAGTGGGCCAACCCTCGGTGCCATAGAGTGCGAATGGACGGATAACAGTGCGGTAGATCTTGGATTTAAGGTGCTCTTTCATCCCCCGGTCGCAGGTGACACCTGTCGTCGCACACTATTTCAACCAAGATGCCTGCGTCGTTGCGTTGACCTCGTCAATGATTCTTCCATTGTCAGAGACAGAAGATCCAAGATATTTTAATTTTGTTACACGAGAGAGATCTTCTCTATCAACGCTGATGGTCCCAACTTCTTGGGAATCTAAAGTCATATACTCCGTCTTCCTTTTATTGAGTCGCAGGCCATATTCAGCAAATCGGTCACTTCACATTTGTGTTTGGTGCTGGAGTTCAAGTTTGCTGTTTGCAGCTAACATGACATCATCAGCATACAGAAGCGTCTATGGGATTGGCTTGTGTAGGTCTGATGTGACAGTATCCATTACAAGAATGAACAGCAGAGGCGACAAGGCAGAGCCCTGATGGACCCCTACCATTATGTTGAAATCATTGGTTCTCCTGCAGCAGCTTGAACATAACTCGTTTGGTTCTTTGTAGAGAAGCTGCAACCAGCTAACAAGATATTCTGGAATTCCGTGCTCTCGGAGCGCCAACCAGATTACATCATGAGGCATCCGATCGAAGGCCTTCTCCAGGTCTAGAAAAGCGAGATGCAGTGGCTTATTCTTTTCACGATGCTTCTCGACCAGCAACCTTGCTGCGTAGATTGCATCCGTTGTACCGCAGTTTTTCATAAACCCAGCTTGGTTCTTTGTGAGTTTTGCTATCTTGGGAATCCTTTTGTCGAGAATGCGTTCGAAGATCTTCATCGCGTGGCTCAGAAGTCTGATTGGGCGATAGTTTGAACACTCAGCAGGGCTTCCTTTCTTCTACCTGACAGTTTGTATCCTACCTTCTTTGATGATCTGGTTGAACAACTGCGTTAACCATCTTGCTGCATCCCATCGTTGAGAGCGCCAAAACTCTGCTGGAATTTCATCAAGGCCGGTGGCTTTCCCCAGTTTCATCTCTTTCAGAACAGCCTCCACTTCGGCGATCTCGACTTCTTTTATTGGTCCTTCAACAGGAGAGGTGGGTGGAATTGGTGGATGGGGAAATTCCTCGGTCGACATTTTCTCGAAGTAGCTACAGCGCCAGCGTTCTCTCGCCTTCTCCCAGTCGATCAGCAGTTCATCTGTTTCGTTATTGATGCCATAAAAGCGTTGCATGTTTTCCGTTTTGCGGTGCGTTGATTTGACCAGACGGTAGATGTCACGTTCGCCTTCACGAGTGTCAAGTTTTGCGTAGAGGTCAGCGTACAGATCTGCTTTTGTTGCAGCAACTACCTTCTCCGCCTCACTACGGGCAGCTTTATAGGCATTCCAACGAGATGGTGTTTTATCTTCCAGGAATTCATGGTATAGTTGTTTCTTCATCCGTACTGCCTCTTCAACGGCATCATTCCAAAGCTACGCGGATTTATCTATTCTTTGTCGACCTGGTTCCGTTGATCCGAGCACTGAACGTGCAGGTCATGAGTGGCATCTTTCAATCGAGTCCAGCTCTCTTCAACTGTGGTGACTGGAGGTACTGTCATTTTTGCAAGAACATTTGCCTCGTTCTCCTTGAATCGCCACCATTTGATTATTTTTGGTCCATTTCTGACTATGTATCAGTTTACAGATGTCTGGTCGATGTTGTGTGGCAACAGTTTCATATGGAATAACTTTCGTATCTAACACATCTTGAAGATTACGGCTTCTGACAAGGACATAGTCAATCTGGGTTGCATTTGAGGTACTGTAGAATGTGATTAGGTGGGTATCACGTTTCTTGAACCAAGTGTTCGTAAGTACCAAATCGTGAGTTTCTGCGAAATCAAGAATTCGTTGCCCAACATCATTTTTCTCTCCATAACCATGTCCACCATGGGCTGCGTGGCCTTCTTTCATTTGTCCAAAATGACCATTCCGATCGCCAGCAACGATGAGGTAGTCTTCAGGTGGCACTTCACAAGTCTTCTCATCAATCAGAGCCCAGAAGGCATCAGAGCACAGAAGGGGAATGTGGAGCGTAGGCACTGAAGAAGTGAATTTTTCTTCCATCTGCAACGTACACAATCTTCATAAGACGATCGTCATATCGTTGCACCTCAGAGACAGAACCATCAAACTTGGTTGATGTGATGATGCCGACGCCGATGGTTGTTCCACGGGAGCCGTTGTATATCAGTTTGTAACTACAGCCTATGTCATAAGACTTTTGTCCGCTCCATCTTGTTTCTTCACTGCACAGATGTCAATGTGAATCTTCTCGAAAGTGCTTTAGTGCTTTAGCTAGTTCGCTGTGGCGACCAGACATAGACTCGACGTTCAACGATGCGAGACAGAAAGTGGGGGCTCGCTTGTTTAGCCGTCGCCGCCTATGCGACGGTAACCCTTGCACATTTTTCATATTTTTCACACATGTCGCTTTCGGGGGATGCCTTAACCTTAGTTCCGAATCTATGAGACAACATTTCCATAAGGACGTGGCGTTGAGTTTTACGGTCGGCTTGTCACAAAGCCTGTTAACAAGTTTGTGTCAACCCTCTTTTCCGGTATATTAGGTCGAAAAAGGAGGGAGAGCAAAAAATATGTATATGTCACTTCTTGGACTAGGAAAAAACCCTTCTTGGACTAGGAAATGAATGAAATATCTTTTTCTCCTTCAGGGGCTGCCACATTTTATCCGTAATGATCAAGTCATAAGCCGCCTTCAGGTCCACGAATAGCGCGTACACTTTCCCCTTCGGTTTTGTCAATTCAATCTGGACAACGTCGTTAAGAGTAACTAAGTGCCCAGTTGTTCCGCGACCTTGACGGAACCCAGCTTGAAGTTCCGGTAGAATGCTCTTTTCTTCGACAACTCCCTGACTTATACTATGTTCGACACGCCCATCAGTGATATCCCTCTGAAACCTAAATCGTAAAAATACGTTGATCCTAAGGGCAAGAGCAATTTAATGAATGTAGTAGCTAATAGAGGATATGAGCTCCAAAGTGAAATGTAAAATTCTAAAAATTCTAGCATATTAAATTAAGCACAAAATCGTTTTCGAAATTGAGAGTCTAGATAGAGGCAGGGGACCAAGGCCCCACACAGGGTTGTACCGCTCATAATGATGATGATGATATTATATTTTTTATATAGTTGTACAGCAAAAAAATACCGACTTATGATTTTATTACCTTTTCGAGAATGGTGTTAGTGAGCTTTATTGAGGATTATTTTCATCATGATATTATATTTTTTATATAGTTGTACAGCAAAAAAATACCGACTTATGATTTTATTACCTTTTCGAGAATGGTGTTAGTGAGCTTTATTGAGGATTATTTTATAATAAACTTCCGTGCATAGAAATCGGCCCACCTTAAACTTTTGACTTGTGCCCATAATTATGGAAGTGGTCTAAGTCAAAATTAAAAAAAAAAGTTTATCAGTTATTTCACACCACATTATTAACACTAAATGAATTCCATATATTTTTGAAATTACAACCTCTACCTAATGGTTCATTTTTGACGATATCGTAAAAATTACATTGAATAAATTTAGTTTAAAATAATGCTGTGTGAAATAACTGATAAACTTTTTTTTTAAATTTTTTTTATTCATTAATTTTTTAATTTTGACTTTCATAATTATGGGCACACTATACCGATTTCTGTAATGTAATACGGTTTTTGTGGTGTGCGGCTTCGCATTGTCATGTATAAAGATAAATACTTCTCCAATGTAGTCGACGTAAGGTGCCATATGAACTGCTAAAATCTCTTCGATGTACCTAGCACGCGTTAAACCTCCTCTACCATGAGCACGGGCCCTAATGATGAAAGTAGGGTCGGTTCGTGCCCCCATAGAAATGGCACCACAAACTGCAGGTGTCCTAGGGGGCCAAGTTACTTTCCTGCAGTCTTCGTCTTACTGTCTACTGACTAAAAGCCACTCTTCCAAAGTGACCATTTGTTAATGATGTTGACACAATAAAGCGGTCATTCCGAGCCGTTGTACTCTCCTTCTGCCTGTACCAGCTCGTCTATGAGAAGATCCAGAATCCCCATAACGTTAGAATACTCTTCGAACCGCGGCGCGTGTCTGTATCCAGTTTTCGAGCAACAGCTCGCTCACTAAGTCCATTTTCTATTAGAACAAAAACTTGGGCGGTTTTTTGCGGTGTATTATGCATTAAAGTAACACTCTTGAAATGTAATCAAATTACGGAAAACGAATAATGTGGAAAAATTTCTCATCACAAAAGATCTCAAAAACAAACAGTCTGTGAGACGCATCCTGAAGGAAGTCCGTGGATTTCAGGAAAAACCCCGAAGGAAAGGTACCCTCTGGACAGAAGAGAGCAAGGAGTTACACCGGCAGAAGATGCGACAATACTGGGCAAAGATCAAAGCCCAACAATTGAACAAGCGAGGTCCAAAATAGGCCTATTCGAAACAAGAAGAAGAAGAATAATGTACAAATTTCAAATGCAAAGAAATAATTGCAATCTTTCACAAGTTTGTTATTCTCGTTATAACCACTACATAAATACGTTCGTTTTTGTTTACCGGTTGCAACGGCCATAAACGATAACCATTCGTGATAAATTTAAATGCATATTAACCACTTGCGCTGGAAAGACGTGTCGCGCAGAATCGCCATAGACGTTCGTGGCACGTCGGCTAAGAATTTTTTCGTTAGATGAAACATTAGTTGTAAATTGCCAATAAAAAACGTGGAGCGATGTCTGTTAGTAGAACAACCTGTCGTTTAGAGGCAAAGCAATGGGGACATTTCCCGAGAAATATTCCAACCACAAATGCAAAAAAAAACACAGCGAAGGTGATTCCGAATCTATGAGACAACATTTACATAAGGACGTGGCGTTGAGTTTTACGGTCGGCTTGTCACAAAGCCTGTTAACAAGTTTGTGTCAACCCTCTTTTCCGGTATATTAGGTCGAAAAAGGAGGGAGAGCAAAAATATGTATATGTCACTTTGACATTAAAAAAAAACCTTCTTGGACTAGGAAATGAATGAAATATCTTTTTCTCCTTCAGGGGCTGCCACATTTTTTCCGTAATGATCAAGTCATAAGCCGCCTTCAGGTCCACGAATAGCGCGTACACTTTCCCCTTCGGTTTTGTCAATTCAATCTGGACAACGTCGTTAAGAGTAACTAAGTGCCCAGTTGTTCCGCGACCTTGACGGAACCCAGCTTGAAGTTCCGGTAGAATGCTCTTTTCTTCGACAACTCCCTGACTTATAGTATGTTCGACACGCCCAACAGTGATATCCCTCTGAAACCTAAATAGTAAAAATACGTTGATCCTAAGGGCAAGAGCAATTTAATGAATGTTGAAGCTAATAGAGGATATGAGCTCCAAAGTGAAATGTAAAATTCTAAAAATTCACGTCGGCTAAGATTGTTTTCGTTAGATGAAACATTAGTTGTAACTTGCCAATAAAAAACGTGGAGCGATGTCTGTTAGTAGAACAACCTGTCGTTTAGAGGCAAAGCAATGGGGACATTTCCCGAGAAATATTCCAACCACAAATGCAAAAAAAATCACAGCGAAGGTGTAGAGTTTGTGCCAAATACAAAAAAAGTTGTGAAACTTCATGGGAATGTAAAAAATGCCTTGTACCATTACATGTTCCAGGCTTGTTTCGAGTTTCACAATTGTGTAATTTTATCAATCGATGCTTTAATTCCCTCCTAAAAACTATTATTACTCCTAGGTGGAAAGTAAATTAGTTCAGAAGAAACAAATCTGGTTCCGATTTCTCTAACGCATCGAACACTGCGTGACGTCTCCTAGTGAGTTACACTGGACCGTTCTGGCACACGCGTCTGTGCATTTCTTCCCCGCGGAAGTGCATAATAAATTGTTTTTCGAACGACATATTTCTTTATTTCATCTCATAAATAGTTTCTAAAAAAATAGTCAATAGTCAATTCAAAAGTTTACAGTGGGCCAATATCTATGCACGGAAGTTTATTTATATTATTAATAATAAACTAATAACTGTTCACGTATTTATCCAGGGCTGACAAATATTAGTTAGATTAATGTTTAATCACGATTTATTAATTAAATCTATGTATTACTTATTATTTTGTTCTATACTATTCTATAGAAGATTATGAATAATATTGAAGATATATTAGATCTAATGTTTTGTCAAAGGGTTTTTAATAATATTGATATTTTACTTAGGTTGTTAAAAAAGTAAGTGTGGAATGAATTAGTTTAATGTATTTAGTTAAATGTGTTTTAAAGATTATAATAGTATATTAAAGAACGAGTTCAATAAGAGCGATTTTTCAGCACGCGTCCATGTTTAGTTAATGGAAGTGCGAAAAACGCTTTATGAATGAGTTTTTTATACTTTTTTTTCTATTTTGCGCCCTTTTATGCTATTTCTAAATAAAAAAATTGGCGATACATATTGAGAAAATTACATCGCACTCGGCGAGCCATTAACGAACCCATATGATATGAGTACTTAAATAAAAAAAGATCATTAAAATGGAAAGTTTTAGCTGAAAAAAAACTGAAATGATACTTGGTTTAGATTTTTGTGTTTGTACTATACGTGATATTTTGACTTTAGTTGAAAGCATCATTAAATTTGATGAAATTAAGTCTTTTTAATAATTATTTTGTATGTATTTTATTAGCTCTCAGGTACATAAACGTATTTCATTCATGCATCCCACTACACAAGACATTTACAATTTTTTTTGTGGGAACATTGAAATTTTACAACAATTTAAAAATTAAATATATATATATATATATATATATATATATATATATATATATATATATATATATAAAGGATAATATATAAAAAAACATATAAATAAACGGTTAATATAATATAAAATAAAGCATAGGATGGGTATAGTAAAAAATGCAAATACCATTACATAGTAGGAAATAGTGATTCCATCAAAAAATAAATCTACCACCATATATCAAGGGTCATTTCAAAATATATTAACATAAATATATGTATTATATAAACATTTAAGCCTATATTTTTGTTAACAAATATATTATATTTTTTTTATTATTCGAAATAAGAGATTTCGTCTTGTTTTAATATAGTTATTTTGGCACAAATAAAAGTCGAGTATTTGTCGAAGTACACAAGTAGCCTTTAGTCATATAAAAAAATAAAAAGTTACGTACAGTTTTATAAATACTAACTTTATCTTAGTTTTTTTTTCTTGAAAAATAACAATCTTTACAATTTGTATTTAATCTTTTTTTATTATTATTTATTTTGGACTTAGGGCCAACGTAATGTATACTAGGCCCAGTAAATGCACCTTACGAACTAAATACAAATATTCTTAATGAAAACCTTTTTTTAAAAAATATGATTTCAGTTAATAACATTTGTAGTAATAAACAATTATTTTCTTTCATATAAAAAAAATAACAATAAAAATCACGTAAGCATCAGTTTTACCAACAATTTCAACAACTTTTCATTCAACAAAAGCCATTATTGTTAGTACAAAGTTATAATATATCTTCTTTCATATAAAATTTGTTAAATATTTTTTTTTTATATATATGGGGTGTTTCATATATATCTCGCAGAACTTCTAGGGCGTATTCTAGATCCCAAAATAAGCAAAAAAGTCCCTATAAAGATATGTCCGAAAACGCTTCTTAAGTGAGATAAAGCCCTTAAAATGGGGTGCCCCACACAACATTTTTGTTAATATCTTAGACGCAACTAATGATAATTGATTCAAATTTTGTGTGTACTCGTTTCTGGTGCCGAACTACCGTTTGTGCTTATTTTCAACTTTCGTATTTTTGCTAATATTTTTTCCATCTCCACATTTAGCAAATGCTGGACTAGATGAAATTGTTCGCAATCAAAAACTACACTGAAAAGGTATTCTTTGTTTCTATCGCTCAAGATAACTGTTTTCGAGAAAAAAATTAAAACGTATTTCCTGGGAATGATATTGTGATAAAAACTAAAAAATCTCTACTATTTCTTTACTCCAAATTTACTATTTTTTTAGTACAGGTGCAAATTTAAATTGAATGATGAGAAACAAATGTTTACTGCAGCTTTAAAATTTAGAATTTTGTGTCAGTTCGTCGTAAAAAAACTGTCATACTTTTCTGTAATTTAGCAATGGTTGCTTTTACTAATGCTGAGTACTCTGACATACATCTCATGTATGGTCTGGCTGAGGGAAACGCAATTAAAGCAAGGCGACTTTTCCAAGAAAGGTACCCTGATGGAAAAACACCTGAGAAAGAAAAACTTTTGAGGCCGTCGATAGGCGTTTGAGGGAACACGGTCGATTGGAACCAATTGCGTTTGAGGGACAAACAGCCCGCAATCCTAATGTTAAGGAGCAGGTCCTGGAGATTGTTGAAGCAACCAGGCGACAAGTATTCGAAAAGTTGCTGTTGCTATAGTACCCCATACGGGTTATACACGAGCAGCAGTTGCATTCGTACCGCAATCAAAATGACTCCAGCAGATTACCGTAATCGACAAAAATGTAGTCGATGGCTGTTGCTTCGCTCCGACCAAGATCCTTTGTTTGCGAGTCGGGTGCTCTTCACAGATGAAGCAACCTTTGCAAGAGATGTAATTATGAATTCCCATAACATGCACTGTTGGAGCTTCAGAGCTCATCAGGACGATTCGCAATTAATGTCTGGTGTGGTATTGTTGGCGATGTATTAATCGGTCCCTATATTCTACCAGAGCGGTTGACCGGTGGAGTTTATCGACATTTTTAACAGAAACTTTGCCAGGGTTCCTGGATGATGTGCCTTAGATGCCAAATGTGGTGCATGCACGATGGTGCACCAGCACATTTTAGCGCGTTAGCGACAGCTCCCCTATATAACGCCTATCCAATAAGGTGGATAGGTCGAGGCAGTCCAGTTGCTTGGTCAGCAAGTTCACCGGACATGAACCCCTTGGACAACTTTTTTGGGGACACCTAAAAAACTTAATCTATGAAACAGAAATGGCGGTTCTCGCAGCGTCGTGTGAAAAATGGATGGATGGCAACCGTGCAAACGAACGTGTTCGAAGATCATTACTGCGACGTGCTGAAGCTTCTGTTGGGGTTGAGGGACGACAATTTGAACAACTATTGTGAATTAACAATTACGTTTATGTGATAATTCAAAACTGAAATAAAGATTTGTTTGTTTTCTTTGACTGGATTCTTTATATTTTTTTTATCATATCATTCCCAAAAATTACGTTTTAATTTTCTTATCGAAAACTATTATCGACAGAAACAAAGAATACCTTTTTAGTGTAGTTTTCCATTCCGAAAATTTCATCTAGTCAAGCATTTGCTAAATGTGCAGATGGAAAAATTATTTGCATTATTATTTAAAAATACAAAGGTCGTTCTCCGCATTTACAGCCACTGGTTATTCAGACGAAAATAAGAACAAACGGCAGTTCGGCATCAGCAACGAGTACAGTGCAGTACAATCTTGATAACCCGACATATATGGGACAAGACAACCGCCGGATTATCAAAAAATCCGGATTATCGGGAGTTAAACGAACAAATTTACATATTTTATGTTCAATTGTATCTCAAAATGAATAAAATATGTACATACTAAGTACACATTGTACATACGTATTAAATAAAAATATTATACAAAATATTCATTAATTGTTTTTTGTTTCCTTGCCTTAAACGTTTTATAAAAAACGCACTCTTACAACAACTTTTGTAGCACTAACAGATCAGTACTCGCCGAGTTGAAACAGTAAAGTTTCAACATCGTTAGCTTCGTCGTTATCCGTGGAACAAATTTGGCTAAGAATTTCTTCGTAAGAAAGGGACTGAAAATTTTCCTCGCTTGTGTCTTGAAGCCAATCTTTTTTGTAATCGTATGTCTCAGTGACATCCACTTTACATTTGTTGGAAAGCTCTTGTGAAAAATTGATAGACAATTGAAGACAATTGTAGAGTGCAGTTAGCTTGCTCATAATTGTTGATCAGGTTTTGCAGAGTTAAAAGCAGGGTGTGCTGGCCAGACCTTTTTCCAAGAACATTGGATGGTGTCGCTTTTGACTTTATTCCAGTTATGGACGAGATCCTTCAAGTTCCCCTCAGCAGTCCTGATGAATTGGAGGATTTTCTCGAGGTTGACTTTAATGTCGTGGTAGATCGTGGATCTGCCAACGATTAAGTGCTTGCGAGGTTTGCCGTGAATTTTCCTTTATCAAGTTTATTGATGATCTCCTGTCTTTAACGCAAACTTAAAGTGACGGGTTTTTCGTTTGGTCGACATTGTGTACTAAATAACTACCTACACTATACACTCGATAAACAACAAACCAATAACAAAACAAGTTGTAATGGACCGGCGAACAGACTGACTAGATAGAGAATAGGGGTCGGGAGGGTAGAGCACGAGATGACCTGTTTGCTTATATCCGGCGCGACGCGGCGGCAAGAAAAGACACGTGTTTCCTCAGAGCGCCGAATTACTGAACGTGCCGGATTATCAAGATTGTACCGTACACACAAAAATACAAACACGCCGTAGAATTTCTGCAAAACATTTATGAAACAGCCTGCATATGTATAAATATAAACATTAGGAAACACAAAATGGCAAAAGATCCGTAACGAAAAATTAACGTGGATGGGATTTAGGCATTACAAAAAAGATAATAAAACATTTACAAATCATCATCACCAATGCCCTCAAAGGCATGATTTTCTACAAACTCCTTACCGGACTTAAACGAAACACTAGTAAATTTTTCCTGCAACCGTTTTATTGAAAAAGATTCTTGTACTTTTTGAGAATCACCATTCTAAAAACCATATAAATTAAACAATCGTAAATATATTTCTGATAACTAATCATAGATTTAATTTCAAGAGTTATTTGTTTCAGACTAACAATATGTAGAAGAAAAATACTTACTGCTATTGTGTCAGGACAAACGTCAGGTTCTTCTAAAGTAATAATTTGGCTAGAACCATCCCGTTTCATATAAGATCTATTATTCTTTGAAATGAGTTCCATCCTCTTAGGTTTGACTCCATTTCTGATCAATAACAATTCATCAACCATAGATTGTAAACAAATTGACATCAGAATTGATTGATTACTAGCTATAGTAACCCATTGCAAATTATCTTTTGACATCAAATATTCAAAGGATAGTTCTATATAATTCGAACTACTACTACTATTTCCAGCGGCAACATCTATTTTATCCTTAAAATAATAAGATTAATAAAAATAATTACATATTTATAGAAGTATATAGTTACATGCATGGCTGTCACCCTCCAACATCGCATCCTAGTAACTTTGAAACAGCCTTCTTTTACAATGGGACCAGAAATTATTCTTAAACTCAGTTCTTTTCCTCCAATTGCAACTAATACTTTTGTTTGAGCAGATGGATAATCACAGTAACATGGCTGAAATTGTATGTAACCATAATATTTCAGAGCTTGCGCCGTTTCAATGTATTCACGTTTCGCTAATCTAGCCTGAAAGTGGGTTAATTGAGATCGCACATCCTTTGTACACAATATCCAACCTCTCTCTATATCAGATACTGTTTGAGTATATAACAAATTTAATCCTACAGGATTTGTCATCATTTCCGTGTCATAATTTATAAGCCAATAACTGCAACAAAGAAAGTATTACACATAAAAGTACGTTTGAATTTGTTGAGTTAATTGTAATAAGGGATTAAAATTGGATAATTAAACAAACCTTTTTCTAATAACTATTCTATTTGATTCTCGGATAGATTTATGAGATATGTAAGGGGATTCGAAATCTTGCAGTATACGTAGTATGTGAATATCACCATTATCTTCTTTTTTGATAAGAAATAGAGCGAAGTATGATATATATTGTGAAGGTAAATTGATTTGATTGCACACTTTTGTTAGAACTTGTTGAGATCTATCTGTTGATAATACTGTCAGGGATATTTGATGATTTGTCATCGTGTAGACGTCTAGGGTGACCTCCTGCTTCTTGACTCCAGTAGTTTCTTGTTGAGCGGATAGTAGAAATCCCATCAGTAATTCTGATGAAGCTAATTTAGAATCTTGTCCCACTATATGAATTAAAAAAAATATATAATTATAAGGGTTTGCTTTAAATAAAACTACAAATAAACAAAATTTATTCATTTTTCAAATATCAGGGGTTAATTCCTTTTAGTGTTATATAGTTTTGACTGTCTATCTTGTATATTTTTCATACAAAATAAGTAGTGATTAGTAACTTGAACATAGCAAAACCAATTTATATATTGAGATAACAAGAAAATTAGATAATTATTCACTTAAATATTTGTAACATGGCTTTATTCCCTTCGTTTCGAATCTAGGGGTACTTACCCCCACCGGGGTATATCCGCTTTTCTGCAGGGGTAACCAAGAGCTTAATAATTATGTCATACTAATTTATTAATAGAATAGGTAGTTACTAAGAATTAAAAAAAATTGAGGATAAACCAAGCAGTAGTATTTACACTTTTCTTTTATTTAACAGCCGTGTCGTTGTCGCCTGATTTAAGTTGAAAATCCGCCTGATAATCCTACACATAAAGTACCAGACAACCGCCGGTCTAACCAACCGCCGGATTATCATTATTGTACTGTAGTTATTTACTTTGTTTATTGCATTTTTTGTTTTATTCAAGAAAACACGTGTCTGATAGTTATCTCGTCCTCTAATTATCTCAATTCCCGGCAATTGGTTACCAATTTTCCCTCCATGAAACATTGTAATGGCCACGCCTTTTTGCCAAACTTCCTTGATATTGTAAAAATAATTTATGTTAGTTAATTTGTAGAAGTGTTAGTGTACAGTCACATAAATATATTTTTGGATCAAGACTTATTGCTAGTCTTGCACGTAACTTCTTAATACTTGCCGTAAACCAATGGTGAGTCTAAACAGAGACATGACTACATCCGGAAAAAACGCTCCAATAAAGAAGAATTTTTACAATGGGGCTTCACGAATATTGTAGAGAGGAATATACAAAAGCCGCGGTGTGTTTTATGTAATAAAGTGGTTAATCCAGAGAGCATGAAACGAAGCAAATTAAAAGAACATTTCAAGAAAGTTCACAAAGAGTACGTAGGAAAAGATATAGATTTTTTTAAGAAAAAAGAGAGCCTCCTGATGTCTTCGCGGTTGGATTCCACAGGAAATATGCAAAAGGCAAATAAATCGTGTCTTGAAGCTTCATATCAGATTTCTTATCAAATGAACAAAAAAACGCACACTATAGGAGATGACTCATCAAACCTTGTTTGTGTGATGCAGTATCGCTCGTTATTGGTGAGCAACATGTGGCGTTTGTACAGACGCTTGTATTGATGTATTTGCTTGTATTGTTTGTTTTGATAACATTTGAAAGTAGGCGAAAATTCAGTTTTCTAATAGGTCATAGGGGCAATGGTATTGAAAAGGTTAGGAACCTATGCTCTAGAACAGGGCCTTCCATGATGGGTGTTCGTTCTGGATTTCAAGCACTCGTGAAACAAGTTGCTCCTCAAGTTTTATCTCATCATTGCCTGATACACCGCTACGCTTTGGCTATTAAAACGCTTCCACCAGATTTGCTAAGCACATTGAATGACGTTGTGAAAATTGTTAATCATATTCGTGGCAGTGTTTTCAAAAATACCTGATAAAACATTTATAGAAAAGCTGGCATATCTTGCTGATTTTTGTCAGTAAAATTAACAGTCTAAATATCTCATTGCAAGGAAATATGACGAATATTTTGACGGCGCAGGATAAAGTTGCAAATGTTGTGCGTAAATTGGAACTTTACCAACGCAGAGTGCAAAAGTTGGCGATGTGTCGATTTTCACACAGTTGTATGAGCAATCAGTAAATACCGAACCAAACAAAATTACTTTTCAAATTTCCTTGGTTCAGCATTTATCTGCAGCAATACGCACTGAAGCAATATTTTCTGGACATGGATACTAGTCAGTTTAACTCTTGGATATTAAGACCATTTTCTACTGATGATGACATTATAACAGAAGAAGATGTGGTGGCCAAAGTACAGTTTCTCGGACTGCGCGAGAATAGTACTTTAAAAGTAGAATTTCAAAATTATGATCTAGGCGCATTTTGGCGTAAAGCAAGTGCCGAATATCCTGTTATAGCTAATAGAGATTTAAAAATATTAATACCCATTGCCACCACCTATACATGTGAGAGTGGTTTTTTCAACTATAGTTACAATAAAAACAAAGGCCAGAAACCGTCTCAATGTGGAAGATGTGCTACAAACTCGAGATTATTCAAAGTTTTATGCAATGAAGTTGGTGCCAAAAATTTTCTTTTATATCACTCAGAGGTACGCTGGTTATCCCGAGGAAAAGTTCTAAAACAGAGTTTACGAGCTCCGTGAAGAAATAAAGGAGATAAAGGATAATTACCTGACATGACTGA
The DNA here is from genome assembly GCA_944588485.1 of Phosphuga atrata. Classification (NCBI taxonomy): domain Eukaryota; kingdom Metazoa; phylum Arthropoda; class Insecta; order Coleoptera; family Silphidae; genus Phosphuga; species Phosphuga atrata. The sequence continues at coordinate 79,105 of CALYMW010000044.1, forward strand.
GATGCGCTTTAAGTGAAACTGAACCTAACATAAAAATACTTGTAAATGCAAAAAAATACCAACCTTCACACTGATTATTAAAATATGTTAAAATTGTAAGATTGTAGTATAATTTATGATTAATAACGATATTAGTATTTGCTTGTATTGTTTGTTTTAATAACATTTGAAAGTAGGGGTAAAATCAGTTTTCTAATGGGTCATAGGGGTAATGGTATTGAAAACATTAGGAACCTATGCTCTAGAACAGGGCTGTCAACTGTAAGTGCCCCAAGGGCTGCTTTAAAAAAAGCGGTTTTGAGGGCCGCATTACAAAATACTTTTTTTATATAAATTCTCCTGGATTACGTTATTTACGACCTGTCTAACAATAAAGTAAGTAGCCAATAAATTTTCTTTAGCTTAAGATTAAGTTGCTTTCTTTTTGTCCATATGTGCTTTCGCCATGTGAGTTTTTTATCTAGGTGCATACCTAGATATTTCGCTGAGTCTGATTGAGGTATCTGCCGGCCATTCAATTTTACTGGTGGACAGGTTTCCTTTCTGAGGAAAAAGGTGACGTGGACCGATTTTAACTCATTTTTCACCTTTTTAGCCAGTTTTCTAGTGCATTAAGATGCAGTTGGATTCGTTTTTTGTTTTTTTTGGATTCGTTTCACGACTGGATCTGAATGGGATGCCATTATTGCTGTGTTATCTGCATATATTGTTATTAAAGTGTGGTAGCTGTAGTGGGCAGATCTGCGGTGTATAGAAGGTAGAGTACTGGGCCATGTACACTTCCCTGCGGTACACCTGCTTGAACTATTTTTAGATTGCTTACCTCGTCCTTGTATTTGATTGCAAAATATCGATCACTTAAGTATGATTTAAGTATTTCATACAAGTGATGTTGAAGTTGCTGTCTGATTTGTATAACAGTCCAGTATGCCACACCTTGTCAAACGTTTGTGCAATATCTAAAAATACTGCTGAGCAGTATCTCTTCGCTTCAAAGTCCTCACTAATCTTTCTAACGATTCTATGGATTTGCTCTTCCGTTCCATACAGTGCCTGAATTCGAATTAATGTTGTCGTTTTACAATTAGTAAAAGTTTCTCGAATATTTTTGAGAAAGTGGGCTCTGTATGCAAATTTATCAGATTTAATGGTATACAAAGAAAGAACGCGTTTGTACCATTTTAATTCATTCAAAAGATATAGAATTATTTTTAATATAAAATTAATATGAATATTATTATTAATTACACAAAAAATAGTGGGAAATTTGAGGATGTAAGTTTTCACTAACTTTTAGTTACTACGTAAGTTTCAGATCTTCCTTGGAATAAAGGATCTGATTGCAAATCACACACTTCCAGTTGAAGGTCTGCTCTGCTACATTCTCAACTGAAATTGTAAGAGACTCGGTAAAAACTGAAATTTCTTATTCGATTTTTTTAAGTAGCTAAATCGCTTTTCGAATTCTTCTGCAATTATGTCACTGCATTTTCTGTGACATAAATTTGAAACTTTCTCAAAATCCTTCATTTCTTAAAAAAAAGCTTAATAAAACCAAACAAGTCGGCAATATTCTGCTGTTTCGCTGTAATAATCGCTGCAAATAAGTTCCTGTGCTTTACCAACGAATATCGGTGTGAAGTAACCATATATAGCATATATGGGGACTTGTAAATCTACTTCCGCTAAAAAGTCAAGTAACTTTCTGTGAGTCAAAGCACGATTACCCCCTCTAATAATGTTAGTTATTTTAACAACCACTTTCATAACATTCATTTGATGTAAGGATTTTGCACATAGGGCCTCTTGGTGAACAATACAGTGTATCACAGGACAGTTGATTTTGTTTTGTTACAGGAGTCCTGCAAATCCAATTTCAGTTACTAGCATAGCTCTGACTCATCAGTGACAATACAGGAATATTTATCCAATCTCCCGCAGTCTGACAATACGTTTTTTACAGCTTCAAAAATATTTAGGAATAAGGTCAAGCATCTCCTCTGTTACACTGAAGTCGTTTTGAATAGTTCGGATAAAAATTACAAGCTGGCCAATGTCGGACAGATCACTGCTTTCATCCAGACATAGTGAAAAATATTTACATTTTTCAACCGTGTTACACAGTTTTTTAAATACATATTGATTAATATGGTCCACCCGTCTTGCAATTGTTTGATGCGAGACTGAGACTGTTTCGAATTTTTCGACAATTTTTGTTTCATTGAATTGTTTTGCCATTTTAATTCCACAATTTTTAATAAGCACTCTATCACTAAAAGGTTTCTTCGCTTTGACAATTTCCAGCGCTACTTCGTAAGAAGCGGCAATACTACACCAGTTATCAGAGTGTTTTAGTTTTTTCTGATAATCCGCAATGATAGCCTTTCTTGACTACCCCGTATATTTCTGAAACGTTTTCTCGTGTAACGTAGTGTAATGTCGTTTCATATTATATTCTTTGGGTAGCGATAATACTTGCATACAAACAATGCACTGAAGTTTATTATCGTTGTTTGTGATTAAATAGTCTGATTCCCAACGGTCATTATAAACTCGATGTTCGTTATTTTTCTTTTCTGCGAAGACATTTTGCGGACCGCATGCGGCCTGCGGGCCTTGTGTTGGAGAGCTCTACTCTAGAAGATTAAGTCTCGGGCCTTTGTTGCAATTATGCAAGATTTTTAGATTGTCTCTCTCCGGCAATTTATGGTTACATTTGAGTGAATGGTTTGAAGAAGAACTAGTGTCTTTTTTAAGACGAAAGGGGCGAATGTTCTGAAAACCGTGTTGAAAAACTTCGTCTTGTCTGACCTACGTACACGCTATTGCATTCGGAATAATGAATTTCGTATACGCCGGATTTTTGATTAAGGACGCCGGATTGGGGGGTAATACGCCGGATTGAGGGGGGTTGATTTTGGATTTAGCATTAAACAATATGTGGGACAACATTCAGGAGGGTTTAAATGCTACTTGAAGATTTTGCTTTCGAAGGACGTTTGCGATTTGTTCGCTTGTCTTGCCAAAATATGTCAGGGAAATGAAAGTTTTGCCTGAATTTGAGGTACTCGAATATATTTGGGTCATTGTATTTGGGCTTTCGTTTATTATCGATTAAATTTTGGATGAGTTTTGTTGAGAAACCATTCTCTGTAGCAATTGATTGTCTGTGGCAAAATGAAGGGATTTAACTCGGGATTTAACTCTTTGATTTTTTTTCCGGGGTAAGGGGGATTAAAAAGGCTGTGTATCATAGAATGATAGGCAGCTAATTTGTGTGTTATCGGGTGAAATGATGAGAAAGGGATTGTAGAGTTAATATTGGTAGGTTTCTATATACTTTAACTGGTATAAAATTCATAACTTTGATATAGGCGATCTTTTTTAAATTCCGAAACACGTTACGTATTTTTTTTTCTTGCCTTCATTTCAATGTATATGCTGTTTCTTTATCTGTTCTCGGAAGTGCGCAGCCACCTCAGACCTTTTTTCAAATGGAAAGGTATGTCAAGTGACACCTCGTTCGAAAGATCTCTTCGCAAGGAATACAACACACTATTTATTTCTTGAATATTTTCAAAGCCCACGTGATAAAAAAGAAAACTAATTTTATAATTTGAATACTATTTAATGTAACAGATGTTCAAAATGGGTACCGTTTCTTTCTTGGCAAAGTGCAAATCGAAGATAACATGCATCTCTAATGTTTTGTAACATTTCAGGTGTGACTTCTTGTATTTCATGCCTAATATGTTGCTTAAGGTCCTAAATGTCGTCGGTTTTGCTACATAGATCTTACTCTTGAGATATTCCCACAAAAAAGTCAAGAGGGCTAAGATAGAAATTGGTCTAATTGACGTTCTGTACCACTGAACACGCCTTCACGCCATCTACATATCTATACCAAAATGAAATAAGATAAGCTCACCGGTAATAGACAAAGAACCAGTAATGGACAAAAAAAAACAAATCTAGTAGAATAAGGGTAGGCAAGAGTTTTTAAATATTCGCAACACTTTACCATAGACAAAAGTCATAGAGCTTTGATGTCTTATTTACTTGCGGTCTTTCTTTGTTACAAGCTAGAATAAGCTCCATTAGAAAAAGAAACAATTGTTTCAAAGAAAATTCAGGTCTCAATACCTTAAATGAGCCAAATGTAGGCCAGGGAAATTTACCAGTCATCGATAATTCATTCCCAAAATCTAGTAGCAAAACATCTATGAAGATTGATAATGCTGGCACTTCAAATTATGTTATACCATCGCCTTTCAAACGAAGCTTATTTTGGCCAGAAACGGATGAAAGAAAGAAAAATATGAAACGCAAATTAATAGAGAAAATTCCATTTACGGTTACAAGCCATTCATGGAAGGACAACCCATACAATACCAAGAAGGAAGAAGAGAAAAGGAAAAAAAGAAGGGAGGGGGGAGAGCAAAAAAACGAGATGAAAAAAGACTGGAGAAAAACTTAATAAGGAGAAAAAAGTGACGAAAACAAAAACAAATATACAGACTGAATCATCTGAAACTGAAGTAATTTACGCCGAAAGTGATGAAAGTGTCCTGTCTGAGAGATCGGAATTGGATGATGTACTATTAAGTACTTTGGTCTCATTCCCACAGGAACTATCAAAGGGAAGTTACGTGATAGTTTTATACGAAAGGCAACATTTTACTGAGGTCATTGAAAATACATTTACAAATACAAATTTTCAACAGGAAACACCTACAAATGGCCACCTCGGCACCATCAATGGTTACCTCGTCGTCATTTTTATAGAATAAGAAAAAAATGAATGTCCGTAAATGACTTGAATGAATGTTTATAGAACAAATAATTTTAAATTTTTCATTCAGTTTTGAATACTACAAATGTAGTTAAAAACTAATTTAAAATAAAAGTTCGTATCTTCTCATTGGCTTGTCGATTACTAGGTGTCTATAACTATAGTCCATTTTTTTTAAGAAAGCAACTAGAAACCTGATTTACACTATGACAAATGTTAAATCTAGTTACAAAATTTGGCGCTAAATTCAAATATAGTTACTTGAATATAAAATTGGTAATTTATTAATGGTTTGATTGAATATCTATTAAATACACCAAATGGCAAAAATAGTAATAAAATACAAACAAATATATGGAAAAAAAAACGCAAAAAATCTAAATGATACAAACAGATGGCAATAGACCTTTTCATAGTTGAAATTTTTTTGTGCGCATGTATCGCAATTTCCGTGCGTAATTTCCGCCATGTTATACGCCAAAAAGTGCCCGAACTTTTTAACTAAATATGTGCCTATAACTAAATATGTGCCCGAAACTTTAATATTCCCGCCTTTCAAACTTAGCGGATGCGCTTAACTAACCATAAAAAGGTCTATTGTGATTTGGCCATAGAACTTATATGTATGGAACAGGATACAAATCATGGAATTGTGCCCAAGAAGTGAGATGCAAAGTCTCATTCTATTTTTTTTGCTCGAAATGCTCATGCGCGGCCTACGCGTATTTTTCGATGTTTACATTCGCTATCTTGTTAAATGCAGTTTATTAAGAGTTTAAATTTTAAGAAACTAAGTGAGACTAAGTATGATCATATTTTAGGACAAGATATTTTCGACAACCACAAGCTCTTGTTAATTAAAAAAATAATTGGCTTCTTTGTAAAATTGAGATTGTTTCATGTTTTCATGATGCGCCACCCTTACAGAAAAAAAAGAATATATTAGGAATATATATTTATTAATATATATATTTATTTAAATATATTTTGTTGAGTTTGAAGTTTTAAACATTAGTGTTTGTATCTTATCTTCTTAGATTATAATTTCTAGGAAATTGTTTTATACATATCGTTAACAAAGTTAACATCATTGCGTATAGAACGTATAACTAATCTTTCTTTAACAAACCTTCTTAAAAACAACTACTTCACTGGCAAACACCTCGACTGACATTGAATTACATTAAGTTTTTTTTTTTTTTGGTTCTACATAACCCTGTGATTTTCCCAAAAAAATAACAATATCCTGATCAAATACAAAAAATAATTTTCATATTAGGAATATATTTATTATAGTAAATTGATCCATTTTAAAAATCAATAATGTACAGTAGATTTATTTTTATTTTGTAAAAGTTGTAATGTATATTAAATAAATTTGGGAAAAAAAAGTTGTAATGTAATAATAAACAAAATAAGAATAGTAGTTTTCTTGTAACAGTGACAAGTTATATTTTTATTAAATCGTACTATACTAGTACTTATAGTAAAAGAAAAAAAAATGATTATCTTTCGATAAATCTTTTATAAAATCGATAAATTTTTTATGTAAACATAAATATTTTTATTCTTTTAAAAAATAAACATACTTTTTTTAACATTTTTCTTTAATATATTTTTTAACGAGATGCAAATTATATAACTTAATACACCACATAAAAAATAAATTTTACCTAATGTTATAAAAATTGCATACGTAACAATAAATATATTTCAAAATTAAAGTTAAACCCGATTTATGGTTAAAAAATAAATGTTTATTTGATTTGGGGCATGCGCATAGTGAACAAAAGAAATGTTATATCTTTCCTTGTCGCACAGATGTTGGACACAGTTTCGGTATACGTAAGTTATACGGTATTCCTATTCCATAAGTAGAAGTTCTAAGGATTTGGCATGGTAGCCATTGCAACTAACAGCTACGAAAAAAATATACTTGGAGTTAATTTATTTTTTTATCTTTAAATTTGAAATTGAATATTAAATTATATATGAAACATTATTGTATAATATAGTACTTATTAGCCGTAGTATAATTTAACGTTCTATTATATTTAAAAATTATTCGTAGTATTATATTCATTTACATAATTACATATATCCAAATTCTACGCCAGTGACTGCATATGTATGTGAATAGAGAAAGATGAGTAGAGAAAAGGTTGAGAAATATCGTCGGTGTGAACTTTTCCTCGATTTAAGCAAATCAGAGAACAAGGTCAAATAAGCCCTACCTATCCTGTACTGCATTCTTGATAAAAATGGACTAAAGGTTCTTGTTCATTACTGTGTGTCCATTACTAGTTTTTTTCTGTCCATAAATGGTCAAATAAATAATTTTTTTTATTTGTTAGTTATATTGAAAAAAAATTGCAGGGTCTTACATTAAATACAGCAGAAATATATTTTAAAACATTCACAATTATTAATGGCATTTCTAAAATACTAAAAATTAGTGTGCATAATTGGGGTCCCAATTTTTTTGTCCCCTTTTAATCTAAAGTTTTGTGGTGTTTGTTTAATTTTTTTTCTGCGATAGTTGACATGAATTAGACCTGTTGATTGCTGATAATATGTGTTATTAAATTTAAAGTAATTTTGATTAATACATGTTTAAAGAGCCTCATAAAAATCTGATTTTACAACGTGGTGGCAATTAACTTTATCCGCCTTCGGTGGTCACTGGGTGAATTGAGTAGCTCAGTAGACGCAGTTGCCGGTCCCAAGCCCGGATAAAGGAGGAGGGTTGAGCATGGGGCTATCTATATAAAATCGTACCGTTACGAAAACCCTACCCAAGCCTCGGATAGAACCAGGACGGATATTAAAAAGACGAAAACGGCGAGAAAAGGACATGATTATTGGAATTTGGAACATAAGAACCTTGGGCAAATGATTTTTTGACAGAATATTTTGGTGTTTTGTTATATTGTTTGAAACGAGTATTCAGTTTTATTGCTAAAACTCTTGCTACATTATTAACATAAGAAACAATTGCTCTAATGGGTGAATAAGGCAATTGTATATTAAACGACGAGTTAGTAAGCGCGATTTTATTAAGTGCTGAAAAACGCCTTACGAACGAGTTTTTTATAGTATTTTTTCTATTTTGCGCCCTTTTATTCTAAAAAAAAATTATCGCCGATACATATTGAGAAAATTGTATCGCACTCGGCGAGCCATAACCGCACGCATTTGAGTGCTGTTATGAGTCCATTACAGACGCAAAATAGAAAAAAATCTTAATGGTTTTGTCTGCCTTTAGACATTTGTCTTTACTAGAGCAGATTTATTGTTTTTTGTTTTAACATTATCTATGATTATTTGTGTTTTGTAGGAGGTATTGAGAAGACAAGAAGAGGACAAACAGACCAAATATAGTAGCAATCAGAAACAAGATGAACTCACGAACCCCTAATCACCTATATGTAAGACTAACAAACAAAAAACAAGTCAAATATATAAAACTAATTCGTTTTAAATACATTACGTGGCTGTTCAAATATTGCATTAAACCTTGGGCTTATTAGATATTAACACATTGCAGTTCATTGACGTATTTATACGTATATATTTAGATGTATTTATACGTAATATACTTGACTATATTTATACGTTTTTTAATTAAAAATTTTGAAGCCGACGACGTAGTAATACGTCAATTTATAATCAAAGTATAGGAACCATTGACGTACTAGTACGTTTTTTTCTATTTGAAACCTTTCCCGGAAGAAAGATCACTGAAGGACTTTGGCAGTTTTCAGTTCCCTCCTCGGTATTTTGAAAAATTTTCGTTTAGAAAAGTTTTTGATTTTTCCCAGGAAAATCATATTTAGTTTTCTTGAAAATTTTGATTTCTTCCTCGATTTTCGGGTAAACTATTATTAGGTCTTTGATCCAGACCATAGATTAGATAGAGATTTTCGAAAAAAAAACTATACTTACAGTTTGGATCAGACCATGAGGAACAGTTTATTGGAAAATTTGAAGTTTTAAGTAGATTTTCAGAAATATCGTATGGATTATGGACCAAACCTTGGGAAATTGAAAAAGTTGTTAGAACAGTTTCCTCTCGATTTTCGGAAAAAATGATGGATTGGAAGATGGGAAACTTAAGAAATTGGCGGAAAATTCTTAATTCCTTTTTTGTAAAACTACAACTACTGCATGGAAAAATGAGAAACTGTATAATACAAAACGAATTAATTTTTTTTTATTATTATTACCTTTATTGTTATCGTTATTATTATTATTAACACAATACAGACTTTCTCACTATCCAAAAATAAAATAAAAAAAATAAAAAAAAAGAAGAACTAAGAACACCAACCCAAAAATACTTCAAATACTCAAACTTAAAAACTAAACTTTAAAAATTCTTCGCCCGCACTAACTTTTCTCTCTCCCTAAACTCTTTCCACAATCACTCCCTTCGTCCCATGACTCGTCCATGCAAGATTTCCAATGTTCCATGTTAGCCCTTTGCACTCTTCGATCCAATGTGTCCACCTGTCAGTACCCTCTCCACATATGGTACACAAATTCTCCCTTTCCTTTAGCCAGTACCTTCTTTCCTTTTCCTCGTTGCCGCACCTAAACCTGGCTATATTACATTGGATACTTCCATATACTTATATCCGTATACTTTTCCATATACTTATTGTTGTAACTCGGTTGTACCTGCTTTCGTCTATACGGCATTGTCTTATCTGCAACTCAATCTCCCTACTCCTTTCATCCAACAATTTTTCAAATATTACACATTCCTCTTTCATCCTCTATACCTCCCCTTTCGACGACCCCACTCGTTCATGTATTTTTTTCAATTCATTTCCCCCATTTTGTTACTCTGATCCCTCCAACACCTTCGTTCTTTAAACGTTTGAAGACCTCTTTCACTATCCTTTCATTCCCTAAGATAGACTTTCACAGAACTACTTTCCAGAAGAAACAGAACTCTTTCCTTTCATATCTCGCCACTCTCACTGATTCTTCTACTGCAACTTTATAAACATTAGCTTCTTGTAGCACCAGGTAACCTAGCGTACTCCTGTCTAGTTTCAGCGCCCTTTTTATAAACAGAAGCTGCACCTTTTCTATTTTATCTATCTCATTCATACCCCATATTTCCGCTCCATACAACAAAATACTCCAAACACACGCCTTCCACACTATCAATTTTGCAACGACACTCTCTTCAAACTTATCTTTCCAAGCATTCCAAAACCTGTTAGCAGCCACCCATGCTTTCTTACATATGAACTTAATGTGCTCATTATTGGACCCATTACTACAAAACATAAATCCTAAGTATTTAACGCTGCTAACCTGTTCTATAACCTTTTCACTCCACATCAAGCTTTCCTCTTTCTTATTTATTAATTGATTCTTCTGATTGTTTTGAAATTAAAGCTGGTTAATTACACACCGCAATTAGTTCCTTCTCTCCTTCCAAAGTTAATTCGGAAATCGATACTGAACAAATGGATATTTTTAAATTTGGAAAGTAATGAACAATCCTTTGTTCTAGTATTGTCAATTGAGCAATAACTATTTTATGAGTTATTTTCTCTTTTGGAACTGACTCAAACTTTTCTAAACTACCTTCTTATGTTATATACTTCCGTATAATATATTTTTTTTAGTTTTAAACATTATATTGCATTGGTGTAGCCAATCCCAGCTAGGGAAGTACTTGTACTCCAATTGAACTACTTGTGTGTCACTTATCTATGGTTATTTGCAGAGGCAACACACTTCAAGAATCTCAAAGCAGAGTGATTGAGAATCACTGTGCTAGTGGTTTGTCAGTGAATACATTAACATAATAGGGAATATGCATGAAATTTAAATTTGGTTCAAATATTTTTTTTCTGAATCTTTATTGACCGGACATTTATATATTTATATATTGTTTGACCGGACATTAAGTAAGTGAGAAATTCAAATTTGTAAAACGCAACATCATTGGTTAAAAGTTTTAACCAATGGTGTTGGTAATGGTGACGTCAGAACACAAGTCCATATTGTCATTGAACTCGATATATATAATTCAATGCGTATTGTTTACATTTGTATTGCATTGTAGGTTAGAAAACGTAGTAATAACGTGTGTGTTGTGAATTTATTTATTGTGTAATTTTGTTGTATTTATTGTGTAAGTGTAATGCATCCTAGTGAGACTAGAAATCATTTAAGACTGTAACGACCATGGGCCGCGGATAATAAAATCTTCCAGCTAGAGATTATAAAAGATACAAAATCTCTTAGAATTTGAGAAATTTGGTAATGGATATTTTATGATGGAATTTGTTCCTATATTCCCTCGGACAATTTATAAATCACCTAATGGATTTTACAATAGGGTTTCTTAAGAATTTGTAAATTTCATAATGTACATTTTATGACCAGATTATAGAAACAATACCCCACGAACGATTCCTCATACCTGGAAGGAGATATAAAAATGCTCATCCCCGAAAAACAATTCAGTTCACCAAGTTCACCTGAACAATTAAACCCGACCAGTTCACACCGATCCACAGTCACGCCAAGCAGTTCATAAGTTCATACCAAGTTGCATCGTTGAGGACACCCACAAGACAATGAGTGATAGTGGTTTTGTGAAAGCACAATCTGACAATCTACCCAGAATAGATGCATTCATGATGTCATCTTATTTTCATTCAAATCCAAATTTTACGTCCGCTGAAGTAAAAGGAGTGAAAGCTGCAAGGTAATTATTCTATTATAATACATTATGTACGTTATTTTAGACTAAATACAATCCTAAATATGATGAACAGTAAACATAACCTATAATTTTTGATTATTGTAAAACGAACAAATGTTAAACAAAACTGCATACATAGATAGGTACACTGTATTTTATTGCTAAAACTAATCACATGTAATGTTATTCACAGGCTGTCAAGTTTATTATTCAATACTTTCTATGTATTTTGACAGAAAATTGTATCATATGTGTACAAATTATGAATATTACTTTTTGTTACAGATCTGAATGTGAATCTTATGGAGATTCTGCAATAGGATATGTTCAAGTGAAAAGAGACGGAGATGGCATTTGTGTAGTTGAGGCTCGAATAACACCTGAGCATAATGTAAGACAGAAATGCTATGCTGTAACAGCCATTTGCAACAAGACTGAAGAAAATATTCTTTCTGTTGACTGTGAAGATTGTTCAGCACACTTACTTAGTACAGTTATATATATATATATATATATATATATATATATATATATATATATAAATAAATATAATAATTGTTTTGTATTTTAGGAGGGTGTAAGCATGGTATTGCCTTTTTGGCATGGCTGCACAGGAGAAGTGAAGACCCACCAACGACTAGCATTGACTGCTATTGGAAGAAATCGAAACTATCTTCAGTTGGCACAAGCCTTAAATTTATAAAAGCTAAGCAAATATGCAGTGCGGCTAAACATAAGCTAGCACCACAAACCTCAAACTCCGAAAGTTTTCGTACCCTTGTAATAAATGATTGTAATAATGTCGGCAATACTGATAATCAGTTGATGAAATATTATACTGAGCCAAATAATGCAGAAAAATTGTCAATCCATTATTTAACAACAAGCCAGGCAAAAAACCCTAATGATTTTGTAGAACATTGCAAGCTTATGATGACTAAAAGTGCATGCGAAGAAGCTGCGATAGCAACTGTCGAACAAAATGATTGTCCATTATGGCATGAACTTCGATATGCGAGAATCACAGCATCAAAAGCATATGAGGCTGTTACATTGCAATGTTTTGGAAGGTACATTGACCGAGTCCATAATGGGAGCATGCAAATTGAGGGATACCGAGGCAATGCAAAGGGGAAGATTGCTGGAAAATGAAGTTATAAATTAAGTGGAAAAACAAAGAAAAATAAAAATAAAAAAATGTGGATTAAAATTAAATCCAAATTACCCAATTATGGGTGCTTCTCCAGATGGAGAAACTGATATTTATAGTATCGAAATTTAATGCCCTTCATCGGATAAAGCCATGAATCGATACATATGTTCAGGAGTGTCCAAGAAATGTATGGTGCAAGTACAATTGCAGATGCATTTTTCGAACAAAAAAAAGGCCCTTTTTTGTGTTGCGCAGAGTGATTTTGAAACAACAAAAAAGTCCGTATTTTGGAGGTAGATTATGATAATGAACTGTGCGTAACTCTGTTAGAAAAATGCATCCTGTTTTGGACTCGTGCCAACTACTTAAACTTATAATAAAATAAATGTACATTATCATTGAAATTCTTTATATTGTTTTAAATAAAACAAAGCTTTATTTGTATTTACTTTTTTATTAAGAAATCTTGCATATTTATTAATCCACAAGCTATTATTATCACTTCATCTATGAAGTGGATTAAATTGAAAGTGGTCGACGCAAGCATGAGGAAGCAGCATGTGAAACTCCCTTAATCTATTTATCACACGTTCCACATGAATCCTCAATGCCGCAATCTGTTTTGATAGTTTCACTTCTTGTTTTGAGCTTGGTGACAACTTTGAAACTGATGGTGCCCTTATAAGTTTACATCTTTTAGCTTCTAATAAACACTTTATCGGGTGTATTTACGGTAGTGTTCTTGCATTGAGGCACTAAGGCATCTGAGGCAACACCTATAACCTGGCGGCTTTTTAGTTTTCTTCATGGTGAAATAGGTTAAGAACGAGAACACGTGTAGTAAACAAACAATGGACTAGACTCTAAGGCCGCGGTCCGAATTGCGCATGTCCATATAATAGTGTCGTGACGTCATCAACGGAGAGCGCGCCCAAATGGTGGCGTTTAATCAGTTCAAAATTATTCTCTATTTTAAATATTTTTTTTAACATAATTAAAGCATTTTTAAACAGTATTTATATTTTTTACTATGTTATAACGGAGTAAATAGTGAAATAAACAAATAAAAAAAATTGATGCATATTCCCTATTGCCATCTTACGAAAATATATTGTTAAACATGTATATGCGAAGATTTTGCCCATGTCCACTATGTACCCTATCTCCATGTCCATTATCTGAGTCTACAGTCTTTTGGAGTAACTTTGAACGTCTTGTGCCTCCCTCGTTCCTAGAGCGTCTAGTGCCCAGGTTTTCATACAGAGATGTAGGGATATGGATTGTGATGTCTATATATGCCTCATTGATTTCCAGAAAGCTTTTGACAGAGTACAACATAATAAACTCATAGGTATCCTAAAAGAGATAGGGTTAGAACACAGGGACATAAAGATAATCAGCAACCAATACTGGAAACAAACTGCCTCAATACGCATTCAAGGAGAAAGATTGGACCATATCAAAATCAAGAGAGGCGTGCACCAGGGATGTATACTACCACCAACTTTGTTTGATATATACTCAGACCGCATATTTCAGGAAGCGTTGGAAGAAATAAGATGGCGAGTATATAAACAATCTGAGATACGCGGACGACACAGTAGTATGCGCAGACAGCCTATAAAACCTGCCGGAGCTGATGAACAGAATATCAGAAGTCAGTCAAAGGTATGGCCTTACGCTCAATGTCAAAAAAAACGATGTATATGATAGTATCCAAAAACAACAACCATATCAGACAGCTTCGAGTTAACAACGAACTGATTGAGAGAGTCCAAAAATACAAGTATCTAGGGGACAACATTAAATGAAAAGTGGGACCACTCAATTGAAATGAAATGTCGGATAGAAAATGTGAGATCCGCATTCCTGAAAATGGCAAAGGTATTCGAAGCACATCCCCTGAATTTACAAACGAAGATCAGGCTACTGAGATGCTACATCTTTATAGTACTTCTATATGGAGTGGAGTCCTCGACTCAGAGGACAGAGGGTACTGAACGGAGACTCGAGGCATTTGAGATTTGGCTATACCGCTGCATATTCAAAATTTCCTGGACGGCTCACGTCACCAACCAGCAGGTCCTAGAGAGAATGGGAAAAGAACGAGAGGTTTTTTACTAACAATGAAGACAAGGAAGTTGGAATACCTTGGCCATATAATGAAGAACAGTCAATGGTACAGACTATTGCAACTTATACTACAAGGAAGAGTAGATGGAAGAAGAGGGCCTGGAAGAAGAAGTTTTTTAAATTAAAATTTTGAAGCCGACGACGTAGTTATACGTCAATTTATAAAAGTATAGGAACCGTCGACATACTAGTACGTTTTTTCTATTTAAAACCTTTCCCAGAAAGAAAGCTGACTTAAGGAGTTTTGGTAGTTTTCAGCTCCCTCTTCGGTATTTTGAGAATTTTTTTTTTTACTTAAGATAGAATATCTTTAAACATAACCAACTAACTATTTAAAAACTGTGTTGTCACAAAGCACTCTTTAAGACTAGTATGTACCTAGATACAGTAGGTACCTCTTTAGTTTTTAATCAGTCAGGAGGACTAGCTTTTAAAAGAATACTAGTAATATATGGATAAATTATTTAATTTTAAGCCCTTAGCAGAAATTCCTGTCGTTTTGTCAATTTTTTGAGGCGTTTTAATTTTTTCTTTAATTTCACTTATTGTGTACAGATTTAAATCTTCTTTATCAGGCCAGTTCCAGTTTTTGAGTAACGTTTGCTTCGCTTTCAGCAGTATAGCCTCTTCAGATATTGATTCTATCTTTCCATCAGAATAAGAACCTTTGTAATTTTGTCTCCAATATTCTCTCCAATATCCAATATTGTAATTTTGTCCAGATATCAGTTGCTTTTATATCAACACATTTAGAAAGGGCTTTCTTGAAATTATCAAATGCTAAGCTTACGGCATGTTCTCAAAGACAATTCGTTTTGGTATCGCTTCCTAAATAAGCTCAGCCTATAATCTCCTGTCATTTTATTAGTATCCCAGCTCTAAGGGTAGTTTTTTTCCATTCATTTTTGCAAATTGATATTCAAGTATTCTTACGTCTTTCAATATCAGTCCAAATTGTAAGTGTGTTGCGTCTTTAATATAATCAACCAGACTGCGTTCTTGATTAACTGAAAGAATATCGTGTAATTTTCTTACATCGTTACCTGTTTCCATACAGTGCTTTAAATGACGACGCAAAATTGTTTTGGGTAACCCAAAATGTTTAGAAGCACCGAAAGTCGTGAATTTTTTCTCCCTGATCATTTTAATGGCACTTGAGAAGTCATTCACATTAATAGCGCCTCTTCTTCTTATCTTTACTTCTAAGTATGACTTCTGAGGAAGCGTCCTTAAGAATTTATTCTTAAAATATGAAATAAATAAAGATAAATCTTTCTGGCCAAAGTACAACATGCAGGTTGTACTTGGGCCACCGACCAAGGTACAACTGATCGACAGTGGCCAAGGTACAACACTGCTCCTTATGGTTGAAAACTGTAAATTTAAAATATTTTAAGATTATATATCTCTGAAGTTTATTATTGGGTTAATTCCTACAACCTGACCGGAAAAACTTAGTGGCGCTTTTGTCGTTTTTATAAATTTGGTGCATGCGCATTACAATTTCGGACATGCGCATTACAATGGGAGACAGAGGCGTAGTGAAAATAAGTTGAAAATATTTTGTGAGTAATAAAATATATTAAAATATATCTAGACAATCATAGATTGTGAGAGATTATATATTTCCTACAAAACGCCACGTTTATTCATGCCCGTTTATATCAAAGAGGATCCGATCCTCTTTGCTTTTATATGAAAAACTGTAACTATGGAAACATATATATTATTTTAAGCGTCGTATTGAATTTGCATGCAAACAGCTACGGTACAATGTCTCGTGTGGATTTTATTGGTGGTTTTACCTTGGTTAGATTAGGTTGTCCGCCGCAAAGCGGGAAGATAAATCAAGACAACATACGCGCGGCAGCGCGAACTCTCGGTCCAATGTAGGACAGTGACAAGGACCGTTGGTTTTGCCTTGGTTAGATTAGGTTGTCCGCCGCGAAGCGGGAAGATAAATCAAGACAACATACGCGCGGCAGCGCGAACTCTCTGTCCAATGTAGGACAAAGTGGCAAGGGCCGTTGGTTTAACCCTGGTTAGATTAGGTTGCCCGCCGCGAAGCGGGAAG
Organism: Phosphuga atrata; assembly: GCA_944588485.1. NCBI lineage: Eukaryota > Metazoa > Arthropoda > Insecta > Coleoptera > Silphidae > Phosphuga > Phosphuga atrata. The sequence continues at coordinate 95,990 of CALYMW010000044.1, forward strand.
ATAAATCATAGTTAAAAAATTATTTTTCTATAGTGTGTTCCCGCGCAACGCCACTGAGCTGCCACGTTAGTTGCATTTTCTGCCACTTACTAGACGGTCATTTTTTAGGAATTAACCTATTATTGTTTTAAGACTTAATAAATCAAAGAACCGATTGCATATAAAAGATAAGTGACTATTATAAAATGTATAAAACTAACAGACTTCAAAATATATTAAAAATAGTTACTTTTTTCGACAAATTTTGTTTTTCTTCGATAACACCTATCACTGCCTTAGTGGCGGTAAACGACTAACTTCACACTAGATTGTCTGCAGTAACGTATCGGATAGCACATACAAAATAATTTAATAGTGTGGCAAAATTTGAAACGAATCAACTGGCCTAGGTACACATAGTGCCTAGGTACAACGGGTTCCCCTACAAATGTGACAGCTTACAAAAACATATCCTTATACTTGAATATACAAAGATTTTAGTCATGTGTGTAAGACTTTTTATTTTCTAGCGTCAGTTTTAGCTTGGTTCATTTTTTTCATTTGTCTTTACGATCATTAATGAATTACTAATGACAAAATCTTTTAACAAATCCAATTAAAAATTTGTTAAAAATTGACAACATTATGAGTTACTTTTTGTCTCCATTGTTTATAATACTTGGCATAAATATAACATTGCATTATAAATAAAATAATATTTAGAAAACAGCTTTGTCATATAAGCACTAGTTTATTAACAGTAATGTAAACATAAATGAATGCATAGTTTATAAAACTTACATATTTGTATGTATTTTTCCAGTAAGGCTCTCCGTTCTTCTAATTGACCTCCTGTTAAAGGTAAAAGTTTCTTAGGTGGAAATGTAGGCATTCTTTCGGGACCATATTCTTTCCTCAGTTGTTCATGTAAATTGTGCAATTGTTTATATCGTAATGTGCAGTGAAATACTCCATTGATATGCACATTGAATCCCTAAAACGCGGCCAATTAATACCAATTAGAATTTGTGCTACAAACAATAATATTCCAGTAACATTTACTAACCACATATGTGGAGCCATTGCCATCGTTCAGTTCTTGTGTGTCAGGAATTGAAAAATACATTGTCTTGTTGTAATTTTTTTTGTGGAAATTTCAGCAAAACCGGTAAAAAAAATATTTATGTTTTCTTTTTTGTTTCTTCTTCCGCCAATAATTATTTTCCCATTTCACGACGAACAACCACAGAACTACTGACATTGACTAGAAGTGTCGCCAACCGAACCCCGGTCGCCGCTTTTACACCGAAATGCTTTCGCAAAGAACCACATCCACAAACACTCAACATTTGCTTAGAAACAACGGTCAATAGATTTTCATTCTATAATAATAATAAAAATATGAATTCAAAATTATACAAATTATCGAATGATTTAGAATGAGATATCATGTTTATTTAAAGAAGAACACTTCTATTTATATATTATTAAAGACTTCTATTTATATATTTATAAATAAATAAATAGTCTATTTTTGTAAAATTTGTTCTATCTTTCGCTTTAATAGATCTAGATCTACAGACAGGCAACACTAGACAAGCAAGGTTAAAGAGACAAGACTAGACAGGCAAGGCTCGACATACAATACTAGACAGACAAGACTAGACAGACAAGAGTAGACAGAAAAGACTAGACAGACAAGAGTTTCCATACAAGACTAAACACACAAAAGATATATAACACTAGACAGACTAGACTAGACAGACAGCACTAGACAGACAGGGCTAGACAGACAGGACTAGACAGACAGTATAGAGAGGCAAGACTAGATTGACAGAAATAGACAGACTGAACTGGAGAGACAGAACTAGACAGATAGAACTAGGAAGACCGAACTTGACAGACAAGAGTAGGTGCTATATACTTCAAGGAAGTCAACAAATAAAAGAAGGGTGGGAGGAAGTTTAATAAATATAAACATATGAAGAACACCCGTAATAAAAACACAAACTACCACCACACAAACTTACAATATCTGAAAAGATACCGCCCTACAGCAACATCGAACTTTATAATAGATAACCCCAATACTTAAAACTAATAACAATATTTAAGGATTTCAAGAAAGAGCTCTTACACCTACTTACGAATATAGAAATGTGTTTGCTAGATGAATTCTATCATCTAATAAAAACCAACTAAGTTAGGTTTTGGCACCCCTGTGTTAACTTGGCAAGTGGTCTGCCTGAAACCTTAGAACATATAAAGGGTCCGCCAATTAGCGCGCTCGATCTTTAACAGCTGATGGCGGCCATGTTGTTTGTGGTAGAGTTGTCAAACCTAGTTGTTATTATTCAGTGTATCTTCACAAATTACCATGAACCAATTCAGCCGCGAGCAACATGTGCAAAGCATTAAAATGTATTACGAAAATTATTCATCGGTTCGGGCAACGTTCCGCGCGCTCCGCCAATTTTACGGTGCAATTGGTCGTCCTGCTGAGTCGACTATCCGTCGTTTGATAAACAAATTCGAGGCAACCGGTTCGGTGAACAATAAGCCAACACCGACGCGTCGTCGAAACGTCCGATCTGCCGCGAATGTCGCCGCTGTGCGCGATAGTGTGCGTGAAAATCCGCGACAGTCAATTTCACGTCGCGCACAGGAACTCAGCCTTTCGGAAACATCACTTCGCCGAATCTTGCATCTGGATTTGGGCATGCATCCGTACAAGATCCAGCTGACACAAGAGCTCAAAATAAACGACCATAGACAGCGCCGTATCTTCGCTGATTGGGCTTTAGAGCAGTTGGAAGTCGACCCCGAGTTTGGTCGCAAAATCATCTTCAGCGATGAGGCACATTTTTGGATAAATGGGAATGCCAACAAGCAGAATTGCCGTTATTGGGCCGAGAACAATCCACAGGAGGTCCACCAGGTCGCAATGCACCCAGCAAAGGTAACTGTTTGGTGTGGATTTTGGGCCGGAGGCATCATCGGGCCGTATTTCTTCGAGAACGACGATGGTGTGGCCATCACGGTAAACGGCGAACGATACAGATCCATGATAACGAACTTTTTCTGGCATGAAATCGACAATATGGATGTCGAGGATATGTGGTTTCAGCAGGACGGCGTTACGAGCCACACAGCGCGCGCCACAATGGATCTTCTGCACGAGCGCTTCGGAGGAATGGTTATCTCGCGCGGAGGCGACATCAACTGGCCACCGAGATCGTGCGATTTAACCCCACTAGACTATTTCTTGTGGGGTTTTCTTAAATCACAGGTCTACGCAAACCAACCACAAAACACTGATGACCTCAAAGTCAACATACGCCACGCCATCGATGAAATACAGCCCGATTTGTGCGCCAGAGTCATTGGAAATTGGACTTCTCGTATGCGCGCTACCAAGCAAAGCCGAGGTAGCCATTTGAACGATATTATTTTCCATACATAATGCCTTCGAATACTCTTTCAAACAAAAAATAAATTTCATTTATACCTCTCACACAACTTGCTTTATTTTTTTTTAAAGATCGAGCGCGCTTATTGGCGGACCCGTTACTTATGGAACAAGAATAGAAATCATAAAATTGTGTCCAAGAAGTGAGATGCAAAGTCTCATTCTATTTCTTTGGGACGAAATGCTCATGCGCGGACTACATGTATTTTACACGTATGTTGTTTACAGTTGCCATCTTGTTAGATGCATGTTATTAATCCACTTTATTAAGAGTTTATTACTTCTTATTAAAATATATTAAAGAAAAATTAAAAAAAGTGTTTATTTTTAAAAGAAAAATATTTAAGTTTACATAAAAAATAAGAGATTTATCAAAAGATAATAAATATTTTTTTTATTAGTATAGTACGATTTAATAACAATACAACTTGACACTGTAACAAGAAAACTACTACTCTTATTTTATTTAATATTACATTACAACTTTATTTATTACAAATTTAGTTAATATATATTACAACTTTTACAAAATAAAAATAAATCTACTGTAAAATTAATTAATAAAGTCGGAACACAACCTGAATATATAAATATATTCAACCTTTCCGGAACTCTATAATACACAAATGAGTCTTTTTAGGACTACCAAAAACAAATCTCATGTGAAATATGTCAGTTATTTTATAGCTTTCAGTCCACCTTCGTGGACTTTTCTTTAATATATTTTTAACAGATACAAATTATAGAACTAAATAATACACCACCTAAAAAAAAAGCACCTAATGTTATAAAAATTGTATAAGTAACAATAAAAATATTTCAAAATTAAAGTTCAACCATATTTAAAATTAAAGGTAGAAAATAAATGTTTATTTCATTTGGAGCATGCTCATAGCGAACAAAAGAAATGTTATATCTTTCCTTGTCGCACAGATGTTGGACACAGTTTCGGTACATGTAAGTTATACGGTATTCCTATTCCATTAGTATAAGTTCTATGTCTGAAACCCACAAATCTTGGCACTGCTCTACGCATAACTTCAAGATGCCGGTTGTTTTAATGTTGTCTGTAATGATATACCTTATCTTATGTACTTACCTTATCCAGCTATGCTGATTAGCGGTTCTGGGTTAGCCCTATTCTTTCAGCAGTCTACCATTTCTTCTCATGCTGCTCCTTATAACTGATTCTTTCATATATTGCTTTTTGGACTATGTTCGAATTGATTCCCGATTCTAACATGAAGGGTAAAGTGGTTCTAGGTTCTAAGTCCTTTGGTAGGGTTTTCCTCTCAGTGTCTCACCTACTACATATGTAGACAGGACGGACAGGACGGACAGGACGGACAGGACGGACAGGACGGACAGGACGGACAGGACGGACAGGACGGACAGGACGGACAGGACGGACAGGACGGACAGGACGGACAGGACGGACAGGACGGACAGGACGGACAGGACGGACAGGACGGACAGGACGGACAGGACGGACAGGACGGACAGGACGGACAGGACGGACAGGACGGACAGGACGGACAGGACGGACAGGACGGACAGGACGGACAGGACGGACAGGACGGACAGGACGGACAGGACGGACAGGACGGACAGGACGGACAGGACGGACAGGACGGACAGGACGGACAGGACGGACAGGACGGACAGGACGGACAGGACGGACAGGACGGACAGGACGGACAGGACGGACAGGACGGACAGGACGGACAGGACGGACAGGACGGACAGGACGGACAGGACGGACAGGACGGACAGGACGGACAGGACGGACAGGACGGACAGGACGGACAGGACGGACAGGACGGACAGGACGGACAGGACGGACAGGACGGACAGGACGGACAGGACGGACAGGACGGACAGGACGAACAGGACGGACAGGACGGACAGGGCGGACAGGACGGACAGGACGGACAGGACGGACAGGACGGACAGGACGGACAGGACCTCTTTATATCCTAATTATGTGTCGCAATCGCGATTTTTGAGCTCAAAGCATACACTATGAATATCAAATTTGACTTATATAAATGTAAACACTTAACAAGACTCTAGGTGAAGGTATTTTCAAGTGGAAATGACCGTCTGGGCCATTGTAAAAATGCCATTTGCCAGTCGGAACTCGAGTCGTGTTAGTTTTAGAGTTTTGTTTAACCTCACGAGTTATATTCGTTAGTTATATTCGTTGCCTGGCAGTCAACAACAGTAATAATACTTATTGTATCTCAATGTTTCTCTGCTAATGAACAAAATTTTCTTAAATAAACCAAAAAATTCCATAACATTATATTTTTTTGTTGTTAAATATTTTCAATTATCTGAAAAAAATGTGATTCGCGCAGTTTCAAAAATGATGTAAAGCTAAATAAAACCTAGAAAGTAAAAGTGCTATTATCAGGGTAATTTCTTCGAGGGCATAAATGTAATTTTCGCTTTTTTTCTGTTGAAGGGGATGAATCCTGTGTATTTTATTTGATTTCAATCGATGCAAAATCTGCGTGAGACAGAATCCTGCTCGAAATGAGGGAAACGATTTTAGGCCGTTAAGTGCCGGAACTAACGCCGTTGGCGATTCTTTTGTTATTAGTATTTAATTTCCCTCGTTGTTTTATTACGACTACTCTCCGCAGGATATTTCTATTCCAAGCACACTTTTACTATCCTACAACCAATAAATTCCATGCATTTCCTATAAACATAACAGTCAACAAACCCTTCAATTCTCATTCAACCTACCACAAATCCCAGGCAAAATCGATTCAATTATTAAACGTTTAATTTAAACTAGAAATTGTTTTTTTTCAATCAATTATGTAATTGCTATTCTTAGTGATTTATAAAAAAAGTTATAAAATAGTTATAAAATATTTTCGCAACTTTTTCTGTAAAACGGCAAGCCGAGAATCTTATTAAGGAAACTTTTTACTTTGAAAAGCCGCTAAAACGGAACTGTTTTCGTAATTAAAAAAATTACGTCGCCTTTTTGACTTATTAGTCCTAATTAAAACTTAAAAATTAAAACTCTTATTAATATCAGTTTCCAACGTAATGCATTATATTGACTTAAACAGTAAGTTTTTTTTGACTATACTAAACCAGAGCAGACACGACTAGCCAATATTGAATAGGACCTGACAAACACGTGCACACAGAACCAGACAAAATCACAAGAGCAGACATGGTTAGTCCTGAACCGACTTTTTCGAACTGGTCTAATCTTGTCTTATATTATTTGGTAATCTTGTGTTGCAAAATAAAATGTATTATTAAAATGTAAATTCTTTCAGTTGAATCTTTTTTTGTTATTCCGTGTATGAAAAGTTTCTCCGATAATATATGAGCCTGTAGTACGCGACGTGTTCTGAATGGTTTTAATATATATGGAGTGATTGTGAGAGGTTGACTGAGTGGCTTACGAGTACGATCGCGGAAAATCTTGACAACTTCTGTGGCACCCTTGACAAATACTTCCAGCACTTAACCGCTGGAAAGCATTCTCCCCACATATTCGGAAAAATCCATTTCGGATGGATTGAAACCAAATAAAACACAAAACACGATTTTGAAAAAAAAAAAAAACAATGTCTTGGCTTGCCGCAATGCAAATATTTATTCAGATAGCTCGGTGGAAAATGAATTTTCCGCTTTAAAATTTGTTGGGAAAGCCCGTTTTGTTTTATAAGGAAACAGATTGATGTTGTGTGTATATATATATATATATATATATATATATATATATATATATATATATATATATATATATATATATGTTTCGTTTTTGTTTCTGGTCCTTTATCATAACTTTTTAGGTACTCTTTAAACAGGTATGGTGGTGAAAATTATCAAGGTGAAAGTTAGCAAAATAAACCATCTTTAGAGCCTCTGTATCTAAATAACCTTTGAGTATCCTAAGGACATATAATCCTCGGCTCAGTTTAGACGATAATTTTGTTATATGAGGTGTCCAGTCAAGAGTACCATCAATATAAATTCCTAACATTTTTATCTCTGATTGAATTGGTATATTTTCGTTGCACATAATTATGTTTTCAGGGTAATTGATTGTGCTGCGTTTTGTTTTTATTTCTTATAAACCAAGACTGTGGAGAATTCATGATTTGGTCAGTGTTAGGTGTAATGTCTTCAATGGTTTTGTTTATCGATAGTATACTTGTGTTGTCGGCATAATTTATCATGATATGGTCTTCGTTAATTATATGAATAGGATGGTTGCGACAGTTACTACGTGGTAATCCATACTTACATTGAATTGAAAAATTGAATTGACAAAGTGAATTTTTCAATTCAATGTTCGTTAATTATGTTATTGGGGAGGTCGTTGATGTATACTATGAAAAGTAGCGGACCAAGTATGCTACCTTGGGGAATTACCATTGCGGTTAAAGAAGGGAGACAGCTTCCATAATAGATCTAACACTGACAACAGCTGAAATGGCAAACGAAATTGATAACTGGCAGGGGATAGACGATGGCGAACCAAAAACATCGACGACACAAAAATTTCAAAAAGGATGAAGTTGCAAATAAGCCAGACAACGGAACGCACACCTGTTGTCATCAGCTCTGCTACGATGTAGCAGAGAATATCAATAATTAATTAAGGATCTTAAGGATCTTAATAATTAATTAAGATCCTTACGAAAACATGCGACGCCACACTTAGCATTAAACCAGCTTTCAGTAGGAAGAGACCGACCTATTGGTGGAATGATGAAATGAATGATGTCCTCCTAAGGAAAAGGGAACAAACCCATAGAGAAACCGTCTTCCTATAGACCTATATGCCTACTAGATGTCGCAGGGAAGCTATTAGAACATTTGATACTTGAGAATATTGAAAATGAGCTCAGGCAAGGCAAAGGACTTTCGGACAGATAATTTGAGTTTAGAAAAGGGCTATCCACCAACGATGCCGGGGTAACGATTAAGGGTGCTGAAGGTTGTAGAAGTCGCTTCAGAGGGCTCCCAGCGGAAAAGGAAGATATGTGCGCTGATCACGTTAGGCGTCAAAAATGCCTTCAATTACAGACTATCCCGCCCTGAAAAGTCTGTTCAGCAGGGCTCAGTGATGGGACCCACCCTGTGGCACATCCTGCATGACAGTGTTCTAAGGTTGAGGTTACCAGAGGGCGTTGATATAGTAGACTTCGCCGACGACCTAGATCTTATCGTGACGGGCAAAAACGAAAAACAAGTGATGGACAGAGGGAACATGGCAATTAAACTGGTGGCAACTTGGATGAACGGGAAAAAATTTAAGCTCGCTCTAGAGATAACCGAAGCTGTATTACTAACAGGAAGGAGGAAAATATGACCCATCATGTTTCAAATAGAACATGAAAAAATCACATCGAAGAGAATTATAAAATACCTGGGAATCACTATAGACCAATGTGTCTCCTTTAATCAACACATTGTGACATCAATGGCAAAGGCCCTCAAAACCTGTGCTGTACTCGGAAGGGTCATGCCAAGGGAGGACCAAACAGCAGCAAATGAAGAGTGGTATGCACAGTAGTCCACTTCACTATGTTGTACGGTGCCCCAGTATGGAACAAGGCCATGGAAAAGATTACCTCGAGACAAAAGCTGGCATCAATTCAAAGGAAGAAGGCACTGAGAACTTGTAGTGCATACAGGACGGTGTCAGGAGACGTGGCACTTGTAATAGCGGGGATACCACCAATACAGCTCCTAGCGAAAAAAGAGCTGAACACACAATCTTCGATTGCCCCAGGTGGACACCAGAAAGATACGAATGGGCAGACAGAACCCAAGCAATACTGGAAGTGAGAACACTTACGCACATAATGCTAAGGTCAGAGCAGAACTGGATATCAACGGTGACCATGTCTACCGACATATTACGAGAAAACAAAAACGACGGACGGAACGCTCATATAAATACATAAACCTCTAATCACCCACGGTGGAGGGAGGAAGTAAGGCCTTAAATTGACCCAAACCGCAGACACCTTTAGAAACTGATAAATAGACAACGTCATCTTGAAGCTAAATGTTACGAAGCGGTACCAAGTTGCTCGTGTTCTTTCAGGGGGCCATTTGTCAAGTTAACTAAATGCGCTTGCTACGTCCCATTAAAAAAAAAAGATCAGACAAGACAAAATCAGACAAGACCAGACCACACCAGACAAGACCAGACAGCACCATACAAGACCATACAAGACTAGACAAGACCAGACAGGACCAGACAAGACCAGACAGGCTCAGAAATGATCAGACAATACTAGATAGGATCAGACAAGAACAGATTAGATCAAACAAGACCAGACGAGATGCTATTTTCTATTGATTAGATAGTAGCTTTATTTTAATCTTAAATAGTGTTAATATAGAAGGAAGAAGCGATGGAATTAAAAAAATGCTTTAATACATTCACAAATTTTCTGAGAAAAATGTTTGAAGTCTGTTCAGCTTTAAAACGTTATAAATGAACGAACACATTTTTAGCAAATGTACAAACAGCGATTATAATGCATCACTTTTCATTACGTTTAATTGAATTTGAAAATAACAAATTATTCATTTTGTTGCAAATAACACATTTTATATGATATCTCGTTTATCAGTTTTGGAGTGGAAATTTAAAATGTTTTTCGGGAAAATTGAACTTGTAAATTAGAATACGAAAATATTAGTTAGTATTAGGTTACATTAAATTACTTTAAGTTACATATTTTTATTATCCAAATAGAAACATTAAGTAACATACTATTATAACCCAAATATAAACATTAAGTTACATACTATTATTACCCACATAGAAAATTTGATTTCTATATGGACAATTCTGGATAAATCGGAAAAAGCAGAACACGTCTGCATAAGATTATAGAAAAAGAGTAAGGTAGTTTAAACAAGATAAAAAAGTACTTTATATTTTGTAAATATTTTCTGTAGAAATTATTTAATATAGATATTGTATAGATATGTAAGATAATAAGGAACATATATAAGAAATTGTTTTTTCCTAAAATGTGGGAAAGCAATGTTTTGATTCATACGAGATTCACACTTTCATTGCGAGCAATAAAAAAATTGCGGACACACACAAGCGAAAATTCAATGTACTAACAAATTTAGCCGAGCGAGGAAACTTGGAGAAAAATGTTTATTGCATTATTGTGTATTTTCCGAAGGCGGTAGGGCGAAGATAAAAAAAAAACGGAAGTAGAGAGAAAAATAAAAAAAAAAACTGAAACATTCCAACCGGTTAGTTCCTTTGTCAGTTTGTGGGGGCTGGAAATTTGAAAATATGTAGAAAATACTTCATAGTAAGTTTTATTGTGCCCCCTCTACTATTCCTCCAGGACTACGGCGAGTACAGTACCTATTCTATGTGTAGGAGTAGATCGCGTCCGCAGAGACTTTGCGTTGCGTAACGGCAAAGGCTTGGCGTAGGCGCAAATCACCACGCGAGATAAAATTAATAACTGATATGTATTTCGTTTAAATTGATTTTATTACATCTAGGAAAGTGCAATCATAAATCTTTCAAATTAAACAATTCAAAGTTTCAAGCAAATGTAAAGAATGTTCTGTTATGATACATTTTTGCTACATGAAACCTGACTAACAATAAGAATTTATAACATTATTCAATATCTGTTTTGTGTCCTTGTTAATGAATAATAGCCTTAATGGCTGCTTGACAGGATAACACATTTTTTGGGATAGTTTCTGTCGAGGTTAACCTCCTCGGACCTGACTTTTTTGTTAGATTGTCTGATTTAATACTTTAAATTGACATTTAATTATTTGAAATATTTAGACTTTATTTCCATTTAGACATTATTTAGACTTTTTAGGGCATGCACATTGTGTTAATGTATAATAGGACTTGAGTGCTGAAAATAGGTGATAAAAAGGGACATCAAGCTTAAAAATTGGCATTAAAAGGGAATAAGGCTATGTACATTACAATGTGTACAGGGCTACACATTGCATTTACTGCTATACATTGCTGTGTTGTATTTGCATACCATTTCGTCTTTTGGTACTTCCAGTCAGGGGATCCTTGATGCGAAGCTGTCTTTATCTATTTCTATCCATTATTCCTTCTTTCTTCATCTAAGCTTTTGTGGATGGATAGTGGTCTCATACGGCAAAATGCTTCCGAATCTACAATGGGAATACTAGATCCCTTGTTTGCTAGGTCATAGACCTTTTCATAGTTGAATTTTTTTTATGCGCATGCGTCAATTTCCGCCATCTTTTCGGGCACTTCTTTGACGTATATCCATTGAAAAAAACAAAATCTGCCCGAAACTTTCACTTTCGAGTCATTTGTATACCACTTGATATGTTTTATTATTAGTTTTTAATTTAACGCTGTTTTCATGTCAACATGAATTCTACTGTTGGCTAGAAGGTGACCAAATAAATAGTTTACAATTTTCTTCATCTTTCAAGGGGCGTGCGTTACTTTCTTTAATTATAAAACGATTTCTTTTGTTTCTCATATTTCCAAAACTTATGTTATAATAGAAAATTTATATATTCATACTCTGATTACTGGTGCCGATTTGCCCGGTGCCGACTTATCCGGTGCCGAATTTTCTTGGTGCCGAGTTGTCCGGTGCCGAGTTGGAAGTGGCGAGTCGTTCGGTGCCGACTGATACGGTGCCGATTTATCATGTACCGGACCTCACCGCTTCATTTAATTTAGACACATGCCAGTCTTTGAATCCGATCCTTCACAAAGAACAGATTAGTTCTACTTCCCCAAGCAACCGCTTCGTAAGTGATCGCTGGTCTCATTATCATGTTTATATAGTATCAACCAATATATAGTATAACCAATATATAAGTTTCAACCAATGAATATTTTATTCTATTATTCCTGATGTAGCAATTATATAATCAAATATTCAATGAAGATACAAGGAAAAGAGTGTGTTGATTACAATAATGAAAATCGATACAGCAACATAAATGACCTATCTATCACACTCCCATTAATAAATAAACAAAAAAAAATTAATTAACACAATAGATCTTTTCATAGTTGAAACTTTTTTGTGCGCATGTGTCAATTTCCGCCATGTTAAACGTCAAAAGTGGCGGAACTTTTTGACGTATAACTAAATATGTGCCCGAATCTTTCATATTCCCGCCTTTCAAACTTGGCGGATGCGCATGCGCTTAACTAACCGTAAAAAAGGTCTATTAGAATCCAGCCTAATAGATGCAGGCTTAAATTCAACAGATCTTTAAGAGTTGACCCAGAATGTCGACATAACTCCATGATCTTCCTACAAGACATACGAGAGCAGGGCCCCATGAACTGGTCAGGTTTTCGTAAAACACTTCAGACATCAGCCAGGAAATTAGGGCAATATATATATATATATATATATATATATATATATATATATATATATATATATATATATGGGTATATACATACACATATACATAACATGTACATATGTACATATATATATATATATATATATATATATATATATATATATATATATATATATATATATATATATGTACATAAATATGTTTCTATGACTCATAGAACTCGAACAAGATTTCCTCAAAAACAACTACAGGAATTTCTACAAAACCTTCGGTGAGAATTTATCCAGTTATCAACCACCATATTTATGTTTTCGTTCAGCAAATGGAACTTTGGAGACAAACACTGTAACATAAAGAACTGCAACATTCTAGCTGACTATTTCTGAGACCTCCGCAACTGTGATCCTCATAACCCGATTGCCCAAACCCGATTCACAACCACCGACAATACAGGGTACAACGGAGATCATAGGATCGCTTAAAAATAACAAAGCCCCGGGAGAGGGCGGCATCACCGCAGAGATGAGTAAACTTGGAGATGACTTTGTAAGCAGAATTCATGCAAACTTAGTAGAAATATGGGAAACGGAAACGATCCCGCAAGATTGGAAGTGCGCATTAATACATGCATTACACATGAAAGGTGACAAGGCGGATCCAAGCAACTATAGAGGCATATCTCTACTGCCGATTGCATACACAATTCTTTCCAAGGCTCTCTTAAACCGATTAGAAAAACAAACAGATCACCTGATTGATGAATAACAAGCGGGTTTTAGAAAAGGTCGATTATGTACAGAACAAATATTGAAGATTCGCCGAAGTACCAGCACAATCGTCACTTTTGTGGACTTAAAGCGTGGCCTTAAAGGACGAAAAAGCGTATGTTTCTGTAGACAGACGGACAGTTTTTGATACTCTAGAAGAACTTGAAGTGGACAAGAAGACCAGAGCTATTATCCAGCAGACTCTCGCGAATACGACGTCTAAAGTGAAATTTCTCTGAGTGAGTGGTGAAGTCTCTGAGCCTTAAATATCTACAGGCGTTCTCCCCTACTCTGTTAACCATAGTTCTAGACAAAGTTATTAGAGAATGGGAAAAGGACATGAAGGGGGTAAACATTGGAAACTCGGGAGACAAGATCAATGTGAAATGTTTAGCGTTTGCTGATGATTTAGCAGTCATTACTAAGACCAAGGATGAAATAAGATATGCCATAGAGAGACTACACAATATAGCATCAAAGGCAGGCCTCCCGATATCATACGAGAAAACCCAGTATATGGAAAATCTGCATCAGAGTAGTGCAAAAAGTCGGCTAGAGATGGAAAACGGCACAATTCCACAGGTGTCCTCCTTCAAATATCTTGGAGAAATTAAATTACCATCAGGTCTAGACAGTATCCAACAGGATTTACCATCAGGACTAGACAGTAGCCGACAGAAGCCAACGTAGAAAGAGCCACCAAACTTCATAATACGTACAGACTAACATGGAATTATTATAACAAAAGAGTTATATCGCGTAAAGCAAAATTACGACACTACAAGACAGTTGTGTTGCAAGAAGCTTTATATGCTTCAGAAACCATATGCTTAGGTGGTCACTCTAAAACTACAGAAATCGAAACGCATGAGCGGTAAATTCTGCGGAAAATTTATGGCCTCACGAGAGAAAATGGAATGTGGATTAAGAGAAGAACAGCTGAACTCCTTCACTGACAGGTTTAACAAACTAACTAAAAAAATATTCAAAGTAATCAACTCAAAGAAGGTCAGAATAAAATGGCTAGAAGAAACTAAGGCGGACCTCTAAGAAATGAATATCACAGACATCATAGCAAACCGTGGATCATTTAAAACAAAAGTAGCCAAATATAATTTTCTGGAGATACCTAAAAAGAAAACTGGTAGGATGTGGTCGACAGAACGCAAGATACAACAAAGTGTATTCATGGAGAGATTTTGGGAGGATAAGAAGGCGAAAACCATCAAACCAACTAACAAGTTCAAACGCGTTCTTTGAATGGGCAAAACGAGAAAGAAAAATCAACCACAATTAATCACCAAAACCTCACTCGAAGAAACAGATATCCATGAATCAGAAATTAAAGAGTAAATCAAGAAACTGAATCATCAGCGGGGCCAGACGGATTAACTAACGAATTTCTTAAATATGGGAGACCAAAGATAATTACAAAGATAATTCATTAATTAAGAACCCTTATCAGCAAAATACTAACAAATCGTAAGATTCCGGACGAGTGGAGCTATAGATACCTAATAAGACTACACAAAAATGGAAACCAGAAAGATCGCAAAAACAACAAAGAATTAATAACACCATTGATATTTCAGATGAACAGCAGGGCTTCGGAGTGGGGAGGTCCTGCCCAGATGCAGTATTGGTAATAAGGCAAATAAAATAGAAAGCGCTGGAATGGAACAAACCTGCTTACATATATTTCATTGACCTTACCAAAACATTTCGAATAAGACTAGGGGATATCTTGCATATCATGCACAAAAGAAACATCGACTTGGACCTAATTCATACCATGGAGAATGTACACAGAGCACGAAACATCATAAACGGGACTAGATAACCTATCGCAATTAGAAACGGCATTAGACAAGGCGATTCACTGTGCCCATTGCTCTTCAACATAGTAATGGATGAATTATTCAAAATGTCAGGACAAAAAGATGATATAAATTGGGGACGAACAACTCAAAATTTATGCTTTGCCGACGAAGATGATTTGCAAAGACTTCGTCACGTATTCAATACATCTGCAAAAAAATTAAATATGATAACATGACATAAAAAAACCAAATGTATGGTGATTGTACAAACACTAACAAGATGCAAACTAGTATTGGAAGGAGATATAATAGAGTAATTAGCGAGTTTAAATATCTAGGCATTTCAATGGGGCTGTGGTGGCATAGTAGTCAAGGTGTCGGATTACTTTATGGCTTAGTAATCCGATACCTTGACTACCCAGGTCTCAGGTTCAAAGTCCTGGGACACGAATATGGAAATAAGCCACCGTGTTCTGCTGTCCATGATCTGTCAAGGCCATCACAATAATCTGCAAAAAAAACCTCCTCTAAAATAGTGGCTCGTCACCAACGTTAAAAACTGCAAGGGCTCCCTCTTGTGCCAAAGATCTAGGCACCAAGCACAAGTGTAGACAGAGGGAGGAGGTCAAAGTCCACTAGGACTATAGCACCACAGGAAGAAGAAATACCTACCACCCAGTAACATCTGGTTCCATGAACAGCTAAGAACTGCTCTCAAACACACAAAGAAGGAAGAAGTTAACATAACTTTAGGCGACATAAATGGGCAGGGAAAGGTTGAGGATGTGGTTGGTAGTTTTGGACTAGGAGTAACAAATGAGGACGGAGGACGATTATTAGAATTCTGCCAAGAAATGGGCATCACAATTATGAACACTTTTTTTAAACTACCTCCCAGAAGACTGTACACTTGGAGATCCCCAGCTGATAACAATCACCGAATCGTGAGGAATCAGATCGACTTTGTGAAGATAAACAGAAAATATCGTTGTAACATCAATGTTACTTTCGCAACGTTAAACATTGCTGCAACATTCCCGCAACATTCCCGCAACATTCCTTCAACATTCCTATGTCCGCCTCTCTGCAACGTTCAGAAATGTTGTGGGAACGTTGCACGGAACATTGCAGGAACGTTGCGGGAATGTTGCGAACATTTCAGGAACGTTGCGGCAACATTACGAACGTTGCGGGAACATTACGAACGTTGCGGGAACATTACGAACATTGCAGGAACGTTGCGGGAACATTGCGAACATTGCTGGAACGTTGCGGGAACATTACGAACGTTGCGGGAACATTACGAACATTGCATGAATATTGCAGGAATGTTATAGGAATATATTGAATATTGATAAATAGAAAATTATATTTTTAGTTTTATTCTCTTTTATTCTTCTCTTTTATTTATAAATTTCACTTTCACTTTTAATATTTTTTTTAAATTCATGTACTGTTATTGTTATTCTCATTGGAGGAAACTTCTGCATTTGCTTTTTTTGGCTCGACTCACTCTTGTTGGAGTTTGAATAAGTCATTTCTATCTTCTATATCTTTTTCCGACCATTTCTCTCCGCCAAGTCTCTGTAAAATTGTAGGACAATATAAAATATAAGTAAAAATATCTGGCAAACATATAAAAATGTTCACTTTTAAAGAAATAAACTTACTGCAGAGTAATTTCGCATCATCAATTGGCTGAAACATCGTTTCTTATTCGAACGACCTTGCCAACTAAATTTAAAGGCAACGTGTTTGTTGTACAAGTAGGTTATGTAAACGCGTTTAGGAGGGACTCAGCGTTCATACACTTCCTTTTCCTAATATGGAGTTTCAGGAATTGCAATATTTCAATAAGGGCCATTCTGGACGAGTCGATGCCGCTGCCCCCTGACCCATCCCATCAAGCTCAACAATCCACTTCTCTTTGACAAACCTCTCACGAAGCGTTTGCCACCTGGAGCTAAATCCTTTCACTGTTGCTGAAATAAAGATAGAAAGTATATAGAAAAGTATGAACTGTAAATTTCGAATAAAAAGATGCAACATAACCTACCATTCATTGTTTCGGCCACATTCTTCCATGCGGAGTCTTTTTTTGAAACCTGCATGCCCCTTATCATATATTTGGGGATACTCCCGTACACACTCAACTGACAAAACGTCATTAATCGACATTTTTTAACTCTTAATTTATAAACAACTTTTCGAACTGTAAACAAAGCGAATGTAACAACACAATGGAAAATGCCACTCTTGAATTCGAGTGCATGCGCGCAAGAATCGAGAACGTTGATTGGCTGAAAGATAAGGCGACACGACGTGAAACTTTGGACATTGGTAGATTTCACATTACGTTAAGTTCGGATACTTCACATTACCTCGATCGTAATGGGCCGCATATAAAACAATGCGTTTTAGGTTTTCATCACGTCTCATCTCGTCACGTTAAGTTCATCGTAATCCCGCCTTAATACACTACATAAAAGTGGAAGAGGAGTACAGAAAGAAGAGAGAGCATAGATAAATACAGCAACGTTTCATTGAGTATATACACGCATTGTGTATGCAAATTCCGATCGGCGGAAAATACACGCGCCGATCGGAAAAATAAGTAAAAATATAATACATTTTTGAGTATAAGAATAAAAAAAACGTGAGACGAGTAAAAATAATCACAGTAAAAATAAATGATAATATTAATACTGAAAAAAATAATTGGCGCAGCCTTACTGGAATGTTGTAGGAATGTTGCTACAACATTCACATTGTAATATTGCAATTGGAATGTTGAAAGAATGTTGCTGCAACATTCACATTGCAATGTTGCCACTGGAATGTTCAGGAATGTTGCTGCAACATTCACATTGTAATATTGCAACTGGAATGTTGTAGGAATGTTGCTACAACATTCACATTGTAATATTGCAATTGGAATGTTGCAGGAATGTTGCTGCAACATTCACATTGCAACGTTGCCACTGGAATGTTCAGGAATGTTGCTGCAACATTCGAAATGTTGTGCAGCCTTCGGAACATTGCTGCAACATTCCTGCAACATTCAACGCTGACTGGGTAACTAAGACCGGATAGGATGGTGAAGAGACAGTGGATGACATATTCTATCTTGGAACTTATGGAAGAAAGAAGACAACACAGAAACATAGATAATCTAAAATACAAGGAACTATACAGAAGAGTCCTAAGAGCACTTTAAAGTAGCTAAAAAACGGTGGCTACAGGAAAAATGTGTCGAAATCGAGATCCTACAAGAAAAACACGACAACTTTAACCTTCATAAGAAAATAAAGGAAGCAACTAGAAGATATCATAGTCGGGGTCCAGGAATAATCTTTGACTCGAATGACAACATCATTACCGAGAGTGACAAAAACTCACAAGATGGAATCAGTACTTTTCGGAGACGAAAACATCGATAATATGGAGGAAATCACACAGGAGGAAATAGGATTAGCTATCAAACGACTAAAAAACAAGTCCCTGGGCCAGACCAGATTAATGGAGAAGTCCTCGAACTACTGGACCCAGAACAGATAAAACTGCTGACCAACCTTTTCAAAAAATTTACACAGGCGGTTAAATGCTAAATGACTGGCTGCTGTCAACATTCATTCAGCTTCCCAAGAAGGCGAACGCAACAAAATGCTCCGATCACAGAATAATCAGCTTGATGATTCATATCCTTAAAGCTTTCCATAATATCATTCAAGCACGCGTATATATAAAACTCGACGAGAGAATAAGCGACACACCGTTTGGTTTCAGGAAGGGACTTGGCACCCGAGAGGATGCCAAGATCCTGAGACAGATCCTGATTCAACAAGCACGGGACATCAACGTAGACGTCTTTGCATGCTTCATAGATTTCGAAAAGGCCTTTTATAAAGTCCAACATAGTAAACTCATTTCAATCCTACGTGTGTCAGGAATTGGCGACAGAGACACAGATATAATATCATAGCTATACTTGCAACAAAAAGCAATTGTTCGGGTCGAAAACGAAACATTGGAAGAGTTTAACATAAGGAGAGAAGTGCGTCAAGGTTGTATACTGTCGCCCCTCCTATTCAACGTGTACTCAGAACATCTATTTAAAGAGGCATTGGACAACATGTAGGATGGAGTTCTAATAAACGAAGAAATAATAAATAATCTATATACGCTGATGATACCGTCCTTATAGCAGATACTGCTGAATGACTTCAGAGACTTTTAGTGGAGTGTGTAGTGACTGCATGCAACAGATATGGTATGAAGATAAATTGTAAGAAGATACACATATTAATTATCAGTAAAAACGTCATCGTCAACCTACAGTTTACCGCTAACAAGGTAGCTATCACAATAGCCGAGACAGTTACATAGACAGCTGCACCTTGAATAAGGACTGGGATTACTCTCGAGCGTAGTTGGGCAATTAATTGTGAAAACAATTAACAACTAACAATTAAATTGCCAAATTTAATTGCAACTAACAATTAAAATAATTAATTGTAATTGCAAGATAACACAATTAACAATTAATTGTAAAATTTTGCAATTACAATTAATTAATTGTTAATTGATTGATGCATTTTTACAATTACAGTTAACAATTATTAAATGTCGGTTAGAATATATGTTTATTAAACTCCATTGTATCACTTGCCACAATACTTAACTGAAATAGTTATTTACATTAGAGTGCGGAAAGTTTGATTTTACAACGCGACAGCTCGTTTGCTTATCCATCTCCTCCTCCACTTCCGGTCATCCATCCCCGAGTTCCCACCCCACTTCCGGTTCCCACCCCCACTTCTGGTTCCCAAAATTCTACCACTTCCGGTTCCCATTTCCGGTTCCTGAACCGGAAGTGAGGGTGGGAACCAGAAGTTGGCGTAGGAAATGGAAATGGGGTGGGAACCGGAAGTGGGAGTGGGAACCGGAAGTAGGGGTGGGAACCGGTCGTGGGTGGAAACCGGAAGTGGGATGGAAACCGGAAGTGGGGGCGTGTTAGCCGCCGGAAGTGGAGGTGGAGGGTCCAGAACGACCATCTTTCCCGACTGTTTAAGTTTTTACATCCATCAAATAGTCGTAATTGTTATAATAAACAATTGATGATTAAGTTAATTGTAACTAACAATTAAAATTTTAATTGTAATTAAATTAATTTGCAATTGATTTCAATTGCATCTCACAACTAAATACTTAATTGAATTAAATTAATTGCAATTGATTTAGTTGCAATTAAAATTGTAATAGTTTGATTCTGCAATTAAAAAATTAATTGAATTCTGCCCAACACTGCTCTCGAGAAACAAGATGCCGAATCGAAAAAGCAAGAGGTAGATTTAACAAGATGCGTAACATACTTTGCAACCTATCTCTCAACATCCATACCAGAATAAGAATTTTAAAATGTTGTGCACTCTCGACCCTTCTATGTGGAGCAGAAGCGTGGACTCCTACCGATACGTCATAGATGTAGTTCTATCGCCGCATACTCAGAATCCCATGGATATACCACATGCCAAACGGCACTGTACTGGTGTACCTACTGCAACGCATCGGTGGACGATTGGAATAGCTACCAGATGTCATGCGGAGAAAGTTGGAATACTATACATATATAGATATAGATAATACAGACATATCATGCGAGGTGAAAAATATCAACTTCTTCAACTCATCCTACAGGGGAAAATAGAGCGAAGGTCGGCAGGACGCAGGCGAATATCGTGACTGCAAAATTTACGAACATGTACCGGAATGACATCAACTGCTCTATTCAGAGCGGCAGTGAATAGAGTGATTTGGACCAACGTGATAGCCAACATCCACAGAGGATAGGCTCTTTGAGAAGAAGAACTAAGGAAATCAGAGGTAAAAGCCAGCCCCGAATCTTCAATTTTTTCGTGGCGGGGCAAAAACTGAAAAATGCCGCTGCCGGCCTATATTTTTACCTTTATAATCATCATTTCAATCACCAGACGCCCACTGATGGACATAGGTCTCCCGGAAACAACGCCACAAAAACCTATCTAGCGTTGCGCATTCTGTGTTAAGCCTATTTATTTACAAATATACATACATACGTACATGGACGTGTAGCACATATATATTATTTAGGATAGCACAGTCAGTCGGGAAAGAAAATAAAATCATTTATTTTGATTGGCCGCTAATTTTTTTTTATAAAAAATAAAGTAAAATATATCGAAAACTATTGAGAAGTTATCGAGATAAATTAGTATGTATGCGTAGGGAAAACATTGTATTTGTCTGCAAAGTTTGAATTTGCCGCCAGGGGCATGGGCCCCGGCATAGACGGCATAGACAGGAAAGGCAAACAAAGCAGGGATGCTGTGCGGAACAACAAAGACATATGAAAAGAAGTGAAGACCAGAATATATGAGTCGTATAGTTGCAAAACCTGCCACATACATTTTTTATCGAAAATTGTTTTATTGCATTATCTGCTTCAGTTTATAGATCTTCACACGCTCAGTAATTTTCGCTTGTCAAAACAAGCCACATCATGCCTAATTCAGCTGTTCAAGTTGGTAGTTAGTTGCAAATCAAGCCACATCCACGGTTCATATGTTAACCGCTTGGAGCGCTACTGTTTGTTTTTTGGAGATTACGTTTGCCAGGTTTTTTGTGCATTGATTTTAATACTTGTTAATTTTTTTTTTACATTTTATGCGTAATAAAATAACATATTTTTATTACAATATTATTTTAGTTTATTTTACATAATATTTTCATGGAAATATCTCCAGAAATAAATTTTGAAAAGTTAAGAAAGAGACCACGGAATGAGGCCAACTGGGAAAGAAATAGACAAAAACGACAGAGGTATGTAATGCAACCTGTTAATTTTACATAAATTTAAAGTATGAATTATCGTTGGTTAAAAAAAAACCAGTTACGTATTATTTTTCAATTAAATCTTTACTTTTTAATACAGGTACGGTGCCCCAGGTCCACCAGTTCCAGTTACTTGCAAACACGGCAAGAAGAACGAAGCCTACCGATGTGAGGAAATTACAAGACGTGAAGAACTTGTATTTCACAGTAAGTTTTACAGTACTGCAACAATAAATCCGAAAGATTTGAAAGCTACACAGGATTGTTTTATTCTTAAATACACTAATAGCTACAAGCCAGATAGGAACAGAAGTAGTAATAGTGTTAGAGGATCCAAGGGTGTCACTATAAAATATTTTATTTTGAACAATTCAGCAAGAAAACTACCTGTATGTAGGAAGGTATTTTTAGATACACTGAGAATTGGAAAAACTCGAGTAAATGGTGTAGCTAATAGGCATCTCCAATCTGGGTGCATGCCAAAAGAAAAAAGAGGTGGAGACAGGTGCAAATTTCGTTTCGCTGAGAAAAAAGCAAGTGTTATAAATTTTATAAAAACATTGAAATCCATTGAAAGTCATTATTGTCGTAGCAAGACTGCATATCGTGTGTACTTAAGTTCTAATCTGAATATTAAAAAAATGTGGAGAATGTATAACGAGCAACAACTTGACAACAATTTGAAAGTAAAACATGCATATTTTCGTACAATTTTCTGTACCAACTTCAATATTGGGTTTGGAAGCCCTAGAACCGATGAGTGATCAAAGTGTATTTCATTAAGCGAAAAAATTAAAAATACTAAAGACCTACCCGAAAAACAAAAATTAATGACACTGAAGAGAATCCATAAGCTAAAAGCAAAGTGATGCTTTTATTCGTTTCTTAAAGAGAAACGGCCAAACCTTCTAACATTCATGAGTTTTGACGGCCAAAAGAACCCAGCCCTCCCCCGCGTGCCTGATCAAAGCGCTTATTATTCTAGGCAATTTGCCATGTATAATTTTACAGTAATTGTTGGAGACTCTAAAAGTATCCATAACGAAGAGAATGTTTTTATCTATACATGGAATGAAAGTAAATACGGCAAAGGGCCGAACGAAATCATTTCAGCCCTTTACCATCTATTGATTACTTATGACATTCCCGCTAACATTACAAAGCTTCGCCTAGTGTCAGATGGATGCGGGGCACAAAATAAAAATTATTATATGATAGGGATGATCGCCTATTGGCTGTTGAAGAAAGCTCCTACAACTTTAAAAGAAATAGAATATATTTTTCCAATAGTAGGGCATTCAGTTTTGCCTGCCGACAGAGTATTTACGCGTATTGAGAAAGAAATCAAACAAGAAAACGTTATTATTGATCCAGAAGAAGGGTACTCAAAAATCTTTTCAAAGCATGGGCTTGCAGTTCCTATCTCCTCGGCTGGAATAGCGAGGAATTGGAAAGACGTTATTAGAAAAGTAGTGCGACCACCCGGTCAGTGGCCATTTAAATTTAACCCTAGCAAATGCTTTTATTTTAAAAGAAGTAAATGCAACAAAAGCGTAGTAGTGAAGGGTGTATGTCAGTGTAACCAAGAAATCGATGAAAATTGAAAACATTGAACATCCTTCTAGCGTCCCTCTGAGAGTCAAAATTGTTCCATTAAAACTTAGACTGGAAGACCCTTGAGTCATTGGAGTTCTACAAAAATCTACTTACTGACGACCCTGACTCTTGCTGATAACCAGGTGGTCAATGGTGAACACGTAGATGATTGCGACAACAATGACGAAGACGAGGACTTTCTGCTTCAAATTTAATTCGTACAATTTTAAGTTTTAAACCTAATTTAAATATGTGTTTTATGTTTAATTTTACAAAAAAAATCAGTTTTTTTTTTAATTTTTAACAATTTTTTTTTCTTAACAAAATAATAATATGTAATACAGAGTAATAGTTTATTTATTTGCCTTGTGTGGATGTTGGTAGGAAAAAGGAGTCATAAAAATCATTAAAAGGTAAGAAATTTGGTCAAAATGCAAAAGGTTGCAAAATCAGCCACATCCAAAATTAAATAGCCATTTTTTCTGCTTCTATTGAGACGATTTATAGCATTGTGTGGGCTAATTTAAGTGTCTTGGGTATCTACAAATTAGCACTGGTTTGAAGCTTAAAAAATTTATGATTAAAAAATTTAACGGTTTATTACGATTTCTGAAAGTTTTCATTTTTCAAAAAAAGCAAAAACTCCAATTTTGGAAAGATAAATTTCGTTTAGAAATTGATATATTAAAGACTCCATAAATTAATGCATATTACCCTGCAAATATTATCAAACATTTAATTATTAAAATTAAAAGAGTAATAGAAAGTATATAATTATAAAATTTAATAACATGATAAATATGTTTTTAAATAAATTTATGGTTTATATACTATAAATTATTAATGATTTGAACTTTATTTTTATGAAACTACGATCGTTCCAGATTTAGTTTTGTATGAATGAAAGACATGGATATCTCCAGAAAAAATCGGATAAATCAATATGATTTCCAGGGAATTAATCTGCTGGTTATGATTTATAACTTCTAGGATATTGTATAACTTCCTGGAATAAGAAAAAATCCAAAAATTCTTTTCTAATTTAAACTTCGTAATTGGAGCTCGCGAAACCCTGACAGGTCGCTGTATTCATATTTTCGACGGAATATTTCCTTTGTGTAGACGTGGTTTGAGTAATACCGTTATCCTTTCTAAGAACGAAACAATATTTATTATTTACAAGAAAAATATAATTCGAAACGCTTAGAACGTTGAAAAATATTCCTAGATGATTTATTGCTCAATTCTACGTAGTTAAGTTCAAAAGAATCACACGAGAAAAAGTTATAATCCATATAAAAGATTCATTTTATGTGTTAAATTTTCACATTAACTCTTTTGTGTCTTCAAAAAAATAATAATAAACTTATTTATTTGTAGTTTTCTTTTATAAATCCTTATTTTATTAATTGTATTATAAAACAAACCCTGTGATGATATGTAAAATATTGGGACAAAGGCGGTGTTGTAATCTCGTGAGTTTGTTTCAAGAATTCGAGTTTCTCAGGGTACGGCGAATGTTAAGTGGACACCCAATTAGTTTGTTTCATTTACGACTCTTAGTCTGTTTTATTTCAATGATGCCCTGTTTTGAGACGACAAGAGTGTTTATATGTTTTATAAATTTTGGAAATTTTTCGTTAAAATTAGGGGAGGACTTACATTAAGACCGAGGTGATGATGTAGAGGAGAGACAGTTTGGATATGAGTCTCGAGGAGAGTATTTAGTTTTGAATGAAACCTCCGTAATTTAGCTGATAACTAATTTTTGGGTTTTGGTTACAAGTTTAGTTATTAATAAGTGTGCAGTACAAGTTAGTGATTAGTTCTATATGTTACATCAATAAATAAGTAGTACTTATTATCCTGATCCTGGAGCAGCAGCATACCAAATTATCTCTGTTAATATCTCTGTTGCGAACTGGGGCAATAGAGATACTATATTTTTGGTGGATCCAGATGAATCCGAAATTGGTGAAATTTCTTAGAATTCAAAATCGCCTGGATCTAGAAAGTATCCAAACAAAATTGTAAATTTGGTTGCATTTAGCCGCAGCGAAACCAGTCCAGGTCTAGGTCAAATGTGAATCTACGAGTGTCGTTTCGCCGTACAACACGCAGCTCCACAATAGGACAATTGAGTTGATTAGATACAAACTACGTCTGAGATTTAGTAAAAACTGTAATTATATTTTTGTTTCGTACGTAAAATATTTCGCATAAGGTTTGATGAATCGCACATTATAATCAAAATGGTTCTAATGACGTTAGAGGAAGCAATGAGATATATCAGGGAGTATGATGGAAAGTTGGGTACGGTGCAAGATTTCATAGAATCGTGCGATTTGGCGATGGATGCAGTAGCTTTAGACGTCCAAGATATATTATTTAAGATATTTAAGATAAAAACATCTAAACTAGTAGGTAGGGCTAGAGATTTGACTAGGTACGAGCAGTTCTTGACATGGAGTTGATTAAGGGTTACGAAAGGGTTAAGGGTTAAGAGTTAAATAAGGGACAATTTAGGGGATATATTTTTAGAAAAAGCGTTCAATTTCCTGTTGTCAAATGGAGTTACAGTCAACTTGGACTTACATCAATGTAATGGTGATGGTGTAATTAACTATGCTAATCGAATTAAAAATATTTGTGGAATTTGATTTGACGCGTCTGTGGTTAGGTTAGGTTATGTTCAAGACTTCAGCAATAGCTTAAGAGATCAACGATATTTAAAATATGCAGGCATTAAATGTGTTTTTACAAGGCTTGTCGGATTCTTTAAAAATTATGGTAAAGTTTGTGCCTTTAACATAATTTCTAAAGAATTCCAAGAAGATCAAATTCATTAATGGAGGCGGTTGAGCTTGCCCGATGAGAAGAGTGTCATTTAAACAGTGCGTTTGGTGGAATGGATATAAAACGAGGGGTAAAATCATGCAAAGTTTGTTATAAGAGCGGCCATTAGGAAAATATTGTTACTTAAAAAACAGGAATAGCAAAACACCTCAAAAGTACAATAACGTTAGAATAAAAGATGAAGATTCAGTATATGGCGCACATACATCCCAAAATCCCCGAACTATTTCTCCGATTGTTTATTTTTATTGTAAGACCGGTCATTTCTGAGTGTAGGAAATGAGTTTACAATGAACAAAACCGGCAGAGAAATGTAAGCGATGTCAACAAAATAAGGTCAAAAATAGACTCATTGGGCACCCTTAATTATTACAGACACTCCCTAATTAGAGTTTGAAAAGTGTTATCTTGATTGCATAGGACCGTTAACTTTATCCTAAGAGGTCAACTCATTTTTTCTAACGTGTCACAGACTAGGGAAGAAATTTAATGTCAAATATATTCAAAAATGTTTGCAAAATTTTGCGAATAAAGAAACTAAATTGGACTAGTTACCATCACAAATCAAATTGGATTGAAAGATCTCATCTAATGTTGGGCGAATATTTGAGGAATTCTTTTAATAAAAATAATTGTTGTATGGTGTATATAATTTCTAATGATAAGACAAATTCATTAAAATCTCTGGTTTTCAATATCACACTGAATATATTAAAGAAGAATTTATGTTTGGGGTCGCTCAGGTTTTTTGTTTTAATAAATGCGGCGGATGCGAGTTGAATGAATTTCCCTTGGCAAGCAGTAAACAATATTGATGCATCGTGCTTTTCTAAACTATGTATTCCACAGGTGTCTTTTCCCACACTTGGCATTTCGAAGTCACTTCAGTTATATGTCACTGTCATTCCAACTACCATTACTCCAAGCCCGTTTTCTACAAATTAAACCTCCCTTGTAATTATTAAAACTTCCCGTCACAAAATTCAATTATTGTTAATTTATTTAATTGCAAATTATATTTCATTAAAAATAGATAGAATTTTCCAAAATTGAATATTAATATTTTATTATATTGAATACAAAAGACGGGATTAAACTATTTACAAATTCCCAATTTATCGATTCTAAGTTTGATTCCAAGTTCGAAATATTTGTTACATAAATTTTGAATGAAAATTACTTCCCTGCCTCAATTTTCAGTTAGTGGAACCAATATGCCCTCCTACGGCCAAGTTCTCGAATGAATAATGGTAATTTAGCCCTAGCCCCAAAAAAGGTGGGAGTGCTTGGATTTCTGCTATATACTATAGACCAGGAGTTCCCAAACCTTGATATATTGGGGACAACATTTTAGAAACGCAATCGATGGCGACCCACTTCATCCCCGGCGCATTGAATTTTATCAGATATACTTGACTAGCTAGAAAAAATACATACTCAACGAAACATAATAACTTAAGATATCGTTAAATTTCTTGACAGTTTTCCGCATTTCAGCTTTTTTTACAAGGTTTTCTTTCAATTCCAGTTAAAAGAAATTCTACGCATTTCTTTTGAAAGTAAATTTGTGGAAATCGGGTGAAAGTTTCTCGAGAAATCAAATAAAATCTAAAAGCTCGATTTTGTATTTACTTATCGTATGGATTAACAAGAAAAACGAAGAATGAAGGTAAATGTATAGCAGATTAATTGATCAATGTCATATATCAACGTCCACGTCTAGCAAGCCAACGCTTTGTGTTTGGTCAGCAGTGCATTAGAAGTTCAGGATAGATACCATCATACCCTGCAGCTTTACCATTTGTGGTCATTTTAATCGCAGTCATTTCTGGTCATTTTACTTCACCGGTTAAGAAAGCTTCAGAGAAACTGGATTGTGCAGGGCATTGTTGTTTCAAGGCCTTCATTTTCTTTTTTAACGCGTGTTGAATGGTGTTTATCAGATGGAATTTATCGAACGTCAAAAGCTCGATGACGGGGTAGATGCAATTCTTTAAATTTTAAGTTTTCTACGAAACTCGTATACTAATTTTAGGATGCTTAATCGATTGGTGGAAGACCAGAAGTCTCTGTGATAAACTGTTCAAAAGTTATGGCATCGTAAAATCAGCGGAAAATGCCACATAATGAATTTTGATAGAATCTTTATTTATCTAGTTCTCTCTTTATTTGGTCTAACGTCCATCATAGGGATTTTGCCTCCAAAATGATCCTCTTCCATTCCGTTCTATCCTCTGCCGCTCTCTGCAACTGTTTGACATTCAACCTTTTCTGGTACCTCTCTATATGTTCTTTCCATCGCAGTCTGGGTCGTCCTACGGCCAGTGTGACCTTTATTATAGGTGAGGCAAGGATGGTAGCCTTTAGTTGCAAATGTAATAGTACATGGTAGGCTCGAGGTCAAGGTACACCACGATAACGAATGTAATATCAGAACCAAATCATAATATTGAGGGAAACTCAATGCCAAGAAGGCAATAATTCGATCTACCTCTGGACCTATTTGCATGAATAGAAAAATGTGGGGAAATACAATAGGCCAGGGGTGGCGAACCTTTTTATCACCGCGTGCCATTTTTCTTAAGTTTCCACATTATGAAATGCTGACGTGTCCAATAACTTTGACTGAGTTACCATATTAGCCTGAATACCGTATCGGCTTGAATACGACATTTGAAAGTATCAAATTCCATCCCGATTTACAAAAATTAAGGGTCACAGCGGGATCCCTTTAACTACAGACCAATCTGTATTCAAAGCCAATTTTCAAAAATTTTAGCATTTCTACCTCGATTATCAAGTTTCTTGGAAAGTAATAACATGCCGGCAAATAGTCAAAACGGCGTCTGGAAAAGTAGCTCAACTGATCCTACTT
This sequence comes from Phosphuga atrata, assembly GCA_944588485.1. Taxonomy (NCBI): domain Eukaryota; kingdom Metazoa; phylum Arthropoda; class Insecta; order Coleoptera; family Silphidae; genus Phosphuga; species Phosphuga atrata. The sequence continues at coordinate 125,594 of CALYMW010000044.1, forward strand.
TGTAGGATAGTGTTAATTTTATAAATACTTCTCTAAATTGTAATCAGGAGGTTCTTGTTTTATTTTACGACCTAAGTAAAGCATTTGACTCTTTTGATCACAAGGTCCTTCCACAAAGAATTGGAGTCGCCAAGAACTGGGTAAAATCATCTTTGCATCAAATAGGCCGAACAGTGATCGTAAACGGTTCCAAATCGGAAAGAAAATTAAAGAAGCAGGTGATACCCCAAGTCTCTCTAATGGGACAAATTCTATTCTTGATATTTGTTATGATCACAAGCTCCTTCCACAAAAAATGAAGTAATTGGAGTTAGAAGCGTCGCCGAAAACTGGGTAAACTGTTCCTTGCATCAAAGAGCACGAACAGTGATTGTAAACGGTTCAAAATCGGAAAAAAATAAAGAAGAGGGTGGTACCTCAAGGCTCTCTAATGGGACAAACTCTATTCTTGATATTTGTTATGATCACAAGCTCCTTCCATAAAAAATGAAGTTATTTGAGTTAGTAGCGTCGCCAGAAACTGAGTAAAACCTTCTTTGCATCAAAGAGGACGAACAGTGATCGTAAACGTTTCAAAATCGGAAAGAAAGCTAAAGGAGAGGGTGGTACCCCAAGGCTCTCTAATGGGACAAACTCTATCTTTGATATTTGTTATGATCTCAAGCTCCTTCGACAACAAAATTAAGTGATTGGAGTTACAAGGAGTCGCCAAGAACTGGGTAAAATCTTCCTTGCATCAAAGAAGACGAACAGTGATCGTAAACGGTTCAAAAACTCTATTCTTGATATTTGTTATGATCACAAGCTCCATCCACAAAAAAATAAAGTTATTGGAGTTAAAGGCGTCGCCAAGAACTGGGAAAAATCTTCCTTGCATCAAACAGGACAAACAGTGATCTTAAAAGGTTCAAAATCGGAAAGAAAATTAAAGAAGCGTGTGGTACCCCAAGGGTATCTAATGGAACAAACTCTATTCTTGATATTTGTTATGATCACAAGCTCCTTCCACAAAAAAATTAAGTTATTGGAGATAGAGGCGTAGCCAATAACTGGATAAAATCTTCCTTGAATCAAAAAGGACGAACAGTGATCGCAAACGGTTTAATATCGGAAGGAAAATTAAAGAAGCGGGTGGTACCTCAAGGATCTCTAATGGGACAAACTCTCTTCTTGATATTTGTTATGGTCACAAGCTCCTTCCACAAAAAATGAAGTTATTGGAGTTAGAGGCGTCGCCAAGAACTGTGTAAAATTTTCCTTGCGTCGAAGGGGACGAACAGTGATCGTAAACGGTTCAAAATCGGAAAGAGATTTAAAGAAGAGGGCAGTACCCCAACGCTCTCCAATTGGACCTACTATATTCTTGATATTTGTTAATGATCTGGTGCAAACAAATAATGTTGCAATTATATTTTGTACGCTGACGATTGCAACATTTCAATATCTAACCCACACATACACGATTTAATTAAAAGTAGCAATTTAAAATCGAAAACGTTAGGGGATGATGTATAAATCTTTAATGGACTTTAAATATACGCAAACCTTACTTTATGATTACAGTGTAGTTCTAAATTTTTTAAATTCGAATCAATAAAATTTGTAGGGATTGATGACACTTGATCAAAAGCTAAAATGGGACTATAATATTGAACTAACATGTTGTATGCCTATTCGAAACAAGAAGAAGTAGTACTAATATGTTCGACATTAAGTACTATGTGTTATCTGTTAAAAAACCTAAACCTAAGAGAATGTGAAAATGTTGATTCTGCAAATATTTTACGCCATCGTTCAATCTAGCTTATCATACGGTCTGATATTTGGGGTCAGCAGCATATATTAATGCGGTATTTAAAAATATATTACGAGCGATGTTCAAATCCTCTTTGTGCTTCATCAAGCACAACATTTTAACGCTACCATCCTTCTCCCGCGTGCCACTAAAAATTTCCAGCGTGTCAGCTGAGGCACGCATGCCATAGGTTCGCCACCGCTGCAATAGGCTAATATGTCGCAGTATTTGAAGGGCTTACCCCCTGGACCCTCCATTCAGCCATCGACTCCCTGTACTGCTAGTGCATCGATCCCCTTTGTCATTTCTTGTCTTAGTTCATAGAGTGTTCCTGGTATATATATATATATATATATATATATATATATATATATATATATATATATATATATAAATATATATATATATATATATATATATATATATATATATATATATATATATATATATGTGTATATACCAGGAGCACTCTATGAACTAAGACAGGAAATGACAAAGGGGATCGATGCACTAGCAGTACAGGAAGTCAGATGGCCGAATGGAGGGTCCAGGGGGTAAGCCCGAGTTCTTATATTCCACGTGCCGAAGGTCAATTCCTTATCGATATCCGATATCCGAGGCATTTATTTTGGTTTCGTACTTGTTTTTGCGGGATGGGCTTGTTGGCCCCACGTCCTCTTTTCTCTTGCTCTCGTTCGCCCTGACGTGATCTTCCATACGGGTAGGTTACCGCTTCTTAGATCAGATTGCTCAAGTTTACAGGATTCACCACCTCTTTGAGGCTTCGTGGAGGTGAGAGTCTAAATTGGGTAGGAAAGGCTTTGATACAGACTTACAAACTTACTTACCCTCCTTGTATGTCTGTCATGTGGTACGAATGCACTACCCCATTAGAACTACATTTATCTAGTTATTCTGTTACAAATATGCAAATAATATTACAAATATGCAAATAACTTTGACGCTCGTTAAAAAACTTAATATATGAAATATAATATATTTTTGCGACACATCAAAAAATCGACTGAGGACCCAGAGTTTGGGAAACGCTGATATACCACCTTAAAATAATTCTCAATGCTGCAATTAAATTTGAGGCTTCCAAAAGCAATTAAATTTGATGTGTTGAAATGTAGAAAATTAAGTTTAATAAAACCTTTTTATACGAAACAATAATATAATATTAATTAATGGAAATTGGAAGGAACAGGAACCTCATCTCCCCAACTGTCAAGACCTTATTATTGTTTTAACCCGCATCATATTTCATATATTCTAGTTAATGACGTGTTAATATTTCGCTTGCTTGTCCGTTTGGCCTTGTAATATTCATCACATAATCTTAGAAATGATTTAGTGTAATGTTACATTAACCCAGCAATAAAAAACATATTTTTTGCGAATGTAAATAAATATAACAGAAATGTTTAGAAAAGGGAGAAAATATGTTGATCGCTCGGCCGGCACACACTTACTTTACTTATATCTCCGGCACACACTTACTTTACTTTTTCGTGTCCGGTGATTTCCTGTGGTAGAAGGATTTGCCACTCCACCGACAGTGGTCAGTGTTACCAGTGGGGCGCCGGTATTTTCTGCATATACAGGAGAAAATACACGCGTGGAGGCTCCTTCTGTGCTCCCCAATCGGGCACAAAGATTTTATATTTTACAAATTGTCATTTTCAATAGACATGCAGTGCAAAAGGCGTTCAAATTGAAATAAATCCGTTTGTTTTATCAATAAATATGTCAAAAACAACATCATAAAAGCCCACATAAAAGAGGAGGGTTGGGCGATGGACCATCTACCCCTTCCCGTAAAAACACACAAGTTCAGAAACATGGAAAACAGCCTCGGAACGGACTGACACACGGAAGACAACTCGCAACGAAATACAGGTTATGTATTTCGAACATGGAATGTACCAACACTAAACAAACCAGGAGCTCAACGGGCACTGCTAAAGGAGGTAAAAAAAGTACAAGACAATGGTAACAGCAATGCAAGGTAGGCCACCGGTAGGGAGGCCAAGGTTGGACTGGGAGGGCGAGATGAGAAAAGATGCACACCAAATACTGGATAGATAGACTGGATTGGAGGAATAGGATCCAGGAGGCCAAGGCTCGATTTGTGCTGTAGCGCCATATGATGATGATGATGAGGGTAGAGACAATTCAGAGAAAAAACTACTAATCTGCACCGAAATACAATGTCCTGCTCCACATTCGGTCAACCTCGACAAAATCGTAAACCACCCAATGGTAGGTGACATTATAGTCAGAACATCACAGAAATAGATACATATTCACAAATACTAACCGAACCGTCAAGTTCCACCTACAAGAGACACCCCGTTAAAGCATGGTTTGACACCCAATACAAAGAAGCCAAATGAATGTGTTTACAGCATCTTAAAAACTTTATTTTCTTTGCCAAGTTTGTTTAGCTTTCCCACACAATCCATTCCCAATCAATTTCCAAACAGAATTGATGGCTGCTTGGTTGTCTGACAGGATAACAATTCCTTTTTGCGATAATTCCTGTCGAGGTTAAATTGTGCACATCTTTTGATTGCGTGTACCTCTGCTTGGAAGATCCAAACGAGGTCCAAATAGTCCTGCACCAGTACCTTCCTTTGTCCTCGAACCATCTGTATATACCACTTGATAGTATTTTGCTCTATGTGGTATGCTGAGGATTCGTCGCTCCAATCGGCTTTACTACTACACATTGCTGTTTAGTTTTTCTCGAAATGGTATTTGCATACCATTTGGTCTTTTGGTTGGCTTGAGGCTGTTCCCGTCTCTGTTCCCGCTAACCATCGCAGGATTGTGGGGTTACAACCCCACGTTTTTCCTGCCAGATTTCTGCATACCATTAGAGCGCGTTTGGCTATACCTACCACTGCTTCAGCGTTTCTAGTCCATAAGAGTTATCTCCTGTGTATTCTACTGTCCTCCCATCTAACATTATGGGGTATAGGCAGTTTAGTTCTCTCCTTCTAGTAAATGGTTTCACCGTAGTTTTGCTCGAGTTGAGTCTGAGTCTCACTGTTTGACATCATCTATTAGTTACTTTGAGGCCTCTCAGTATGATTTCACAGAGCGTTCAAAAACCAGAAATTTCTTAAGCGGGTCCCCCGCACATGTTTTACCCTACACATTACACAAAAGGTAGATCTATGTAGTGTGTAGGGAAAACTCCCGCAGAAGATCCTGCTTTATAGGTAGAAAAAAATTAAACATAAATTCAAGTAGGTATGCATTTATTTAATTTAAATTGTTTTAAAGGTAAATAAAGGTTTTAAATCTATTTTAAAAGTAATTTTCTAGGGTTTTCAGCAAAACGCTTTATGACGTCTTCCGTGAAAGAATATACTATTCACTATACTATTATACTATTCAGCCCATACTATTCACAAGTTTTCTATGTACACTGAGCATACAAAGCCCATTTAATCTATCTTCGATCATAGTTGATCTCATCCATGTTTTTACGCGTCTGAGCGTTCTTACGCGTTTTTGGGAATTATACTTGTCTATAATACATAGAGCCAGTATGAATGTTGTTTGTCCAACTGCGGATAACAACTAGAAAGCTACTTTTCTTGTCACAGAATTCTCTTCCTGAGAAAGTTTTTCCAAGCTTTTCACAATTTCGACAAAATGCTTCATAAACATCGAAATACTCTTTTATTTATGAGACCACCTTGTTTCACACAGCAATGGTATTTTTGGTGCATATTTTTGACGGAAAACTGATTCCCTGAAAAAATGTATCGTATCTTTTACAGTTCCAATGCAGTTGCGGATCTCAGGAACATTATTTAAGTCGTTTACTACGAGGTTTAATTTGTGGCAGGCACAGTGAAAATACAAACCCTTTTTATATGTTTCTCTTAATATTTTTTGAACACCGCCAACTTTTCCCGCCATTGTAGCACATCCGTCATAACCCTGTCCCGTGGATTTGTTAACATCAATGTTTAATGCATTGATGATTTCATTAATTGCAGCAGCTATCGTTTGGGCATCCATTTTTTCTAACTCGACAAAATCCATAAATTCTTTCTTAACATTTTTTTCCCTTTGATCGTAATATCTAAGACCTATTGATAGTTGCTCCTTTCCTGATATATCAGATGACTCATCAGCCAAAATGCTGTAGGCACTTGCAGCTTTGACATTATCGACCAACTTTTCTCTGATTAGGACTCATTTTGTATTCTTGGAGACGTATATTGAGCATTTTTATTACATTTTCAAGTGTTTTCTCAAAATTTCATCGCCGGAATCAATTTTTAGATTAAGCAAATCTTGAAAAACGCCGTCATTTTTTTCTTTTCCTCTCAATGGCAAATCATGTGTTCCACAAAAAATAATTGTTTTAACTATAGGTGTTAATGCATTCCTATTTTCTTCAATAGTTTTTGCATAGCCTGTTTGCAAGGCAACCTGTATATTTGTTTTTGCGTTGCCAAAAAAATTGGCAGAAACAAATGACTCTTTGTGCCATTGACTATCTACATGTGCTTTACAATAGCTCTGTATATCTTTATACTTAGTGAATGGTCGGACAATTAGAGATCCCTGTACACCACGTACAAGTTTCGGAGGAAATAAAACGCAAAACAAACAAAACGCACCTTTAAATCTCTTTGAGTAAGCAAGCCAAGGTTTGTACATATCTAACCAATTGTGATTAAATTTTCGTTTCAAATGTGTAGCATCACCAGCAAAATCATAATTTTTTGGAGGTACCCAGCATTGCTTTAATATTTCCATTCTTTTTTCAGTAGTCATTACAAAAGATCGTCCAACCCACCGCCCGATATCATTTTATAACTTAACTCGTCAATAATATTATCAGAATTTACGGGTGCCAATTCCGATCCTTCTTCTAGTGGGTTAAGTGAGTTACATACGTTTTTATTACTATTGTCTTTTGGATGATCAGAATAAGATTGTGTAACTGGCGCTGTAAAATTGTAACTGTGTAATCAACCTTACTAGATTTATTGCCACTTGAATCATCCTCTTTACTCGTTATTTTCCTCTTTTTGGTTTCGCGGCTGCAAAAATAAAGAAACAAGCCTAAAAATCATGTTTTAATTATAGGTACAAACAGCATTGTTTGCTTTTAAAAATATTTAAATTAATAATAAAAAATACTTACAAAAAAAATTCCAAATGTCCATTTTTATTCAACGTAACACTCTTTATTATTATTTTTCAACAAAATACACAACAAAATATCAACCAGATTGTTTGGATTCGCGATTAGTTGCACCAAAAACAGTTGCACTCAGCAACACAGCATTCAGTTTATTAAATATATTTATGCGAATGTGCGCTAAAATATCTAGAGGCATGAGCCTTACAATATTTGATGGTGGGATCGAAAAAATTGATGGAGGGAAAATTGTCAGCAAATAGCCGGGAAGTTAGGTGATCAGAGGGCGAGATAATACGTATTTACAAAAAATACAATGCAAAAGATACAACTATTAATATAATTTAGCAGGTTGACGCCGGCATGAGCCACCGGTGGGTCATAAACTCATACAAATTATTGTGCGCCAACGTGTTGTGCTAAAAATACATAAGTGAAATTGTGGGCAATAAAATAAAAATATAAACCTTAAATATAATACATAACGAGATTTTTAATAATAGTTTGATATGGACTTTGAATGAATATTTTTCGTTGCCTATGTTTGGCTCTTTCAAATCAAGAACATGTCAAATAAATTCAATTAATACAGTCTCACTCGTACTAAAGGCTCTCACGGCTTGTGGCTTGGCGAACCTGACTCGAAGTTTCTCGAATATGTACTTGAATCTGTAGACGCTTGACTGTGCTTGTTAATTTCTGAGCCACACCTTTCCAACAGTGCGTTGTTTGACATATCTAATAATAATATATTGTAATTGTAAAGTAAGTCTTAACGTGGCACTAACATAAGTTTCAGCGACAACAGTAGTTACTTAGCACCTGTTATACAAAATCCAGGGGGGGGGGCAGCTGCCCTCCCCTGCTCCACCGCCCCCCCCCCTGGGTACGCCCATGCACATATGGCTACTTCCTTTATCTCTAGTGCTGCTTCTATTTCATTTGTCAGCTGATACAGGGCGGTCTGTGAATTTCCCTGCCGTATGCATGCTGAATTGTGTAGTGGTGCACCTACCAGCACTATTGTCCTAAGGTAATTATCCATTACCTTCTCCATTGTCTTTAGCATAAAAGATGTTAGACTAATGGGTCTAAATGACTTCGGTTGAGTGGTGTCCTTCTTCCCCACCTTCGGTATGAATACCACAATAAAAATCTATCTAAATCGCGGCGCGATTTTTTGCCAATTATACGCCGACAATTTAATATCGACTTGTGTCGGACTACCTGTCGCCCTCTTTTGATAGGCCACAAAACAATAAAAAAGGGTGACAACAATGGGCCTTCCTAAAAACACATCAAATACCTTTATATTCAGGTCTATAAAGCTGGCACCCCCACCTCTTCCAAATTCAAATTTGATAACACCAGAATTATGTGCTCTTTATGTGCTAATTATGTTGCGGCACATAATTTTTGTACTCAAATACAAAATTTTGTACTCGCGATTTTTGTGCTCGAAGCTTTCAATGAAAGAATCAAATTTTACTAGTGGGGGTGCTAACTTAACAGTCAAGCTAGCACCCACCCTTCCGAAAAATTGGGAAACCAATACCAAATAAGCACTACAATTACGTGCTATTTATGTGCTTTTCAAATACCCTGGAGCGAATTCGCTAACTGTATTAGCCTTAAGAGGTAAAATCTTTAATAATCGAGAACGGAAATTTTAAATAACGCAAAATTATTTCAATAATTATGTGCTCTCCAGATATGCTATTTACGATTGTTGTGCTCAAACCCTTGTGCGAAAAACTCACCCCGAACGGAATGAGCCATAAGAGGTGAAATCTATAATAATCGAGCACACATATTCGCGATTTTTGTGCTCGCACCCTTGTACGAAAAATTCACCCCGAACGGTATGAGTCATAAGAGGTGAAATCTCTAATAATCGAGAACAGATATTTTAACCGGTGTGAACTAGTTGCAATAATTATGTGCTCTCTAGATAGGCTATTCGCGATTTTGGTGCACGCACCCTTGTACGAAAAATTCACCCCGAACGGTATGAGCCATAAGAGGTGTAATCTTTTATACTCGACCACAGAAATTTAAATCGACACGAAATTGTTGCAATTATTATATGCTCTCCAGATATGATATTCACGATTTTTGTCTTCCCGCCCTTGTACGAAAAACTCACCCTGCAATGTATTAGCCTTAAGCACCCTTGAACCAATGAACACAAAATTATTGCAACAATATCGCGTCGATTCAAATTTTTGTACGCGATTATTATGGATTTCACCTCTTAGGGCTCATGCATTTCGGGGTGAATTTTTCGTAGAAGGGTTTGAGAACAAGTCGTTAATAGCATATCTGGAGAGCACATAATTATTGAAACAATTTTGCGTCATTTAAAATGTATGTACTCGATTATTAAAAATTTCACCTCTTAGGGCTAATATAGTTCAGGGCGAGTTTGTCGTACAAGGATACGAAAATAAAAATCGCGAATATCATATCTGGAGAGCATATACGTAATAATTGCAACAATTTCGTGTCGGTTTAAATTTATGTGTTCGAGTATAAAAGATTTCACCTCTTATGGCTCTCACCGTTCGGGGTGAATTTTTCGTACAAATGTGCAAGCACAAAAATCGCGAATAGCATATCTAGAGAGCCCATAGTTATTGCAACTATTTCGCACCGGTTAAAATTTCTGTTCGCGATTATTAAAGATTTCACTTGTTATGACTCATACCGTTCGGGGTGAATTTTTTGTACAAGGGTGCGAGTACAAAAATCGAGAATATAATATCTGGAGAACACATAATCATTGCAACAATATCGCGTTGGTTAAAACTTGTGTGCTCGATTATTATAGATTTCATCATTCCGTTCGGGGTGAGTTTTTCGCACAAGGGTTTGAGCACAAAAATCGTAAATAGCAAATCTGGAGAGCACATAATTATTGAAATAATTTTGCGTTATTTAAAATTTCTGTTCTCGATTATTAAAGATTTTACCTCTTAAGGCTAATACAGTTCGGGGTGAATTTTTCGCACAAGGGTGCGAGCACCAAAATCGGAAATATCATATCTGGAGAACACGTAATTATAGCAACAATATCGCGTTGGTTAAAACTTGTTTGCTCGATTATTACAGATTTCGCCTCTGATGGCTCATTCCGTTCGGGGTGAGTTTTTCGCACAAGGGGTCGAGTTAGCGAATTCGCTCTAGGGTATTTGAAAAGCACATAAATAGCACATAATTGTTGTGCTTATTTGGTATCGGTATCCCAATTTTTCGGATGGGTGGGTACTAGCTTGACTGTTAAGTTAGCACCCCCACTAGTAAAATTTGATTCTTTCATTGAAGGCTTCGAGCACAAAAATCGCGATTGCGTCACGTAAGTAGCACATAAAGAGCACATCATTTTGGTGTTATCAAATTTGAATTTTGAAGAAGTGGGGGTGCCCGCTTTATAGACCTTTCACATTCCACCTAGCAGGTTCTGCAACAATGGGGGAGAATATTCAAGAAGGTTTCGAAGGTGTACCACTCTTAACTAAATCGCATACAGGAAGGGAATAGAAGAAAAAAAATGGTGTTGACGGTTGAGAGATATACCGTTGGCCCAGCGTTCTAAACAGACGGATGGAAGGGCGCAAATCAAAAACACCGATACATATTAACTCGCACCACCTGGCACGACTTCCATCACCTCCTATGCGTCAACCGACAATATTATCAAGCAGAGGAAGTCTGCATATGAAAAATATCACATTCTCTCCTGCAGGGAAAGAAAGAAACGGACATTGTGTCAATTCGTCACCGACATTTACTGTTGACGAGTGCTCCAACATCCCCTATTCGCAATCGAACATATATATATATATATATATATATATATATATATATATATTCGATATATATATATATATATATATATATATATATATATATATATATATATTTATATGCTATCCTAGCTGTACTATATGTTTTTGTAAAACGAATAAAGATCTATTAATATTTAGTCACAAGTAAATTAATATTTCAGTCAATTTTATTGAAATTTTGTGTTTTGTTGATTTCTCCAGGATCCTTATGGAACACCCACTAAAAAACAATGTATTAGGCAACGTGTTTGTATGAAATGAAAATTCTGCAAATACTAAAATCTTTTCTTTGTAGCGCAAAATAAGTTTTATTAAATATCTCGAAAAGAAATAATTGTTATTTTAAAACTCACTCTGTTTTGTAATCTCGAAAGCATTTCTTAGGTTAATTTGTTTAATCCAGTTAATCTTTTCTTTACAATTGTTTTTATACTAAATATAAATTATATATAAATAAACTGCTAAAAAAGTTCTTTAAAACATTTTGTACAAATTATAGAAAAATATTAAAATCAATTTAAATTGCATGTAAATAATTCGAAAGTTTTTTCCATATTTAAATCACTTTGCGAATTGTTTTTGGTTTGCGCACTGAAAACTACGATGAGTTTTTGGGTCGAAATAATAAAAAAAGGAAGAAAAAAGATGACAAAATAAACGAAAAGCGTTTGTAAGCGCGCAGGGTCGAAATTTATTCCTGGAAGTTAGATATCGATTATGGAACTTATGAATGGTTTACGCTGCGCGAAATTCATTCATGGGTATTGCGAATTCCACCACTATTTATTAGCATGCGGAATGTAACCGCAGACCCTTTCGGTTTAATTCAGCTTAAGTATAACCGTACATGATACGTTGTCCTATGTCCTCAAAAGCCTGAAACGCCAGTATTATTACGCATATAGTCTAACTATTTTATATAAGTTATGATTTTGTTTCCTAAATATCTCTACTACATAATAACTTCGACCGTTGCCCTTCACCATTACATAATAATTTAATCGCTTATGTAAAATATTGCGAAGTTTCGGAAATATTTGTTAAATAATTTGCCAACCTTCAACCAATTATAAATCATGATTAAATGGAAAATATTAATATTTTATAATGAACACAATTTGTAATTACATCGCAATCTAATATAACGTAATAATGTTAATTATAGGAGCTAAATATCTGTTTATTATGCTTGGTGGTATACTTTTATTCAATTGCTGCAATATTATATATTCAAATTCTACCTAATGAACAAAATATACCCTCTACAAATCTGGTGTTGAGTCTTGCGCCGGGAAGGGGGTGGCGTCCTCCCACTTTCAACCCTATGTAGGGGTACTTGTAAATAGTTATTAAGAAGAAAGTAAGTAAGATAGTACGTAAGAGAACATCAAGAGAAGTGGTCCAAAAAGGGAGACCATTAGAGTTGTTTATATATTTACTGATCTATAATAAATAAGTTGTACATAGTGAACACCGGTGTTTAAGAATTATTACCATCTTCCCAACATGTTGGTCCTTCGAACGTGATTGTGAAAAGTGTAGAGGAAATCATTGTGAAGTTTTAATAAAGTCATTGTGGACTTGTGGTGGACATTCGTGTCAAATAATAATCAATAGAGCAGAAATTTAATAATTTAAATTCTGTTCTAAAAAAGTCATTGTGGACTTGTTTCTATTGAATTAATAGAGGTCGATGAAATTGTGTTCATAATTTCTGTCATCCATCAAGTGTGTGGGCAAGAAGTATTAGTCGTGGTCTTGGTCGAGTATCAAGTATTTCAGTCAGCAAAGTGAATCAGGTCAGTGGTCATTACTTCCTTATATCCATTATTCCCTTTTGTTGTGTGTGTGCATTTCGTATTTACTCGTTGCTAATAATATTTAAATTACGTGCTTAAAATGACGGAAGAAGAGTTAGTAAAAACGCGAACTCAAATTAAAGGTTCAGCAACGCGATTTAAATCCTATATAGAAAAATCAAGTAAGGATGGTGGTAATTTTCGAGTGTTAGAATACAAAATAGGTGATTACATAAAATTACTTTCCCAATTTAATGACGTTCAATTAAGAATCGAAATTGTGACTATCGCGAGTAAAACGCGAGAAGGTTTTGAAAGTAAATTTTATGAAACAGTAGTTGAAGCGGAACAATTGTTGGAACAGTTAAAAAGAATAGTCAGTCAGGAAATGGTGTAGATCCATCTAATCAAGTTACCGCAAGTAGAAATAGTAGTAATCAGGTGCAGTTACCTGTAATTAATTTGCCGAAATTTAGAGGTTTCTATACAGAGTGGACAGCGTTCCATGACAGTTTTTAGTCAATAATACATGAAAATAATAGCTTAAGTGAGGTGAAGAAATTTCATTATTTGAGAAGTTGCTTATTGGAAGATGCAAAACGAACAATTAAATCGTTGCCTGTTGCTGGCAACAGTTATCAAGAAGCATGGAAATCATTAAAAGATCGGTACGAAAACAAGCGTTTAATTGTAATTGTATCACTTGCATGCATTATTTAATTTGCCGCAATTAGGTAGATCTTAAGTTCGTTAAGGGAATTGTTAGACAATTTCAATACTAATTTGGCAGAATTTAAGGCTCAGGAAATTGATACAAGTTTGTGGGATGTTTTATTTGGTTTATTTGTTGACTAGTAAATTTGATACTAATACAAAAAGAGAATGGGAATCCAACTTAAAATCAGCAGAGTTACCGACCTTAAAAGAAATGACGGGATTTCTAGAAAAACGGTGCTTTACAGTACAATCGCTAGAATTTAATCAAGGTCGGAAAAGCCGTTTGTTCAAAAGGTTCAAAAGAATCAAGAGTTTAGGTTCAATAAAAAAATGGAACTAATAATAATAATCAGTTTAGCGGACGTAGTTATAACGCGTGTGTCTTGTGTAAACGAAATCACAATCTATATTAATGTCAAGAATTTTTAAAGTTAACTGTGAATGAGCGAGTTGAAAAGGTAAAACATCTTAAAGTTTGTTTTAATTGTCTAAAATCGGGACATGAAGTGAAACTTTGTCAATACTACAGGTGTAGATATTGTTCAAGTAAACATCACCATTTATTACACTATCAAAATAATAAAAACTCTGGTGGCGCAAGGGCAATCCAAAATGTTAATGTAAGTATTAACCAGTGTCAGTTAGAACCTAACGTTGAAATTATGTTATCAACTGAAATCATTTAATGTTTTGATCTCAGCGGAAATATTCAGAAAGTTAGAAGTTTACTAGATCAGGGGTCGTAACAACATTTTGTAACGGAAGCTTTGTGCAAAAGAATGCAACTAAATACAGTTTAAATTTCAGCAGCTATTAGCGGAGTGGGTAGCAGCCGTATTGAAATAAATAAATCGTATGAATTAAAGTTTAAATCTTTAGATAATAAATATTCAGCAAAGATAAAATATTTAGTAGTACCTAGCATTAATAAAAACTTTCCGTTAGAGTCGTTTGATAAACATGAGCTTGCGGTACCGCAAAATATAAAATTAGCCGATGAAACATACAATATCGCAGCTCCTATTGATATACTCATAGGTGCAGCTTTGTTTTGGGATTGTATGAAAGATAATTTAAAGTATGATGTTAAAAGTAGAATTAATAATAAAGCTATAACAAAAAGAAGTATGTTAAGTGCGATTGCAACTATCTATGACCCAATTGGTCTTATCGGTCCAATACTGATAACAGCAAAATTAATATTACAAAAACTATGGCAATTAAAATGTGATTGGGATGATTCGATACTTGTAGAATTAAAAATTTTTTCAGCGAAACGTGAAGTTGATAAAAACAGTGATTTAAAAACTTTGAACGTATTTTTAGACGAACAGGGTCTAATTAGAGTAGGCGGAAAGTTACAAAATTCAATAATAAGCTTTGAGCATAAGCATAAAATTATTTTGCCAAAAAATCATATAGTGTCCAAGCTTATAATTAAATATTATCATGAAAAAGAGTTACATTCAGGAATACAAGCAACTTTAGCTGCAGTTCGTCAATTTTTTGGCCTATATCGGGTCGCACGGTGTAAGGACAAGTAATCAATAAGTGCGTTAAATGTTTTAAAGTAGCACCAATTCCTGTACAAGAAATAATGGGAAATTTACCTTCAAATCGGGTTCTACCTGCTAGACCATTCAGTAATTGTGGTGTAGACTATGCTGGTCCGATTTTGATAAAGAAACGAGAGGTCGCGGGAAGAAAATAATAAAATGTTATGAACCTGTATTCGTTTGTTTAGTCACAAAAGCAATACATTTAGAATTGATCTTTGATTATACAGCAGAAACTTTCTTGAACGGATTGAAACGTTTAATGACACGTAGAGGAAAAGTAAATAATTTGTACTCGGATAACGGTACAAATTTTGTCGGGTCAAATAAAGAGTTAAAAATTTTAAAAACCTTGTTTGCTAGTCAAAATTTCCAGTCAACCGTGACTGATCATTTAGCAAACCAAGGCATTTCTTGGAAATTTATACCACCTAATTCGCCGTATATAGGGGGAATTTGGGAAGCGGGTGTTAAGTCTTTTAAACGACATTTTAAGCGTGTAATGGGTAGTCATTTTGCCACAGTAGACGAAATGCACACACTGTTATGCCTAATTGAGGCTTGCCAAAATTCTCGTCCACTAACCCCATTAAGTAATGACCCTAATGATTTGGAATCTTTAACCCCTGGACATTTTTTGATTGGAGCTCCACTAACAGCGTTGAAAAGTTGCGTCAAGTCTTTTGGCGTCGGTGCTGCAAAGAATATTTGGTGGAGTTGCAGGGACTTAGTAAATGGTACCGACGCTCAGCCGTGGAAGTACAGCAAGGAAGTATGGTAGTTCTAGTGGAGGATAATCTACCTCCGCTTCTTTGAAAGTTGGGCAGGGTTGTCAGGTCCACCCTGGGAGTGACGGGATCACGGGAGAATAGTGTTGATCAAAACCAAAAGTGGAATCACAAAGAGAGGTGTAAACCGCGTTTGTGTACTTCCAATAGACAAGGCGGACAATGATTGTGCATGATTTGTGTTCTCATTAATTTGAAATTAGTTGGTTGATCATATTCAGTACATATACATATTATATATAGGTACATAGAAAAATAATTATTTTATGTTTTATGTATTTTATTTTTAAGATGTTAGATTTATAAGATTTTATTTCTGTTCATACATGCCTTGTTCATGGATGTAATAGATGTTCAACAATTGTGCTCCATGGTTGAGTTAACATTTAGTATTTAATTAGTTTTGAGAAATTCACATTTTCTCAAAGTCCGGGAGGATGTTGAGTCTTGCGCTGGGAAGGGGGTGGCGTCCTCCCACTTTCAACCCTAAGTAGGGGTACTTGTAAATAGTTAGTAAGAAGAAAGTAAGTAAGATAGTACGTAAGAGAACATCAAGAGAAATGGTCCAAAAAGGGAGACCATTAGAGTTGTATATATATATATATATATAAACATATTTTACTGATCTATAATAAATAAGTTGTACATAGTGTACACCGGTCTTTAAGAATTATTACCACCTTCCCAACATCTGGAAAATGACCATTTTTTCCGAAATAATCAGTGTGCATATCTAGAAGAATTTACTCCCAATTAGATGACAATAGTTTATAAAATTAAAAAATAAAACAACTTGTGGTTCAGATTCACTTCTTGGAAATATTATTAAGGAATTTCAATATGAACTGATCGAACCTATTAAACATACTATTAACTGTTTTGCCAAACATTTTAGAATCTTCTAAAATCATTCCAGTGTTTAAAAAAGGAGACTGTTTGGATATAAACAACTACAGGCCAATATCGTTGGTGCCAGTAATAGCAGATTTTAGAATACTTTATGGAATATGGACTAAAGCTTTTCATTACAAAACACAACCTGATTCCAAAACAACAACATGGCTTCTGTCGGAACAAATCTACCACCATGGCAATAAACGAAGTTTACAATAAAATCGTTAGAGAGGTTGATAAATTCCCGGTGGATGTCTTCTGCGACCTATCAAAAGCATTTGACTGCATCTGTCACTATGTACTATTACAGAAGACATATGTACTATTGACATATGTACTATTAGACTCATTATGTTATTAGAGATAGCAATTAGTTCAAGTCATATTTGGACAACAGGATATAATGCATCAAAATCAATTCAGAAAGGATTGAAATGTCAAAGGCTACAGCAGTTAACTTGGGTGTACCTCAAGGAAGTATTTTAGACCCTTTACTATTTTCTCTATATACAGCGGACATGATTTTATTGGACAAAACCATTGCACTACCCTATATGCCGATGACATGAGCTATGTATTCTCAGAGGAATCTTTGGATGAAACCACCATATAAGCAAATGCACTATTAGAAAAGCTTTACAAATGGTTCTGCGAACATAACTTATTTCTTAATATCAGTAGAACAAAGTATGTAGTTTTTCAGTGTTCTGACTACACTGAAACAGTGCAGTTCAGAGAATCCCATCAAATGATATTTTATTTAAAATTTTTGACTGCTGATTAGAAGGACTGACGAAATTCAAATTTCAGGGGATATATCTAGAAGAGCATTTAAAGTGGAATACAACTAGAGAAGAAACAATTTAAAACATGTAGAGTAAAGCGTTTTTGTTAAGGCAAGTCCGTAAAACAGTGCAATCAGATATGAACTTAGCAGGGTATCATTTATATCAATATCCTGCTCATGCTCATGTCTCTCTCACGAAACGTCAAATTAAAAATATCTAACCTTAATCATCTACATGGGTTTCAAGTAAGTGGTTTACAAATTGTTGTTCATAAAAGCAAAGCTGTACTGATGAGAGATACATCTCGAAATGCGTCTACAGATAGCAATTCACTTAAGGTAACGGAAAGACATGATCTTAAAAACAATGTTATTTTTCTGGTTTTTGTTGAGTGCCACGAAGGTGGACTGAAAGCTATAAAATAACTGACAAATTTCACATAAGATTTGTTTTCGGTAGTCCTAAAAAGACTCATTAGTACTATAGAGCTCTGGAAGGGTTGAATATATTTATATATTCAGGCTGTTTTTCGACTTTATTAAGTTTATATTCCTTAATTCTCCAGAAGGTATTGTGAAGAATGTTGGTCATTCACAAAACGGGCATAAAAAAATGTTTGGATGGAAGGCTATGAGGACTGGAAACATATTTTAGACGCCATAGAAAGACATGAGACATTAGGATTCCCAGGATTCCTGTCTTACGTAACAATAATAGCGGCTAAACGGAACACTAGATGAAGAGCAAGAGTCCATGATCAAGAAAAATCTTTTTGGCGCTAATTACTCTCTAGACTCCTGGATGGTACTCATACTCAGGCACAGAGAAAAGGCAGATAGCAATGGTCCAAGTTCCCGAGGAAACTTTTTCCGTATTGTTGAGTTATTAACAAAATACGATTCGATTTTACAATTATTGTTAAGCAAACCAAAGGACCAGATAAAATACTAGATCCATAAATGACAAAAATATACCTCTAAATCTATCTCGAGGACAAGGATATGACGGTGCTAATACAATAAAAGGTCCAAAAACTTATGAAAGATATCGAGCATAATGCTTATTGTGCTGCTCGTAACTTAAATTTAGTACTGAATGATGCAGCAAGAGATGTTATTGATGCAACATTTTTTTGAAACTGTTCAGCAAATTTATAACCTTTTTGGGCATAGTATCAAGTTTTATATTTGATAATAAAACCTCTTCAACTTCGATAACATTAAAAACATTGAATTCTAATAGGTGGGCAGGACGCCATGATGCTATTTTTGCTTTAAAAGTTATTAAGAATAGTTATTTAAAAGTTATTAAAGTATTAAGAAGAAGATCAGCAACTCTCTCTCTTCTATGGCTCTACTGCAGGGGTTCCCAAAGTTTTTCTTAGGCGGGCCAATTTAATATTACCGAATTTTTGGCGGGCCAAAAAAAAAACGGAATAAAATCAAAACAATAACCACGATTTTTTGTTGTTTTAAATACATTTAACTATTTCTTACTTCATTTTTATTAGCATAGAAAACGTTTTTTCGCAAATATATGTGCTCTCAAATAATGGAATCATTTGTTGAGCATGTTTTCATATTTCGGATAATTCACGCATGATAATTAAGGAATTGTTCCGATAAGAATTCTTAGCATACATACTTTCCTGTAATTCTATCAAATCAAATCGCATGTCTTAAATGATTAACAGTTCCGTATCCATATGAGACTACTATATTATATTTCTTTACAAATGTGTATTAACTAGACTAGGCATACTAAAATAATTTTTTAAAGAAAAACTAAACAATATTTTATTAATACAAAAGCTTATGGTTAAATCTCTGTAAGATTTTTTTTTAAATATTAAAATTTTTGATTATATCTTATTTGTAATATTAATTATTTATTTTACTATTTACTTATTCATTTTTTAATAAAAATATAATATATCGTATTGATATCGCGGGCCGCATTCAAGGACTTCAAGGACAAGCGAGCCGTATTTGGCCCGCGGGCCGCACTTTAGAAACTCCTGCTCTACAGCCCAAGGTTGGGCCTTGGCCTCCCTCAATTTATTTCTCCAGGCGCTTTTATCCATTGCTACCGTCTTCCAGCCTCTAATCCTTAGCAACCCTTTGGCACCTTTTTCTACCGCGTCCTTCCCCATCGTTTCCGTGGTCTGCCCCTCGGTCTCTTCCCTACCATTTTTCCTTGGAGGGCCAGTTTTGGCAGTCGTTCCTCATCAATTCTTGTGACATGACCTGCCTATATTAACCTCTGTATCTTTGCATATGCGGATACTGGCTGGTCCTGCAAGGCCTGGTACAGCTCATTATTGTATCGTATTCTGTACCCATTTTCGTCTTGGATTGGTCCGAGTATTCTACGCAATATTTTCCTCTCAAAGCTATCTATTTTGTAGGAACTGGTGTGTGTCAAGACCCAGGTTTCGCAGCCATATGTGAGTATAGGTCTGATAATTGTTTTGTACACCCTTATTTTTGTGTTTCTGTGCACGTGTTCGGAAGATATGTGCGAGAGCGAGGTATGCTCCGTTTGCCGCTGTGATTCTAGCTCTTATTTCTGCTACTTCGCTTCCGTTGTTTTCTAGAGTCACCCCTAGATAGCGGAAGTTGCTGACTTTTTTCTAAGTTGTCTTGTGTTATTATCGTCATTGCCTTTGTTTTGCCTGCGTTAGCACTTTAATCTTTGTTACGTTAACTTTCAGCCCTATGGCCCTGGCTGTTTCCTTCATGAGGATGTACGCTTCTTCTGCTGCGGCCTTGGTTCGGCTTATGATGTTGATGTCGTCGGCATATCCGCTAGCTGAACAGTTTTGTTAGTGACTAAGTTGTTTCTGCCGAAGCCGGTTTTTCTTGCAACCCGTTCTACCGTTAGGTTGAAGAGGGTCGGTGCTAATCCATCTCCCTGCTTCAGTTCCTGCGTGTATGTGAATTCTTCGGTTAGTTGTACGCGCACTTTTGCCGTACACTTTTCTATGGTCATGCATACAATTCTTGTCAGTTTCCCTGGTATGCCGATTTCCTTAAGCGTAGTGTACAACTTTGTGCGGTTTGAAGTCCACAAATACGTTGTACACATCCGTATGGTGCTCCCATGATTTTTCGAGCATTTGTTTTACGGTGAATAGTTGGTCAGTTATGGACCTGCCTGCTCTGAACCCACCTTGATATTCCCCAATCAGTTGCTTGCACAGCGGTTTCATTCTGTTGTTTATGATGGTCAACATTTTGTATGGGCTACTTAGCAGTGAGATACTCCTGTAGTTCGCACATAATAGTTTGTCACCTTTCTTGCAGATTGGACAAATGATGCTTTGTGCCCATTCGCTCGGCATTGTTTCTTCGTCCAATACTTTCGCCATTAGCACGTGCATCTAGGTGGTCAGCTTATCCCCCGCTTGTTTTAGCAGTTCTGAGTTGATACAATCGATTCCTGGAGCTTTGTTAGTAGATAGGCTATAAGAGTTCGGGCGCAAAATCCCATAGGGATTTACATAGGGGTCTAAATTCATATTTTTTCATTTTTCTCCTGGTCCGGGAGGTTGGTGCGCCGGAGAGACCTCAGTTGGACCTCAATTGGAAGTATACCATTTAGTCACTTTCAACAATGATACAAATAACAAGTAGGGGTGGCTGTGATCAAAAGCGGTGGTGCGGGGAACGGGGTTGATGAGAAAAATCAAATCTGGTGTTAGAACGGCTCTAGCATGCACCCTAAAAGAGATACCGCCCGACCTACACCGTCTCAGTAGATGACTATCTCGATTATCTCGTTGCTGATTACTGTAAATAATAAATTAAATAATACTGACACAGTTAACTTTGTGTCTCAATTTATATGTAATAATATGGAAAAGTGTGACTTTAACAGTGATTTATGAAAATTAACCAGGGCCCTAGAGTTTCAAAATAATTATCTCGATGCTGATTGGTTGATTAACTTTCACGGATAGCTATAAATACGGAAAATGATTGACAAAAATCATTCAGCGGTGGTGCTGTGTAACGTCAACATCCCAAGTTTTAGCGTCTTGTCCTGTGTTTTGTGAATTTTTTCTTCAAAATCAAAGGTAAGTTGATATAATAAGTCAATAAAAATCTGAAAGTTAATAACCATAAGTTCTATATCCCATTTGAACGGCGTGACCTATCTATTAGAAATCTAGGTCAAGCGGAGCATCTAGGTCATCTTCTAAACGCGATGAGATATGATAAAAAATCGAAAAAAATTGAGGACACGCACCTTAGAAACACATGAGTTCAATTAGATGTTAATTTTCAGCTGGGTCCATTAGTGTCTTAAATTGCAATTATAATATCATACTTTATCGTAACGGAATTTGGGACGTGATTTGTGCTATGAGTTCATATTACTTACATGCATTCATAAAACTATTTAATAGACGTTTAGATAATAAAATAATTAACACAGGCTGCAGTGATAGGACTTTCAAATAAAATAACAGATTTATAAATTATTGTGATTAACAGTTGGGAGAAGATGGCATTTAGTAAATACAAAGGTAAGACGGTTTTTATTATGTTACAATTGATGGTTGAATTAAGTAGCGGGTTTTCATTTCAATTACCATAAAAGTATGTACTATTTTTAGCATGTTAAAAGTTTATAATCATACTAGGTTGGTATAATTAATTTTTTTCTCACTTACAGAATGGAGTCAATAAAGAAAATTCAGTCTTTTTAAAGGCTAGTAGAAGAGATGAGGAACCGCCTGCAGTCTGTCAGGAATGATCCGACTATGATTGAACCTACTATTAAAGACTGTGGCAAGCATATTCGTGCTATGAATGCTGCCCTAAAAAAAGCTACGACGGTTGGGGCGAAGCAGCACATAATGGGTTGTACCGCATTAATGGCCAGTTTTCGCAGCACGATGAAGGTAATGCGTGGAGTTACTGGAGCCGGGTACCAACCATCCAACCCAAACCGCAAAAACTATGTCAGTAATAGAGTTAAATGGATTGAGTAGACGTCAGGTTTTACCTCTAGAATGCGAACTGGCGTAATTATAAATATAGCCCATAAATGATGCATAAATGATGCCCATAGAGGATGCTTAAGTCATGCTCAGACGTCGTATTATGAACATCCTCATGAAAGAAATAGCTGTAAAAGTAAGCGCCTTACTGTGAGCCTTCTGTGGAGAATTTGTAGTAGCCAAAGCTGACGAGGAGATCTGTGATTTTAAAAACATCATGACGAAGAACTCCCCGATATATAGAGAAACAAACATCGAAGAATGATTTGAGACTATTCGCAACTCAATTCTCTCATAATTGAAGGAGTTCTAAGAAAAAGATAGTGGATGGACCATAAACAGACCTGTTATAAAGCTGTTTTCAGTTAAACAGACCTGTTTAAAAAGCTTTTATAAAGTTGTTTTCAGTTAACAGGCCAGTTTAAAAGCTGTATAACATTTTTCCGCTATCCGCTGCGCTCGTTAATTACCGCGCCATCTACACATACACGCTCGGCCACGTACAGAACTATTCGTGAAATTATGTCTCAAACATTAGATTCTAAACTAAATATTAGACTTGATGTTATAGAAAAAAGTACTAAATATCACACACAAAAATCAACTATATCAAACACAACTAAGCCAGTGTTGCCAACCGTACGATTTTAATCGTATTTATACGACCTTTTTGGAGCGGATACGATGTATTCGAAATCGATCATGTATTCGAAATCGTACGCAAAATATATGATATTTCCAAATCTTTATAAGAAAATAGAAAAATAGCAGAAAAACAAGAGACCTGAATGAGCCATAAACTTCCTCTTTGGATTTTCAATGAAGGCATCTGATTGACAAATGATTTTTTGAAATACGCACTTTAGAAATACGCAGCGTATTATCCTGTTAACTTGTCGCCTATACGACGATTCCCCACATAATCGATTTACAGCAATCGAAGCAGTATGTGGTCTTGCGTTATCCTGCATAACTACTGTCATGTTCTACTGTCGATACTAATCCCACTCCGAAACATAACTGAACCACCTCCAAATCTTTCGACTTCCTGGACAGTTGCAGCTGCGTAGCGTTCTCCTGGGCGTCTGTAAACACGAACTCGGCCATCGCAACGAGTGATAAGGAACCTTGATACATCCCTGAAGAGCACAGAATTCCTTTGACGAAGTTGCCACGCGAAATGTTCACGAGAAAAATTCATCCTTGCTATTCTGTGGCGTCGTGTCAAAGAGGATTTTTGGACGCAAGACGACCTCTTGCATTCAAATTTGACGGGTCCTTTAAACCCATTCCTAATTGTCTGGTACGATAAGGTGAGCCCACGCGTCGTCCTGGGGAAATTAAGAGGTCTTTTCGTAGAAACTCTATTGCGAAGACTTGAAATCAGTAAAAATCGGTTTTGATTTTGAGTTGGTTTTCTTTTGCGACCTTGACCACCGCGCCTGGTATATTGACCTGTATCCAAGTACCTGCTCCACAATCGAATGACAGACAGGTTTACGTTGAAGTTTCTTGAAACTTGTTGAAAGCTTTCGCCATTTTCAATTAATGTTATAGCACGAACAACTTCCACTTCGTTTTCACGATTTTTTTTCACTTAACTTAAGTCAAACTGTAAGTTGCAAACATTTTCGTCTGTATTCTGATCTGAACAAAGCCTTCCTAGCTCTTTGAATCAAATTTGGGATACATTATTTCACTTTAGTTTTGGTAGTTGTTGTTACTTATTACGGTTACTACTTACGGAAGTATGCGATGATAGAGCGTGTTTCAGATGTTCTTAATCTTATTGGCCTGTAATTTCCCGTTTGAATTTTATAGAGGCACAAATTAGTGACCTGCTAATTGTTTTGAGCAGTGTATATATAAACTTCTAAATTGCCAAATTAGTGTCCAAATTCTGGTAACCAAGGTCCAGAAAATCGTTCTACGTTCGTATTTAAATACCAAATATTAAAATGTTGCATTCTAAATATTACATATTGATTTAAATGCCATAATAATATTACATATTTAAATCATTTACTATTGTTTTATTGAAAATTCTATGCGTACTATTTTTTTTTCTAAAATTCGTGGCAAAATACGATTTTTCCAAGTGCATGGTACGATCCCCTGAAAAATAAAGTTGGCAACACTGAACTAAGCATTAGCGGTTAGTATCAAGATGTGTTTCATCGAGAATGGTTGTATTGAGGAGAACATCAGTTGTGAAAATGTTGAAAACATACGCTGGGATATTTGATTTGATTTATTTAATTACTTGGCCCAATGCTTCTATGATATCCGCCTTTATCACACCGACATCTGAGAATAACAATTCGTTTTTCAACAAATGTTTTATTCCGTTTGAAGCTGAAATACGTCGAATACTACAAATAATCCAATCACCTCTATGGATATCTACAGAATTGTTTACCCGACGACCGAACAATGGAAATTACTACTATATGCTTAATTATATCCAATTATCACAATATGTAAACTTGGAGGAATGGTACAACAAACATTTACGGGAAATATTCTGTGCCAAAATCTCCGACGAAGATATAATACAGAGTATAAAATTAAACATTCGAAATTATGAATTGTGGCGTGGATGCTTGTCTATTGATGACATCCCAAAATCAACCGTATACTGGGATGACTCACGCTACTGGATAAACAATGTGAATTCATTGGCGTGGTGGTATTATCGAATAATTAATTGTGATAATGCTAGTATATAATATTAGAATTGTATTAATAGGAATTATATTTTTTTGATTAAATTTTATCTTCTTTTAATACCCCCCAAACTTTCTTCGGTAAAAAATTAGGTTGGGATAGACTAATTTATTATTATTATTTAATGCCTTTTAAAATTTTCTTTATTAGGTTCGGTTAGACTAAATTATTATTATTATTTTTGAAAATGTATGATAAAAAACATAAATTGTTTAATTTGTTATTTTCTACAGTTCTCTAATCATTTCTTTGCGTTCAGGCTGAAAACGTATAAAGTGGGTGATAAAAAAATATAAGAAAAATCGTAATACATATATAAACATTTATTATTATGAATATAAGCGCTACTTACGTTATTACAGTACTTAGTTACCTAAGTTATTACAGTTTTAAGAATTAAGAACATATTACAAGAAAAGTCCTATTATTATAAGAATATAAACATTATATTTCAGTTTTATAGAATAAACAATATATGTACAAACATTATTAACAGTTGTAAGAAAAAAATATAAACATATTAGTTGGTCCTTTTCAGAAAATTAATTGTTCACTATTGACGGCTTGAACTCTCTCTTATTGCATGTATGAAACGATTGTTAATGTAAGTCTGGTGTGTTTTGTAGCTATCACTACCATTCTTCTTCCTTTTCTTGCACTGTATGTGTAATATTTAAGATTAGAATTGATTCAAGCCGTTTTTTTCCTGTCTCTCTCACTTATGAAGTCATTCACCATATAACCATTTAAAATATCTTCTAAGGAAAATACTGGGCTTTTGTCAGCAATACTAATCGGCTTTCTTGTACTAGGAGATGAGTTATCACATAGTAGATAGTGTTGGGGATAAGGTTCAATTAGATAAGGAACAATTATACATTTTTTTACTTACATTTTAAAATGAAAATTTATTGAGGTTAATATTAATCATGTAAATTAAATGCTTTTATGATGATTCCCTGATTGAGCAATGCCCCCACGCAAAAGTGTGTATGCCGTC
Organism: Phosphuga atrata; assembly: GCA_944588485.1. NCBI lineage: Eukaryota > Metazoa > Arthropoda > Insecta > Coleoptera > Silphidae > Phosphuga > Phosphuga atrata. Next base: position 151,690 of record CALYMW010000044.1, read on the forward strand.
AGAACAAATTTAGCGTTTATCGTCATAAGGGCTGAGAGTAATCTTTGTTTGCTGGACAGTTGAAACTTTATGCTTATCAGATTTAAAGAGCTTTTGCTCAACTGTCGTTTCTTTTTTTTGTTGTAAACACTCACAACTTGTCTCTTCACACCTTTCGCTTTTTTAACCGCATCAATTCCCTCTGCACGTTCAGCATACATCTTTGAGCGCACTCCCACCATTTCCGTCATCACCTTACCGGAGTTTTCATCTTTCATCATTCTCAAGACTTACTTATTTAAACGCGGGACGTTATATTTATTGTTATCAGGATAGTCACTAGTATCGTAATAATTTTGAGCATCACATCGAATCACTTCATATATGTCGGGGGTTTCCACTTCGTATATGAGTGAATCGGTATCGGTGTCACAGACTCGCGCCTTATCACCAAATCTATTTCTCATATACGAGTAGTGGAACTCGTATAGTTTTATTTTAGATATGTCTAATGTACACATACCCACGTAAATTGGCATATTGAAGTATACTTCAGTTTTATTTAACTCAATGGCTACTAAATTTTCCTCGAATATTGCAGCTGATTTAAAATTTGATTTTGATATTAAGGCCTCGGCACCGTATCGTCCCTCCCATTTTGACACTAATTTTACGTTGGAATGCTTTCGGATGTTTTCCATCGTCTTATCGAAAACCGCGTTATTCATCAATTTGAATAAATTTTTCTCAAAATCGTTCATCGCGTTCGTGCGCAATTTAGTATTTAAATCAATATAAGATTTAAGCCATGCCGACTGGTTAAATTTTAAAACGCGATGAATTTTTCCCAATTTTAGACCGTTTTTCAGGGCTTGCAACAAGTGTATAACATATCGTTCCTTATTTTGCAAGGTAGCCATAAATTTTGTATCGCGAGATTTTGGTGGCGCGGGATGTTCAGGACAAAATGGGAGATCGTTATCCGGATTGTGTATGGAATCGGGGTACTCTAGGTCAACCTCTAGAATGTATCCTTGTGGATTGTCTGCAGGTACATTAAAATTGATGTTACTTAAATCGCCCTCTATCCACTCAAAACCGCCATACGGAAGATGTTATGACATCGCCGATCAGTACTGGTTATTGATGTCATCATACATTAAGCATATTGACGGTTTTTCTGCATCATTATTCGGCATGTACTTATTGTTAGCTGCTGCATACCTTTTAGAACATTGGCTCAGCCCACCTCGAATACCTCTCTCAATAAACATTACCATATCAATATCGCTAAGTAATTCAAGATTGGCTTGCACATGTTTTAGCATACAATCCCAAGTGTTCCCGGGTAAGGTGAAATAGTGTGCTGGATCCAAGCTATAGGTTTTCAAACAGCTCGCGCGGAACTGTTCGAATACATTAGCCAATAACATGACATCTGTTTTCAGATACAAATCGGAATAATCACCTAAATTTCGACAACCGAAAGAGTTCCACACGTTGTGGGCATGTGTATAATCGTCGTCAGTTATGTCAGTCTCTGTCATCGAATTGTAAAATTTTGTCTTGGCAGGTAGTTGGGATTCATTAAGTTTTTTCCATGTATCTAAATAGTCATAGGGAAAAACACCTTTACGTGTAAGAAAATTTATTTTAATTTAGTTTAATTCGGTAAATTGTGATTGTAAATTTGGAAACGCTTTTAAATATGATGCTAATTTTGATAATCCTTCAGCTAAAAATCTAAAAGAATCTAAATTTAACAAAATTTTGTGAATGAGATATATCGTTCCTTGTTAATGGGTAGTTAGTCCATGTGACCCTCAAAATCTTTAGCAAGATTTTTAATAATAAAGTGACAATCGTAACCACTGAAATTATGGAAAACAACCGGGATAACGTGACTATCCTGATATTCGAGATTGCATTTTTCATGTGCAGCTATCGGGGTGCTTACAGGTAAGGTGACAATGGTCTCTGACTCTGATGTCGCTGATGTTGAATGTTTGCTTGCAGATGTGGCAGTGTGAGATGGAATTAAATTCAAGTTTCTGCAATGGAGTAAGAGGCTTCATAGGTAGAGGACAAAGAAACACAGTTTCAATATCCTCAGCCAGTTGTTTCATTTCATGAACAAACCATTGTTGACAGTCGACACCACGACAAGCTTTATAAAAGCTAAGGGTGTCATCATAGGAGCATTTAACATAAAAGTCGATACTATATGGAGTATGGGTTTGTAGTTTTTTTCGTCTTGAAACATGAGAAGGTTGGAGTGTTACTGCTTTTTGTTTTTGGTAAGGTATGGAGGGGCAACATTATTAATTTATTTCTCTTGGCTTTCTCTAGGATGTACACATTAACGGATATGTCATTTTGGCGCTCAAACCGGGGAACTTGTTTAATTGTCATCGGCATTGATATGTTTTTTAGTTTAAGGATTGTGGCATAGTGGGGGTATGATGATACACGGTCTCCATCACGTGAAGCTGGATGGAGTGCCGATGTCACAGCCCATGCAAAACAAGTAACTTCTTTATTCTTAATATTGACGCAAGCTTGCTTAGCTTTTATATGCCGGGGTAGCTCAATGTATCAGTAATTTTATTAATGTTGAATGTAACATTGACAATGTTACTGAGGGTCCATCCAGTATATTTTTCTTGGAACTCTTCCAATTGTGAGAGAATTGAGGTGCGAATAGTCCATTCTTCGATGTTTGTTTCTCTATATATCGGGGAGTTCTTCGTCATGATGTATTAAAATCACGGATCTCCTCGTCAACTTTGGCTATTACAAATTCTCCACAGAATACGGCGCTTAATTTTACAGCTGTTTCTTACTTGAGGATGTTCATAATACGACGTCTGAGCATGTCTTTAGTATCCTCTAGAAAAGGCGCCGGATCTTTACGGGATATATTTATAATTACGCCAGGTCGCATTCTAGAGGTAAAAGCTGACGTCTGCTCAATCCATTTAACTCTATTACTGACGTACTGTACGTTTTTGCGGTTTGGGTTGGATGATTGGTACCCGGCTTCAGTAACTCCACGCATTACCTTCATCGTGCTGTGAAAACTGGCCATTAATGCGGTACAACCCATTATGTGCTGCTTCGCCCCAACCGACGTAGCTTTTTTAAGAGCAGCATTCAACACGCCCATATATGCTTGCCACAGTCTATAATAGTAGGTTCAATCATAGTCGGATCATTACTGACAGACTGCAGGCGGTTCCTCATCTCTTCTACTAGTCTTGAAAAAGACTGATTTTTCTTTATTAGCTCCATTCTGCAAGTGAGATAAAAAAGATGATGATGTAAGTGAGATAAAATTATACCAACCTAGTATGATTATAAACTTTTAACAATAACCTATCTCTGCAGCCTGTGTTCATTATTTTATTATCTAAACGTCAATTAAATAATTTTATGAATGCATGTAAGTAATATAAGCTCATACCGCAAATCACGTCGCAAATTCCGTTACGATAAAGTATGATATTATAATTGCAATTTTCAAATTAAGACGCTAATGGACCCAGCTGAAAATTAACAGCTTATTGAACTCATGTATATCTAAGGTGCGTGTCCTCATTTTTTTTTCGATTTTTTATCATATCTCATTGCGTTTAGAAGATGGTTCCGCTTGACCTATATTTCTAATAGATAGTTCACGCCATTGAAATGGGAAATTAATTGGTTATATAATAATGGGTTATTAACTTTCAGATTTATATTGACTTATTATATCAACTTACCTTTGATTTTGAAGAAAAAAATTCACAAAACACAGGACAAGACGCTAAAATATGAGATGTTGACGTTGCACAGCACCACCGCTGAATGATTTTCGTCATGTGTCCTTTGCTGTTTGGCGGTTTTGAGCTTTATCCCAGCTATTCCGTAGTCTTGGTGTTTGTTTCCTTTGATTTTTTTTTGTTTGGTGTTTTTTTTTCTTCTTCTTCTCGCTGTTGGTCCTCGGTTCGTCCTGGTGTTGGTTCCTGGTTCGCCCTCGTGGTGGTTCCTGGCTCGTCCTTCGTTCTCGTGGTGGTTCCTGGTTCGTCCTCGTGGTTGTTCCTTGTTCGTCCTCGTGGTGGTTGCTGTGAATCTCGGTTTTGTTCTTGTTGTTCCTGCCTGTTTTGTTCCTGGGTGCTCCGCTGGGTTCGGGGATGTAGGGCTTGGGCTTTTCCTGTGGAAAAGAAAGATCATTTATTTTAGTTATTACCTATGTTGTTGCGGTTTTGGATGTTTCCATTTGACGTTGATGTTGATGTTGTAGTTTGCTGCGTTGTTGATTGTCGGGTTGTCATGCGTTTTCATGCGTTCGAAGCTATTCGTCGCTAGTTTTTCGATGTGTTGCTTAATTGTCTCTATGTTTAGATCGCTGTGTAGCTGCTCGTTTGTCATATACCATGGCGAGTCTGTTATTTCTCTCAGTATTTTGTTCTGGATGATTTGTAGTTTGTAGATTTTCTGTTCTTTGGTTTGTATCCAGCACGTCTATGAGTACGTCATTGTCGGACGTATTATGGAATTGCAGATTTGTAGTTTGTTTTTTATGTTCAACTTGCTTTTCCTGTTCCAGAGCTTGTAGAGGAAGCCTTTAATTTGTTTTGCTTTTTTCGCCGTCTGATCAATGTGTTCTGAAAATATAAGAGCTTTATTTAGGATTACGCCTTAATATTTAATTCGGTTTTCCCATTTAATGACCGTGTTGTTAATTCTCATGCAGCTGCTGGGTTTGTGCTTAAATTTTTTTTTCGTGAAGATAATTGCCTGGGTTTTTTTTGCATTTAGTTTAATCCGCCAGGTGTTACCCCAATCGTTAATCCTTTCCAGGTGATTTTGGAGCCGTTTTGTTGTGGCCTCGGTGGAGTATCCTCTTGTGAAAATTGTAAAGAAGGGGGCCCAGGACAGATCCTTGTGGGACACCGGCTGTCATTGTATGCGTTGAGGAGATGCTGTCGTTTATTTTGACTTGGAACGTTCTGTTACTGATAAATGACGTCACTAGTCTGATCATTGCTGTTGGGATTTTAAATTGGTGCAGTTTGTATATTAAACCTAGGTGTCATACCATGTCGAAAGCCTTAGAGACGCCCACAAAGACGGCCCCCGTGGCTAACCCTTTGTTAGGAGCGTCGATTATTGCTTCTGTTATTCTTGTCGTCTAATAGGTGGTGGAGTGCTCTGTCCTGTCGTATTGTTCGTCGGGTAGAATACGTTTGTCCTCAGATATTTCTGTCAGTCTTTGTGTATTAATTTTTCTGTGATTTTACTGAGACCTGTCAGCAGACTTATTGGTCTGTAACTGGAGGTGAGATTTCGGGGTTTGTTCGGTTTCGGGATTAGGATCGTTGTTGCCTATTTCCATTGGGTCGAAAACACTCCAAGTTTCAGTGCGACGTTTATGATTTAGGTTATTCTGTCTATTGCGTTTGGTGTTTTTAGCGCGGCGTTGTTGATGTTATCGCTGCCTGGTGCTTTCTTGGTTTTTACATTTTTAATTATTGCTTATATTTCTTCCGGTGTTTTTTCCTCTATTTCCGCGTTTTATACGCTACTATTATACGGTTTCGCGGATTTCTTGCCTTTTGCAGAGTGGGTGCGTGTCGGCGTTCGGTTTAAACTGCTGTGCAAGCTACTTTACGAATTCCTCCGTGTTCTCCTCGTCCGTGCTTGCTACAGTGTCGTTTGTTGTTTTCAGTGGCGGAATTGTTTTCCTCTCCTTGTTTCTCAGATTCTTGGCTAACTTCCACGGTTCCTCTATTGTTTCGTTGATGCGTTCTAGTTTGTCTTCCCATTCGGCGTTGTCCTGTTCGCGCAGTGCCGCTTTCAGTTGGTTTGTCAGTCTGTTTAAAGGAGTTCACAGACCAGGGCGGAAGTTTTGCTGCCGCGACCGTTGCGTTATCGCGGCGCACCGATTGAAACGGCGGCTTATCTACATGTTCAGACCAACAAGCGCGATTTTCGGTGCTTTTTGGTCTGAACATGTACATAAGCCGCCGTATCAATCGGTCCGCCGCGATATCGCAGCGGTCGCAGCAACGAAACTTTCGCGCCGGTCTGTGAGCACCTTTAGACGTTCTTGTCCGTCGGTGCCAGCGTCCGTTGGAATATTTTGTTTGCTTTGCGCTTTTCTCTTAGTAGGTTTCTGATATCCTGTGGGAGCGCGGTTGTCGTGTTGGCTGTCCGTTTCCTTGTGGCGGCCTCGAGTGCTGCTTTTATTTCGTTTTATATCGTCCGTGCTGCTTCTTCTAGGCACGGGGGGCTTGTAATTTCTGTACAAGTGACGTTCGTCAGATTATCTTTAAATTTATTCCAATTTATGATAATTTTCTCGATTGTTTTCCTGGCCGTTTTCGCTTGGAGATTTATATGCACTGGGTTGTGATCTGAGCTGAAGTCTTTGATACAGACTATTTCCACGTTTGCTGTGACGTTTTTCATAACGGCTATATCCAAAATAGCCGGCATTCGCTGAACTCCTGGAAAGTGTGTCGGTTCGCTCTGTGCAATTACTTGTAATTTCCGGTTTTCCGTGTACCTTAGTAATTGTACGCCCTTTGTGTTTGTCACTCTGCAATTACATTGCGAGTGCTTTGCGTTGTAGTCTCCTGCGGCTATGGTACCTATATTTCTGTCGAATATTTTGTCCAGGTCGTCGGCGTTTATTTGTTTCCTTTGGCAGCGAGTACAGTGCGTAGAGGGCTACGGGTCCGTCGGTTGTCTGTACTTCTACTCCTACCATTTCCGTGTCGGTGGTTGTTTGTACTTCCGGCAGTTCGTGGTGTTTTATGTTTCTTTTGATGATGATGGCGACACCTCCTACGGATTTCTCGCCTCTGTCTTTTCTGTAGACTTGGTAGTTTGCTATGTTTAGTTGGTTGCAACGTCTGAGACGCGTCTCGTTGATCAGTGCCACGTCGACGCTGTGTTCGTTTAGGTGTGTCACCAATTCCTGTTTCTTGTTTTGTATTCCGTTTGGGTTCCAGAATATAAAGTTTCAGATTGTCTCTGGTTCTTCTAGTAGTCATTGTCGAGTAGACACATGATGGTTGTGATTCTTCTGGTGAATTTTTCTGTTTCCTCTTTGCTGTGTCCCATTTCGGCAAAGTCGAGCATCATTTCCGTCAATTCTGCTGCGATTTTTCCGCTGTTGTTCCTTTTGTTTCGGCTTGTTGATGGTTTTGTTTCCGGGTTGGGGTTGTTGTTTGTTCTTACCGGTTTCGGTAAGTAGGGAAAGATAGTTCCTTCTGGAACCACAGCCACCTTATGGGGATTACATGTAAATCTAGCACCTTATGGGGGAAATTACATGTAAATCTAGCATGATGCATCTTATGGGAGTTTTACATGTAAATCTAGCACGATGCACCTTATGGAGATTTACATGTAAATCTAGCACAAAGCCCCTTATGGGGGGATCCTATATAAAATAGTTCTGAACGTGTGCGAGCGAGTATGCGCAGATGGCGCTGCAAGATACGTATACGTTGGATAGCGGGAAAATTCAAAATGAGTTGCGGGGAAGCGGGGAGTGGATATGTATGCATAATTGATTGCAAACATATTACGGGTTGATTCAAATGAGATTATAGGGTTTTTAATTACATATTTTGACAGCTTGGTGACTTGCAACCACCTGCAGAGCTGTTAAAATATTTTCGAGGTAGCGAGATAGTGTATAATCATACTAGGTATCAGAAATTTTAAATATTCCTAAACATTATCTGGTTTATTAGCTGATAACAATTTGTTTGTCTCAACCTGTCTGTGAGCACGTGCAAAATTCGGCTCCAATCGATAGACGGGGAAACAGGTGTATCGATCGGTGTCGAAGTCGCGCGATTTAGTGATCTTTTTCGCGAGTTGATTAAATTAATCAGTGAGCTGCGTAGAGTCGACTAAACACGCTAGGCGAGTGCGAACGAAAAACGTGAAATCCACGCAAACTGGCACATGTGCGTAATTTGAATTTCCCATTCAAATTAACCAGGGGTGATCACGAGCCCAAGGGCTGAAGCGGAGCCGGACGTCCCAAAGACGCCGATTTAAGGGAATTCCTTTACCCTTTTATTCCCATTTCCTCCCTTAGACGAAGCGCCGGAAGGACGATTCCACGTGGCGGAGACGCTGGCAGCCCAGTCAGGTAAATGATCTAACCAGCTTGTGTTTTGTTTGGAAATTGTGAAATTTGGAGAGACACGGTCCGAACATTGGTCCTTCGAACCGGATCGGGGTCAGTTAGTTGAATACGTCCATGTGCTCGGGCGCTGTGGGAATCGCCATTTTGTTTCCGGTCCCGGCGGAAACCTACCGGGTGTACTCCATTTGTTGTAATAATTAACTGATTATATCGTTAATCATTTCGTTGTTGATTATTAAGTTTGCGCGGATTCCGATTTGTTGTAATAATTAATTGATTATATAGTTAATCATTTCGTTGTTGATTAATAAGTTTGCGCGGATTCCGATTTGTTGTAATAATTAATTGATTATATAGTTAATCATTTCGTTGTTGATTATTAAGTTTGCGCGGATTCCGATTTGTTGTAATAATTAATTGATTATATCGTTAATCATTTCGTTGTTGATTATTAAGTTTGGTTTTAGTTTTAGTTTGGTTTGGTTTTATTAAGTTTAGTTTGATTCCGATTTGTTGTAATAATTAACTGATTATATCGTTAATCATTTCGTTGTTGATTATTAAGTTTGCGCGGATTCCGATTTGTTGTAATAATTAATTGATTATATCGTTAATCGTTTCGTTGTTGATTATTAGGTTTGCGCGGATTCCGATTTGCTGTAATAATTAATTGATTATATAGTTAATCATCTCGTTGTTGATTATTAAGTTTGCGCGGATTCCGATTTGTGGTAATAATTAACTGATTATATAGTTAATCACTTCGTTGTTGATTATTACCTTTATCTGGTTATCCAGTGTTTTCGTAATATTTGATTGGATATCGTTATTCATTTTCATTGGTTATTCAATTTGTTGACTTATTTTGTCAACTTTCGTTAGTTTTTCTATCCTTAGTAGTTTCATTACTGATCGTCGTTGTTTCATAATGGATAAGCGTGAGAGGTCTTTAAAAATTTTGATTAGTCGGAAGGAAAACATCTTTGCGAGGGTACAGCGCCTGTATGATTTTTCCACTCAGATCAGCGACGCCACATCTTTAAGCCATTTCAAGACATCGTACCCCCGGTTGACTCAATCTTTGATGGAGTATAATGACCTGGAAAAGCGTATCAATGAGTTAGAATTGGACCTGAACCAGGAATTTGTTCCCTCCTTCGATATGGCCATTCAGGACTTAGTAGATTGCATTGAGCAGGTGGCCTCGACTGTCTGTGGTACCCCGGAAACGTCAACATCGGTCCCATCTCCATCGCGGATAGATGCCCCGAAACTGAAACGGTTAGAAACTCCCAAGTTCGATGGTTCCTCGGAGGCGTGGGCTCCGTTTTACGAATTGTTTCGTAATTTGGTGCACGACAATCCTCACATGTCTGACCTAGACAAAATGCAATACCTCGTTACCAGCTTGGCAGGGCCTGCATCGAACATTTGTAAACATGTTACGCCCACCGGGTCGAACTACCTTCCCACCTGGAAAGCTTTGGTGCACCGGTATAACGATCCTCGAGCGTTAGGTGACGCTTATTTAGGAAAGATATTTGGATTTAAACCGCTCCAAATGGAGTCTCGCCAGGGATTAAGTTCCGTTCTGGATGAATTTTGTGCTCCTATTTCTGCGCTACATCGGCTGGGTCTCGCCGATTTGACGGATTTCATTTTTTTGAACCGGGCGTTGCAGGTCGTGGACCCGAGTACGAAGCGGGCGTTTGAAGCCGCCTCGCGTTAAGCCGATGGCCCTCATACAAGGATTTTGTCAAATTTGTGGTAAGACATCTCCGGACGCTGCCGACATCAGACGCTTCCCCGAGGGTGTCCAAAGGAGCTTTCAAGCCTCGATCGACGACGCGGAATTTTGTGGTTCAAGCAGAGGCACGACTTGTGGATGCGGAGTCTTCATTTTGTTGTTGCTGCAAAGAGGGCATTCATCAATTGCAAGTTTGCCCCAAATTTTAAAAAATCACTCCCAAGAGGAGATACGCTCTAGTAAAGGAGCATGCCCTTTGCATGCGTTGTTTATCAAATCAATGTTCATCATCCCATCACTCGTTGTTGCATTTTGTTTCGACGAAACGGCGTGCTGCAGGTAACTGCGCCGTCGCCCAGAAGGCATTGTGCACCTGGCGAGATGCAGGCTCGGCCAAGACAACATCTTCGGTTTTGCTATCGACCTTTGTTGCCGAAATTCCCGATCCGACGGGTAAACGGCACGCCCTGCGTTTCTTGTTGGATTGCGGAAGCGAGGCCAATTTTCTATGTCGAAATGTCTGCGAAAGATTAGGACTACCCGTGGAAAAATCCGATGTATCGGTCATCGGATTTGGCGGCGCGAAAAGTGCCGTTGTCGGCCAAACGACGACGACCATCTGGTCGCGCTTTGATGTTCGTATGACTCTTCCGGTCAACGCGTTTGTAGTGGAGAATATTGCGGGCAATATACCTCCACAAAGCCTAGATCTGTCGGGATTGAGCCATTTAGCAGATTTGCCCCTAGCCGATAGTAATTGCGGCCAATCGGGGAAAATTGAAGGCATCATCGGAGCGGGATTGTTTCCTTTGGTGGTTCTGGGTGAGCGAATTATAGCTTCGCCCGAATTGCCCGTCGCATTCCGGACTCCCTTCGGTTACGTGCTCATGGGAGCCCTCCCGAATTCCGGACGAACTGAACGGCACTCGTTGGTAGCCACAAAGGAAGTCGAGAGTTTGGATAGCACTCTGAAACGTTTCTGGGAGATTGAGGAAGTCCCCGCTTCTTTAGAGGCCACCGTCTCTCAAGAGGACCGCGAATGTGAAGAACTTTTTGTATCATCGGTTAGACGCGTCCTGGATGGAAGATATGAGGTTGCACTTCCCATTCGGGAAAATACCGAAGTCTTGGGGAACACCTTCGGACCTGCGCGTAGACGATTCGCGAATCTGGAAAGGCAATTTTTAAGCTCGCCAGCCTTTAAAGACCAGTCTTCTTACCAGTCCGTGATGCGAGATTATGTCGACCAAGGCCACATTTCTTTCCGTACGGACTTCACAGCCTCAGAGGCTTACTTTATTCCACATCATGCCATTTTCAAGCCTCACAGTTCAAGCACGCCTCTACGCATTGTTTTTGACGCGAGTGCCTAAAGTCGAGGCGGACGCTCATTGAACGATCTGTTGTACACAGGGCCTAAATTGCAGACCGACATTTTTTCATTATTGGTCAACTTCCGTTTGTTTCCAGTCGCGTTAACGGCCGATATTCGACAGATGTATAGGCAAATTTGGGTTTGTCCGGAGCATCGCCGGTATCAACAGCTCGTGTGGCGTTTCCACCCGGATGAACCATTGCAGATCGGCCAATTGAATTGTGTTGTCTTCGGCGTCAGTTCGTCCCCCTTTTTAGCTCTTCGCACCGTCCGTCTGTTGCTTCATGACGACGGGGATAACTATCCTCAGGCAGCGAGTTATTTACGGCGGGATATGTACGTCGACGATTTTATAACGTCGGTGCCTTCCGAACATGTCCACAGAAGCGGTCCACAGAAGCGGTCCAAGTTTGCTTGCAATGTAAACTGTTGTTGATGGGTAGTGGTTTCGAGCTGTGTAAGTGGGCGACTAGTTAGTTCACTGTACAACAGCAATTGGTCGTAGGCGACGCACGGTTGGAGAAGAAGGCGTTTGAGGACAACCCAAATTGTACGGTGTTGGGTTTACGGTGGAATCCTCAAGCTGACACCTTTGAGTTTAAAATTCAGGCCGAGGGGCGTTGCGGAACCAAGCGGGACATCTTGTCCACGGTCACCCGAATATTTGACCCCCTCGGGTTTTTGTCCCCGGTCAGGCTGTTTCTGAAAATTTTAATCCAACAATTATGGATAGAAGGAGTGGGGTGGGACGAAAGTCCTTCCATGATGGTTTTGCAGAAATGGAATACCTTCCAGGAACAATGTGCCGAATTGTCGTCGGTGTCGGTTCCTCGGTTTGTGGGAGCGTCCCCACATGGCAGTCTCGTTCTCGTGGGTTTTTCCGGACGCATCCGAATTGGGATATGGGGCCGTAGTATATCTTCAGGTCGATTCCGGCGACGACTCCCCGCAGGTTTTTCTGGTTTGTGGGAAGTCCAAGGTGGCGCCCACCAAGGTCCTGTCCATACCACGCCTGGAACTTTGCGCCGCGCTCTTGCTATCTAAACTGTTAAACGGGGTTGTCGAGAATTTTAACACGCGGGACATGTTCCCAAGAATCCGTGCGTTCACCGACTCGACCATCGTTTTATGTTGGCTGAGGTCGTCTCCGACGAGGTGGACTACCTTTGTGGCGAACCGGGTAGCCAAAATTCAGTCCTTGGTTGAGGTGTCCCAGTGGGCTCATGTAAACGGTCAGGAAAATCCGGCGGACTGCGGGTCCCGGGGTGTGACTCCCGCGGAATTAGGCGGTCATAGTTTATGGTGGACTGGCCCGAAATGGCTCCGTACCGGCGAAGCCCACTGGACCGACCTCGGCGCTGATGTCGACCTGTCGGACCCTCCCGAAGAAAAAGAAGCCATTGGTTGCCTGGCCTTCCGCACCCCAATGCCCACTTTATTTGAAGAGTTTATAAGCCATTTCTCTTCCTTTTCGAGACTGCGACGCAGCATGGGATATGTTTTGAGATTTATACAACGTCTTCCGAGACGGGCAAGGTTCACCGCGGAGGACTTGAATGAGAGCGAGTTACAACTCTGTCGCCTCGTACAAGGTCAATCTTTTCGTGAAGATCTGCACGCCCTGGCAAACGGCAAAGCGTGTTCCGTTCGGCTTAGGAATTTATGTCCCTTCCTGGATAATGGACTGATTCGAGTCGGAGGCCGCTTAGGAGCGGCAAAATTAGAATTTGATCACGCTCACCCCATCATTTTGCCCCGAGACAGTCATTTTGTGGTGTTGCTGGTTCGGTATTTACATTTCCAGAATTTGCACGCGGGCCCCAGTTTGTTGTTGGCCATTTTACGGCACTATTATTGGATCTTGTCGGCTCGGTCTCTCATTCGTAAGACCTTGCGGGATTGCAACATTTGCTTTCGTGTTAAACCCCGCCCGATTATGCCGTTAATGGGGGATCTACCGTCGTGCCGCATAACGAAGGCGAAAGCCTTTTTGCGTACGGGCGTGGATTATGCGGGTCCCTGGAAGATTAGTTTGGGCCGCCGTCGACAGCCGATCGTCCAGAAGGCCTACCTTTGTTTATTTATTTGTTTGGCCACCAAGGCGGTGCATTTGGAGTTAGTTTCCGCATTGTCCACAGAAGCGTTTCTGGCCGCGTTTAAGCGGTTTCTGTCGAGACGAGGAGCCTGCACGGACATGTATTCCGACTGCGGAACCAATTTCGTGGGTTCCAAACGGGAATTGGAAGAGTTGTCGGCTTTTCATGCGTCTTCGAATTTTCACAACGCTCTTTCGGGGGGATTAGAGAAATTCAAAATCAACTGGCATTTCATCCCTCCCGGGTCTCCGCATTTTGGTGGACTGTGGGAGTCCAACGTCAAGAGCGTCAAGTCTCATTTGTTCCGCGTAATTGGCGATCAGTTGTTGACGTATGAAGAGTTGAATACTTGCCTGGTCCAAATAGAGGCCTTGATGAATTCTCGTCCTCTTTGTCCTTTGAGCGAAGATCCGGCCTAAGCTTTGGCATTGACTCCTGCACATTTCCCCACCTTGACACCTTTAAAGGCGCTTCCCGCTCCGGATGTATCCGCATCACCGGCTACACGATTATCGCGGTATCAGCTCCTCGACCAAATTGTTCAGTCTTTTTGGAAAAAATGAACGCAAGAGTATCTGCATGAGCTCCTAGTGAGGGCGAAATGGGTTCAGGATACGCCAAATTTAAACGTTGGAACGCTGGTCTTAGTTAATCATGGTCCGCTACCCCCTCTTCAATGGCCATTAGGAAGAGTCGTTGACGTGTTCCCGGGACAGGATGGTATTGTACGCGTAGCTTCGGTCCGCACCACCAGGGGATTGTTTAAACGGCCAGTGGCCAAGTTGTGTCCACTTCCGTCTCAGTAGTGGGTCGTTGGAAGTGCTTTGTTCTATATTTTGTTCGTTGTACATATCTATCTATTAGAATACCAATGTTATTTTTAGTTAATTTCATTTCGTTATTGGTATTTGGTCGAAGTTGACCCCATTTTCCTTTATTTTTCTTGATAGAAGTTTGTTTATTTATTTTCTATCTGGATTTGATTTGGCCCCTCCTGGCCTATTATTGTTCAGTTTTGTGCTGAAGTGGGTTACTTCAGGGGCGGCGGGATGTTCGCGCCAATTTGGCGCGTCCAGATTTTTCAATTCATTTATTTGGACTAACTTCGGCTCCAATCGATAGACGGGGAAACAGGTGTATCGATCGGTGTCGAAGTCGCGCGATTTAGTGATCTTTTTCGCGAGTTGATTAAATTAATCAGTGAGCTGCGTAGAGTCGACTAAACACGCTCGGCGAGTGCGAACGAAAAACGTGAAATCCACGCAAACTGGCACATGTGCGTAATTTGAATTTCCCATCCAAATTAACCAGGGGTGATCACGAGCCCAAGGGCTGAAGCGGAGCCGGACGTCCCAAAGACGCCGATTTAAGGGAATTCCTTTACCCTTTTATTCCCAGTTCCTCCCTTAGACGAAGCGCCGGAAGGACGATTCCACGTGGGGGAGACGCTGGCAGCCCAGTCAGGTAAGTGATCTAACCAGCCTGTGTTTTGTTTGGAAATTGTGAAATTTGGAGAGACACGGTCCGAACACTACTAATAATGAATTAGTTATATCAACGCAGCACCGCCAACAGCATCCATGTCAGATTCGGGTAAAAGTTCACCTACTTTCTTGGATGACTTACTGCAAGATTTCAATGAAGAAATTAAAAGTGAATGTCGACTCATTAACGAAGCTATCCAATCTCCAAGACATTATCAGCTTCAACTGGATTCAGCGCGGTTAGAGGCTATTTCCCCTGTGTTCGTATATTCAACTCCAAAAAAAGTTTCACATTAATTCCAATCGAATGGTTTGCATTAAAAATTGAATGGCAAAAGGTGAATACGTTCTTTTCAACACCAGCGATTAAACCACAAAGAGGAGTTAAAAGGAAGTGCCCCAACTGCAGCCCTTTGCTAGAAACTCAAAAGACGGGGATATCATATACCGAAATAGTACCAGCTTGCGACAGCTTCACCATAACTTTTCACTCACCAGCCAAAAGGAATAGAAGCGGATATATCACATTACAAAGCAGGGGGTTCAATTCGATCTGAATCAAGAGGCTGCATGCAAGTTAGACGGCTTATTTAAATTAATTGATTATCGCTTGGAACGTTTGAAAACATTAAACTTTGCCGATTATTACAACGAGTGGCTGTTGCATTTTATAAACTTACCAAAAGATTGTGACTTCACATCTACGCTGGAAAACCTACTACAAACATCTTATCAGCAGTTTGAAAGCGTAGAATATATGTTTGAGATATTGGCGTACAACAAATGTAAATTATTTAAAGATATAGAATCAACCCGACAGTGTAATGGTTAAGATACAGCTCATAACGCACACATAACACCGACGATACAGTAGAACGGTTAGTACAAAGAAAAGCACGATTGTTAATGAGTTGCTCCATTAAAAAAATTCAGCGATTAAAATTAACAATCAAAAGATATCAAGATGCTAAAAAGTGTTATCAACTTTTTTCTAAACTGTGTATCAATGGATGGGTTCTGTGCTTGCTGTAATCAGTATAAATTACATTTAATGACACATATAACACCCCGGGAACTACTATCAATGTGGGATGCGCTCCCAACACATTTTCAAGAAGATGAAGATATAGCCGCCTGTCTCCCATGTTGCAAACATTACAATCTATCAACTGATTCGGATCATATTGATGGACCCCCGCCACCTCGATATAAATGCTATAAATGTATTGATGAAAAAAGGGGGAGATTTTGAAATTTATTTACAATTACAAATATAATAAAAAACAGTATAATAATCACTATTTTACAATAAGTGCATATTTCATTTCAATTAAATTGAGGTAACCGTAAAATATTACTCGATTATGTCGGCTTCTCTTAAAGCGTTTTCGATAGTTTGAATCTCATAATCCTTGGATTTGTTTCCAAATTGTTGTGACTTTTTTAACAACCATAATCGTTCAACCAACTCGTTGGGGTCGTTCCATTGAATAAACGGATCAAACGACTTTTTTCATTGAGATAAGGTATGTTCCCTTCGAAATCATAGTCCGTGAAAACACTTTCTTCATCTTTTTCTCTCTTATTAATACAATTTCTTGGAAATTCTGCGAGGATGCTCGGCTCGGATGTTTGAGATTTACTAATACCAAATTGATGTTCCCACAAATCCAGATAATTTAACATCTCTTTAAAGGAGTCGGCTAACATTGAGACGTTTATTCTGTTTTCTTTTATCCGCACCATTAAGTCGTTGTACTTATCATGATCTTTGGATACATCTGCTTCAATATCTTCAGCTACACTTTTATCTAAACTGTTTTCTTTCATTAAGTCATCGTCTATAGCACGATTTTCAGATACATTCGATTCCACTTTCTTTACTTTACATTCAATCAAACTACCATCGTTTTTATTTGATTGATTCACTCGTTGTACTTTCTTTAACATAATGTCTCTAAATTATTTTGATTTATCATTTTTAATTACTAGATCATTATTATCAACTATTTTGATACGTTTTTATTTTTGGATTATCTCATCATCCGACAAATTTCTAAATGTAACTCCATTAAGATTGTCTCGCGATTGTTCTTCGAGATCTGCCAGTTTACTCATCTTAGTTGCATAATGTTTAGTTGACAAATGGCGATTATATATATCACGACGAGAAAATATATTTGCACAATACTCGCATATAATTTTAAAGTTTTTGTTGTGACCTCTTTCATGTCTGCGTAAATTTTCAATCAATGAATATTGTTTGTTACACTCGCTACATTTAAACATGATGTATTCTCGCCAACGTCTAGTACTAAACTGATTAACAATCAAGTTTACCCCTATTTATACCGAACGCACAATTCAATGGTGAACGGGAAAAAATGGACGTAAAAAGTGGACCGAAAAAGTGGACGGAAAAAATGGATGGAAAAAGTGGACGGAAAAAGTGGACGGGAAAAATGGACAGAAAAAAGTGGACGGAAAAAGTGGACGGAAAAAGTGGACGGAAAAAATGGACGGAAAAATGGACGAGAAAAAAGTGGACTAAAAAAGTGGACGGAAAAAATGGACGGAAAAAAGTGGACGGAAAAAGTGGACGGAAAAAGTGGACGAGAAAAAAGTGGACGGAAAAAGTGGGCGGGAAAAATGGACGGATAAAGTAGACGGGATAAATGAACGGAAAAAGTGGATTAAAAATGGATGCAAGTAGATGAAAAGTGGATTTCTGAAAATGTAGAAAGAGGTTGACATAATGAAAATAGATATATATTTTTGACATTTATTAGCAGGAAAAAATATGTTAACATTTACAATAAAAGAATATATAGATATTTATCTATATCTATATATATCTATATATTTACAGTTTTGTAGAATTAATAACATAATAAAATGTATATAATTTGATAGTTTAAAAACATCAGTTGATACCTTTAAGATTTATTATTATATTCTCTCCCCCTCATCAAATCATTCATCATTCAAATCATATATCCATTTAAAATATCTTTCAAGGAATATACCGGGCTTTCATCAACACTATAGTAAATCGGTCCACCTTTTTTTGTCAAATAATAACATTTTGGATAAGCTGTCTTATTTTCTATTAAATAATGAAGAACATCGCAATCCTCTCTATATATATAGTAAACAATTTTTATTGGAAATAACAGATACATTAATTTATTTTCCCACCACCATCCAATATAGCGAATTGGATTGTCGTCAGGTTCAAACAATAATTCTGCGTCGTCTGTAAACACTAGAGATATATCTATATTTGGAAAAACTGCTTCTGTGTAATAATCCACTATATATTTTAAAACCTCTTCTACATCTTTACTAATATTTTCATTAGCCTCAACTTTATAGTAGTTATAATTATGGAGTATCCCGACTTGTATTTTAACCATCTTAATGTAAACTATTTTAACAACTAACGATGAATTTACAGCTTGATGTCGACTTGTAACGGTGGAGTCTGGTTACAAACTAATTATGAATTTAGAGTTTGGGTTTATAATTATCAATGCTAGTACCCGAACATTCTCGAGGGTTTGTATTAGTAAAATTATTTAAATGCATTTTTAAAATCTTCATGTTTTCTCCTTGTCACACATTGAAAAAAATTCTGCGGTTAAAAAAAATGAATTGATTAGACTACGTTTCTTTTTTCCAGTGTGTCGAGGTATTTTCTTATCAATAATACATCCCTCAAGCGCTTAAGTTGAAAGCATATATGAACATAATTTACAATATATACATTATTAATAGTTACAATACAAAAATATAGATTATTTATAATTACAAGAATAAATATATACATTATTAATAGTTGCAATAAAAAAATTACTTTATGGAATAACATCTGAGCATTTCTAGTAGTTTTAAGAAAAGGGTAGCTATTTTTTTTACAATTTATTTACAATTTATTTACAATTACAGTGACAAATATATAATATAAACATTATGAATGAATTTAATGGTTCAGGGATAAATATAGATAGCTTTATTTACAGTTATGGTATTCTAGAATTCCCCCATTCCGCCGTTTATCGTCGTTGCTACTCAATGCAATTTTATTCTGTTCTATTGTATATATGACGTGTTTGTATCTTCTAAATATTTGCTGCTTGCGATATATATTTTCCCCGGTTAACATACATTGTCTATAATCCTCACCACTAATATCTCTATCTACCACACTTTTTTCACACCTTTGGCCTTTTTATTCCAATTAACTCTATCTGTACAATGAGCATACATCTTCGCTCTTATCCCAACATGTTCAAACATAATCTCACCCGCCAACTCGTCCTTCATTAAGCCTAACACACTTTTATTTTTTAGTGGCATATCGAAAACATTATCAGACCCGTAATTGCTAGTATCAAACTTATCAATGTTCTCCTTGATATCTACATAAATATCATCAGTTTCCACCAATAAAATGAGATTGTCGGTGTCACAATAGCACAGATCAACTTTTTCACCGTACTTAGGCTTCAAAAAATCATAAGAAACTCATACATTAGCAATTTCGACAAATCCAAGACAGCAAACCCCACATCAATCGGTTTGTTATAACAAACTTTTAACTTGTTAAATTGGACCGCGACTAAATTTTCTGTAAACGTGGAAACACTTCTCATGTTTGGTTTAGCAAGAAGTGTTTCCGCGCCAGGTTTGCGACCAATATCATCCCAATGATTAACAAGTTTTACATCCACTCGTTTATTCACATTCTCCATGGTTTTGCCGAATACACTGTTGTTCATTAATTTGAAAAAAAATTTTTCGAAATCATTTTTTGCAGTCTGTCATAAAGTAGTGTTTAGGTCAATATATTGTTTTAGCCAATCAGATTGTTTAAACTTTATAATTCTATGAATTTTTGTTATTTTCAGTCCGTGATTTATCGCTTGCTTTAAATTTGTGTAGAGAACAATATATTTTTCTTTGTCGTTTAAATTTGGAATAAGTTTTCTGTTATTAAATTTTGAACCTGGTGGAGCCATGCTTTCAACGAGGAATGGTAAATCATTATGTGGGGTCTGTAGCGATTCAGAATACTCGATGTCTGCTTCGATGAAATAGCCAATAGGTGAATCATCACTCATTTTCGTCACGTCGAAGTCTAAAATTTCAGTCTCCGTCAACCATTTAAAACCTCCATAAGGCATCAGTTGAGACAGCGCCCAACCATACAAATTATTCGCATCCCAGTACGCTAAATATGTACTGGGTTGGTTCGAATTATACTCTGATAAGTATTTATGATTCGCCTTAGCGTATCTCAGTGAGACTTGGCAAATACATCCTCTAATGCCTTTGGAGACGAAATGGTGCATGTCTATGTCCGTGAAAAGTTCCAAATTTATGTCAGTCATTTTCAGCATTGCATCCCAGCTCAGTCCAGGTGCCGTATAATAATGGGCCGGATCGAGCTGATATGTCGTGATGCATACGATTCTAAATTGTTCCAAAATGTCTGTTAATAATAGCACGTCAGTCATTATATATAGGTCTGAGTAATCTTTTAAATATCGACAATTAAATGTAGTCCAAACGGTTAAATGTAGTCCAAACGGTTATTTAAAGAATCGTTGTTGTTGTGTGGTAAAGATGTCTCAGTCAGTCTGTCAAATGAGTCCATGTGCTTTTAATAACATAAAATGTTCATTGTCAAATTTTTCGCTAGTTTGCCCAAAGAACTAGCCATAAATCTGAATGAGTCTATAAATCTTAATTTTAAATAAATTTTATTTTCTACCCTTTTTTTTATCTACATATTCCCCGACCGGTAGATTTTTGGTGATAGATATATATTTTTCCTTATTTTGTGGAATAATATCATTTTTTCCTCGTCGGAACCAAACTCTTTAATAAACAAATGCGCATCATAATTGGACGTTATGAAAAAATACAGGAATCATTTTCGGGATTTTATAATTTAAATTGCAATTTGAGTGGGCGGCTCCCCGAAATTTGCCCGTTAAATGATCGCGATCGGCGACTTTGTCTGTTGTCTGTAATAATTTATTACATATATGACAAGAAGTGGCCGTATCGTATGTATTTTGCTCAAGTTCAGTTAATTTAACCATCGGAAGTACAACGCTTAAATGTTTCCTGTACAATTCCTTAACATCTGCATAGAGGTTCTCGCAAAACAATTTCGGGCAATCTTCTCCGGTATAAGTGAAAAATTTACTTAATGAATCAGCGAATGAACATTTTATATTATAGGCAAAACTGTACGGTACGTGGATATGTCTGATTAGTATAGCTATTGTCAGGGTTCGGCGAACATGTGTCAATCGGTTTTAATAATGATTCAAAATCTGCGTATACAACAAAGGGTATACGCATTTTTCTATCGAAATTTTGAAATTTTAATACATTCCCCGGCATCATATTAATCTCTTATCTTTAACAAGGTCTTCTGTCGACATAATAGTATATATTTTGTTGCAGTTCGTTCTATGTTGATTAAAGGCCGATTCCATTGAGAAGAAGGTTAAACAGCCATCGCATAGATATTTTTTATTGCGATGTGAAGTGATCTGACTTTTTATAAGCCGTGAAATATTTTTAATAAATACATAATGGCCTTTAGTCTCTTCTTCTAAATATAGTAAATTTACATGTCTTTCCCTAGTGTCATTAGTATGAAAAATCGGTCCTACTACGTCACGTTGTTTAGATTTGAAATTAAATTCCAAACCGTAAACGTTAATGCTAATGTCATTCATCTGTTCAAATTTAGAAATGTCTTTAATTTTAAGCAAGAACTCTAGTCTGTCATATTTTAAAATTTGAGAAAAGTGGGGATATGATGCCGGGCGATGAGGATTTTCATTCGCGGGGTGTAACGCGGATACAATGCTCCATAAAAAGCAAAACTGGTCTTCATTCTGAACGTTGACGCATGCTTTCCTGTCCATAATTTCTTTTGGTAGTTCAATAAATGATGACCCACGTATTGGTTTGTATTTATTAATATTAATTTCTAAATAGGAAATCTCCCTTAGTGACCAACCCGAATCTTTCTCCTGAAACTCGCTACATTTGGTTTTAATTTTGGCACACATATAATCATAAATTTCGATAAAGTTGCCCATGCTAGTGGATAATTCGAGATACTAGTAGGGAAAGATGATTCGTTCTGGAACCACCTCCCGCACCTTATGGGAAATTACATGTAAATCTTGGTGCAAGCATCTTATGGGAGAATCCTATACAAAATAGTACAGTACGCGGCCGAGCGTGGATGTGTAGATGTTGCCCTTGATGTGACCTTGACTTGAGTTGAGTTTTTCACCAACAGGTGGCGCGTGAAATTACATATTTACTTTTTAAAAAAAACTTTTTTTAAAAAATTACAGATTCCTTTTAATTAGCGCTTTAGTTCAATTTTTCCACCAACAGATGGCGCGTGAATTTTCAGATTCCTGTAAAATTAAAATATCTTATGCATTTGGTTGCCTAAGACTATTTAGTTGATTATATGATTTAATACTGGACTACTAGGTTGAGTTCTGTATCCCCCCTTTTATATAGATTAGTTAATACCACACCAGACTAGATAAGGTCAGACAAAGTTTACCATGTTGGAACCGGACTGGATCAGATAACACCAGACTGGATTAGTTAATACCACTAGACTAGACAAGGTTAGACTAGATTAGCAAATCCGCATTATTAAAACTGAATAGTGTTTACTATCGCAATTAAAATGATGTAATTAAAATATAAATTGCATATCAAATTAATTATTCACATTAGAACCTGCATTCTTGGAACTGGTTTATAGTATAATTCTCCCCGCCTTAAACGCTCATTAAGTAAATGTTTTTCAACCATGACGTTTTAATTTCCACATATTTTTTAGCAAATCACTTTCGCATTCTTAGTGATTATTTGTTATTATCGCAAATGCTAATCACAAAATTAATTATTCTCATTACAAGTGTATACACAAAACCTTGACATTTTAATTTGTTGTTTGTCGCACAAAAACAATTGCTCTTAACTAGAGACTAGGACTAGATTCGAGCTGATAAGGCCGGACCAAACTAGATTAATAGAATAACCGAACGATTTCTGACTCATCACTAACTAGATATTTACCTTTACTTTGTACTGACCTCGATGGGAACACGTAATACTAGAATATAATTACGAAATATTGCAAAATAATACTTAAGAAACGCAGCGTAATCAGTTTCCTGTTTAATTTATCGCTATACATTCCGAAGTTCGAACGTTTTGTTTTAAATAATTATCAGTTAGTTCTTAACTAGACCCCGTCACGACAAGTCGATATCAAGCTTAAAAAATGTTCTCCTGCAGTAAATGCTAAAAAGCTTTTGCAAGCAAGCATAATCTTAGACTCCATTTGAAAACCTGTGGTGGTATGCAGAAAATCAACCTCAAATGTGACTTGTGTGCCGTAACATTCACAAGAAACGGCAGCTTAAAACGTCATATAAAGCAACAGCATAAAATCGTTGAGAAGAATGGCGATGCTTCACCCTCCACTTCGAGGAGATCCCTAAATAATGAAGATTCAGCCTCCACCCCCAAGAAGATAAAGTTAGAACCGCCGACCCCTTCTTACTTCTGTGAAATTTGCAACCAGCAGCTAACCTCAAAAATCAAGTACGCTGGACATCTGCGGTCGCAAAAACATCTCCAGGTGGCGGTGAAGCCGTTCAAACAAAATGTTACAGAAGTTTGCTCTAGCTTCAATAACAGACTGGCAAGTTATAGAATTAATGGATCGGGTATAGATATAGATAGTTTTATTAGTAAATTAAGGGACACTGTACGTTGCATGATTGCAAACGTTATCAAGTCGTATAATTCCGGGTTGAAATTTAATATAGAACTATTTAGTATTTACATAAATGAAAAAAATACAGCGGGTGAATTAAAATCATTTAATAAAAAATATTGCAAAATTGCACCTAGCATGAGTAACTTTATAGAAATTTATGATAATATTTGTGCTACAATTAAAACAAAATGTGGCGAGTTTCAGGAGAAAGATTCGGGTTGGTCACTTAGGGAGATTTCCCATTCAGAAATTAATCTAAATAAATATAAACCAATACGTGGGTCATCATTTATTGAACTGCCAAAAGAGATTAGGGACCGGAAAGCGTGTATCAATGTTCAAAACGAAGACGAGTTTTGTTTATTATGGAGCATTGTATCCGCATTACACCCCGCGAATGCAAATCCTCATCGCCCGGCATCATACCCTCACTTCTCTCAAATTTTAAATTACGACGGACTAGAATTTCCAATTAAAATTAAAGACATTTCCAAATTTGAAAGATGAACAACATTAGCAATAACGTTTATGGTTTAGAATTTAATTTTAAATCTAAACAACATGACGTTGTAGGACCAGTTTTTCACACTAATGACACTAGGGTAAGACATGTTATTTTTTTTATATATTTAGAAGACAGTGTTAAAGGCCATTATGTATGGATAAAAGATATTTCGCGTCTTGTAAGAAGTCAAATATCATCGCGTCACGATAAAAAATATCTATGTGATGGCTGTATAACCTTCTTTTCATGCGAGTTGATTTTTACTTATCAACATAAATTGAATGACTGCAACAAAATTTACACTATAATGCCAACAAAAGTCACTGTTAAAGACAAACGAGGTGATATGATCCCAGGGGATATATTAAAATTCCAAAATTACGATAGAAAAATGCGTATACCCTTTTTTGCATACGCAGATTTTGAATCAATTTTAAAACCGATAGATACATGTTCGCCAAACCCCGACAATAGCTTTACCAATCAAATACATATACACGTACCGTACAGTTTTGCATATAATATAAAATGTTCATTTGATGATTCATTGAGTAAATTCGTGACTTATACCGCAGAAGATTGCCCGAAATTATTTTACGAGAACCTCTGTGCGGATGTTAAGGAAATATATAGGAATCATTTAAGCGTCACACTTCCGATGATTAAATTAACTGCAGATGAGCAAAATTCCTACGATATGGCCACTTCTTGTCAAGTACCAGACAAAGTCGCCGATCATGATCATTTAACGGGTAAATTTCGGGGAGCCGCCCACTCAAATTGTAATTTCAATTATAAAATTTCGAAAATGATTCCTGTGTTCTTCCATAACATGTCAAATTATGATGCGCATTTATTTGTTAAAGAGTTTGGCTGCGATGAGGAAAAAATCGATATCATTGCTCAAAATAAGGAGAAATATATTTCAATCACCAAAAATCTACCGGTCGGCGAATATGTAGTTAAAAACGGGGTGGATAATAAAATTTACATAAAACTGAGATTTGTCGATTCATTCAGATTTATGGCTAGCTCTTTGGAGAAACTAGCGAAAAATTTGAGCGATGATCAATGCATAGAGGTTAGAAAATTTTACCCCGACAATGAGCATTTTATGTTATTAAGACAAAAAGGTGTTTTCCCATACCAACACATGGACTCATTTGAAAGGTTGACCGAGACATCTATACCGCAAAAGGACTGTTTTAACGACTACCTAAATTATCATATCATCACCGACAAAGAATACAATTTTGCCCAGATTGTTTGGACGACTTTTAATTGTAGAAATTTAAAAGATTACTCTGACCTGTATTTAAGGACTGACGTATTGTTATTGACAGATATTTTCGAACAGTTTCGAAACGTATGCATCACGACATATCAGCTCGATCCGACGCTTCATTCCTAACCTCCCGTAACCTAACCTAATGCTAACTCAATGCTAACCTAAAAAACCTAACCTAATGCTAACCTAACCCTAACCAAACTAACCCAATGGGGTTACATAGACCTCACACCCGGTTTAATGTGGGGTTACATAGACCTCACACCCTCTTTAGCGTGGGGTTTCATAGACCTCACACGCTCATCGATGCAAAGAACTCTACATGATATAAATAGAGGTGTATAGCATTTATAATTTAATATTATCGCCGGTGTCTTATTATCAAGATGGGGATTGTATTTAATGAGGAAGGTGTTCATAATTATACCACTGATTCGACTCTTCTTCCAAAATCTACTAGTTTATCATCATCATACAAAACACTTCCTAGGTGTCAAAAGAATAAAGTTGAGAATTGTGTTGGTGGTCGTGATAATAGCAGTAAAAAATATGCTCCTGATTCGATAAACCAAAAAACTATTTGTTCGTTAGGCGCTAAAGATAGTGAACACCCTATCGAGAAAACTGATAATTACAGTGAAAAATATGTTCATATTTCTGATTCAATAAACCAATCAGTTGTTTGTTCATACAACGCTAAAGATGGTGATCATTCCCTAGAGAAAACTGATATCAAAAGACGGTGTGTTGGCTGTTATAAAGAAAACCAAATGATATTTGGCAGGCTAAAGGCCTCAAGTAAAACTAGTTGTGTAAAGTTTCGCTGTAATATGTGTGTAAGTCATTATTGTTTAAGCTGCTTCTTCCGTGTGCATAACATGTGCAAAACATGATCATCGTGAAAAAATTGTAAGCTCCTGCAAACATGATAAATATGATTGGTGTAACTATATCTCAAACAATAGATGTTAAACTAAATATTACACTTTATGTTATAGAAAAATCTACTATATCAAATGTAACTGTGAAGATGCTGTGAAATGAAGATTAGTGGTAAGTACTACGATGTGTTCCATCGAGGATGGTTGTATTGAGGAGAACACCAGTTGTGATAATGTTGAATACACATATTGGGACATTATTACCTGGCCTAACGCCTCTATGATATCCGCTTTTATCATACCTATGTCTGAAAATAACGACTCGTTCTTTAACAAGTGCTTTACTCCGTTTGAAGCTGAAATGAATCGAATGCTACAACTAGTTCAATCACCTCTATCGATATCTACCCGGCGACCGAATGATGAGAATTACTACTATTTGCGTAATTTTGTCCAATTATCACAACATCAAAACTTGAAGGAATGGTATAACAAACACGTGCGGGAAATATTCTGCGCTAAAATCTCCGAGAATGATATAATGCAGCGTCTAAAATTGAACATTACAAATTGTGAATTGTGGCGTGGATGCAGGTCTGTTGATGAGATTCTAAAATCGCCCTTCTACTGGGATAACACACGCTACTGAATAAACAATGTGGATTCATTAGCGTGGGGACATTCTCGTATAATTAATTGTGATAATGAATAATATTAGAATTGTAATAATAGGGAATACATTTTATTGATTAAATTTTATCTTTTTAATACCCTCCAAATCTTCCTTTGGTAAAAATATTATGGTTAGACTAAATGTGCCAGATAAATTTACTTATCAATATTACATCTACGCTCAGGCTGAAAAATATTTAAAGTGGGCAGTATAATAAAAGAAACACATAATGCTTTATATTACTCTAATCCTTATCATTAAATAAAAAAAAAAAATTCATTATTACAAGAAGAAGAAAAAAACAGTTTTTAAATCATCATCTTAATATTCTGTTTGTGGTGTTGAAAATGTTTCAATATTTAAATGAATAAAATAATTAAAAAGATTAATTTACTTTTTCTACGATTCTCTTATCACTTGTTGTGTAGGATAAATTTTCTTATCAATATTATATAGATGCTCACGCTGAAAACATTTAAATTGGGTAGCATAATAAAAGAAGATATATAAACATTTTAATAAAACATTTTATTAGTATAATCCTTATAATTAAAAAACAATATTCACAATAAAAAAACACTTAATAATTACAAGAAAAAACATTATAATTACAAGAATAAACATTATTTACAATTAAATATATATATGAATTTATCACATTGGGTTTGCATTATTTTTTTGGTATTTTGGAATGGCCCCAGGCAAGAGTATGTACACCATCGGGGAAGATGTAACGTTTATCGTCATTGCTGCTTAGCGCAATTTTATTTTGCTCGATGGTAAATATGTCGTGTTTGTAGCTCCTAAATGTCCTTTGTTTACGATATATTTGCTCCCCGGTGAGCAAACACTGATTATAATCCCCGCCACTAATGTCTTTATTCACAACACATTTTTTCACACCTTTAGCCTTCTTCTTCCAATTCGCTTTATCCCTCTCTGTGCAATGAGCATATATTTTTGCTCTTATCCCAACATGTTCAAACATAATCTCACCCGCCAACTCGTCCTTCATTAAGCCTAACACACCTTTATTTTTTAGCGGCATATCGAAAACGTTATCAGACCCGTAATTGCTAGTATAGCTTGATTGGGATTATACAAGGATAAGTATTTATTATTCGCCTTCCCGTATCTCAGCGAGGCTTGACAAATGCCTCCTCTAATGCCTTTCGAGATGAAATGGTGCATGTCTATGTCGGTGAAATGTTCTAAATTTATATCAGTGCGGGTGCCGTATAATAATGGGTCGGATCGATCTGATATGTCGTGATGCATACGTTTCGAAACTGTTCGAAAATATCTGTCAATAACAATACGTCAGTCTTTAAATACAGGTCAGAGTAATCTTTTAAATTTCTACAATTAAAAGTCGTCCAAACAGTCTGTGCAAAATTGTATTCTTTGTCGGTGATGATATGATAATTTAGGTAGTCGTTAAAACAGTCCTTTTGCGGTATAGATGTCTCCGTCAACCTTTCAAATGAGTCCATGTGTTTGTATGGGAAAACACCTTTTCGTCTTATTAACATAAAATGCTCATTGTCGGGGTAAAATTTTCTAACCTCTATGCATTGATCATCGCTCAAATTTTTCGCTAGTTTCTCCAAAGAGCTAGCCATAAATCTGAATGAATAGACAAATCTCAGTTTTATGTAAATTTTATTTTCCACCCGGTTTTTAACTACATATTCGCCGACCGGTAGATTTTTGGTGATTGAAATATATTTCTCCTTATTTTGAGCAATGATATCGATTTTTTCCTCATCGCAGCAAAACTCTTTAACAAATAAATGCGCATCATAATTTGACATGTTATGGAAGAAAACAGGAATCATTTTCGGAATTTTATAATTTAAATTACAATTTGAGTGGGCGGCTCCCCGAAATTTACCCGTTAAATGATCATGATCGGCGACTTTGTCTGGTACTTGTAATAATTTATTACATATATGACAAGAAGTGGCCATATCGTAGGAATTTTGCTCATCTGCAGTTAATTTAATCATCGGCAGTGTGACGCTTAAATGATTCCTATATATTTCCTAAACATCCGCACAGAGGTTCTCGTAAAATAATTTCGGGCAATCTTCTGCGGTATAAGTCACGAATTTACTCAATGAATCATCAAATGAACATTTTATATTATATGCAAAACTGTACGGTACGTGTATATGTATTTGATTGGTATAGCTATTGTCGCGGTTTGGCGAACATGTATCTATCAGTTTTAAAATTGATTCAAAATCTGCGTATGCAACAAAGGGTATACGCATTTTTCTATCGTAATTTTGGAATTTTAATATATCTCCTGGGATCATATCACCTCGCTTGTCTTTAACAGTGACTTTTGTCGGCATAATAGTGTAAATTTTGTTGCAGTCATTCAATTTATGTTGATAAGTAAAAGTCAACTCGCTAGAAAAGAAGGTTATACAGCCATCACATATATATTTTTTATCGTGACGCGATGATATTTGACTTCTTACAAGACGCGAAATATCTTTTATCCATACATAATGGCCTTTAACACTGTCTTCTTAATATAATAAATTTACATGTCTTACCCTAGTGTCATTAGTGTGAAAAATTGGTCCTACAACGTCATGTTGTTTAGAATTAAAATTAAATTCTAAACCATAAACGTTAGTGCTAATGTTGTTCATCTTTCAAATTTGGAAATGTCTTTAATTTTAATTGGAAATTCTAGTCCGTCGTAATTTAAAATTTGAGAGAAGTGAGGGTATGATGCCGGGCGATGAGGATTTGCATTCGCGGGGTGTAATGCGGATACAATGCTCCATAATAAACAAAACTCGTCTTCGTTTTGAACATTGATACACACTTTCCGGTCCCTAATCTCTTTTGGCAGTTCAATAAATGATGACCCATATATTGGTTTATATTTATTTAGATTAATTTCTGAATGGGAAATCTCCCTAAGTGACCAACCCGAATCTTTCTCCTGAAACTCGCCACATTTTGTTTTCATTGTAGCACAAATATTATCATAAATTTCTATAAAGTTACTCATGCTAGGTGCAATTTTGCAATATTTTGTATTAAATGATTTTAATTCTCCCGCTGTATTTTTTTCATTTATGTAAATACTAAATAGTTCTATATTAAATTTCAACCCGGAATTATACGACTTGATAACGTACAGTGTCCCTTAATTTACTAATAAAACTATCTATATCTATACCCGATCCATTAATTCTATAACTTGCCAGTCTGTTATTGAAGCTAGAGCAAACTTCTGTAACATTTTGTTTGAACGGCTTCACCGCCACCTGGAGGTGTTTTTGCGACCGCAGATGTCCAGCGTACTTGATTTTTGAGGTTAGCTGCTGGTTGCAAATTTCACAGAAGTAAGAAGGGGTCGGCGGTTCTAACTTTATCTTCTTGGGGGTGGAGGCTGAATCTTCATTATTTAGGGATCTCTTCGAAGTGGAGGGTGAAGCATCGCCATTCTTCTCAACGATTTTATGCTGTTGCTTCATATGACGTTTTAAGCTGCCGTTTCTTGTGAATGTTACGGCACACAAGTCACATTTGAGGTTGATTTTCTGCATACCACCACAGGTTTTCAAATGGAGTCTAAGATTATGCTTGCTTGCAAAAACTTTTTGGCATTTACTGCAGGAGAACATTTTTCAAGCTTGATATCGACTTGTCGTGACGGGGTCTAGTTTAGAACTAACTAATAATTATTTAAAACAAAACGTTCGAACATCGGAATGTATAGCGATAAATTAAACAGGAAACTGATTACGCTGCGTTTCTTAAGTATTATTTTGCAATATCTCGTAATTATATTCTAGTATTACGTGTCCGCATCGAGGTCAGTACAAAGTAAAGGTAAATATCTAGTTAGTGATGAGTCAGAAATCGTTCGGTTATTCTATTAATCTAGTTCGGTCCGGCCTTATCTGCTCGTATCTAGTCCTAGTCTCTAGTTAAGAGCAATTGTTTTTGTGCGACAAACAACAAATTAAAATGTCAAGGTTTTGTGTATACACTTGTAATGAGAATAATTAATTTTGTGATTAGCATTTGCGATAATAACAACTAATCACTAAGAATGCGGAAGTGATTTGCTAAAAAATATGTGGAAATTAAAACGTCATGGTTGAAAAACATTTACTTAATGAGCGTTTAAGGCGGGGAGAATTATACAATAAACCAGTTCCAAGAATGCAGGTTCTAATGTGAATAATTAATTTGATATGCAATTTATATTTTAATTACATCATTTTAATTGCGATAGTAAACACTATTCAGTTTTAATAATGCGGATTTGCTAATCTAGTCTAACCTTGTCTAGTCTAGTGGTATTAAGTAATCCAGTCTGGTGTTATCTGATCCAGTCCGGTTCCAACATGGAAAATTTAGTCTGACCTTATCTAGTCTGGTGTGGTATTAACTAATCTATATAAAAGGGGGGATACAGAACTCAACCTAGTAGTCCAGTATTTAATCATATAATCAACTAAATAGTCTTAGGCAACCAAATGCATAAGATATTTTAATTTTACAGGAATCTGAAAATTCACGCGCCATCTGTTGGTGAAAAACTGAACTCAAGTCAAGGTCACATCGAGGGCGACATCTACACATCCACGCTCGGCCGCGTACTGTACTATTTTGTATAGGATTCTCCCATAAGGTGCTTGCACCAAGATTTACATGTAATTTCCCATAAGGTGCGGGAGGTGGTTCCAGAACGAATCATCTTGCCCTACTGATACTTTGTATTGAATGACTTTAATTCGCCCGCGGGATTTTTTTCATTTATGTAAATACCAAAGAGTTCGATATTAAACTTGATACCTGAATTAAAGGACTTGATAACGTTTTCTATCGTGGTAGCAACAGTACCCCTCGAATGGGCTACAAAGCTATCTATATCTATCCCTGAACCATTAATTCTATAGCTAGCTACCCTTTTCTTGAAGCTGGAGCAGACTTCAATGACGCCTTGCTGATATGGTTTCACGGCTACTTGGAGGTGTTTTTGTGATCGCATGTGCCCAGCGTACTTGGCTCTGGTTGCGAGGACTTGGTCACAAATATCGCAGCGATGAGTTGATGGAGTTGCTGAGTCCATTTTCATCTTCTTCGAGGTCGAGGGTGAATCGTCAACCTCTAGGGGTCTCTTGAGGATATTTAAGCTCATCTTCGAGGTGGTAGGCTCATCGATGTTTTGCTGTTGTGTCATATGGCGTTTTAAGCTGCACATTCTTGTGAATGTTATAGCACACAATTCGCATTTGAGGTTAGTTTTAACCTCTATAAATTAAATTAAATTGGCTTGTGAATTGGATATTTATAATATATTTATAATATATTCACAACAGACGTGAATGGGTGCGAGTAGGACGTACTCTCAGTAAGTGTCGCCAATTACGAGTATTTTCAGTGGAAATCAAGGTGGAAAGTAGTTTTGAAGGAAAGAGGATTATTGGACAGCAAGTTACAGACAAAGTCGCGTGAGTAAGGAGAACCGAGTAATTAATAAATTGCAAAGCAAGCTGATAAGGAACATAACCTCCGAGAAGCTGATTCGGGTGATTTTTCTTTACGCAGCGCGCTCAAGGTAGGCAACCAAAGTTACTCACGAGCAAATTACTGCGGCGGGAGGCCTAGCAGATGGAAATAAATGCCGAAGGAAAGTAACATAAAGAAAAGCAATAGACCAAGGTCGGATAGCTTAGGACAAATCACAAACCATTTCAAAAGGAAACGTGAAAGGAAAGATAATCAAGAAGGAGAAATCGATACAGACATAGCCGAAGCTATCAGAGAAAGTAAAAAAACGGTAAGAACAACGACACCAACTAGCTCAACAATTAATTCAAAAGAAGAAAACAAAGTAAAAATAGAACACAATAATATGGAAAAGATTCTTGAGGAGCTCAGAGCTCTAAGAATCGATATGAATAAAGGTTTCGAGGAAAATAAAGACGAAATAAAGAAACTAAAAGACGAAATGCATAAGAAAGAGGAGGAATGGAAGATTGAAAAGAAAGAGCTAAACTTAAAAATTGAAAAATTGGAGTACACTGTGGAAACCC
This sequence comes from Phosphuga atrata, assembly GCA_944588485.1. Classification (NCBI taxonomy): domain Eukaryota; kingdom Metazoa; phylum Arthropoda; class Insecta; order Coleoptera; family Silphidae; genus Phosphuga; species Phosphuga atrata. The sequence goes on from CALYMW010000044.1 coordinate 184,792, forward strand.
AGGAAAAACAGAGAAGAAAGCTCAATATAATAATAATAGGCTTACAAACAAAGGAAGGCCAAACAAAAACTGACGTGGAAGAATTTATTAGAGATAAAGTAGGCGTAGAAGCTACGATAACGGAAGCCTTTGTATTAGGTCGTAAACCGGAAAGAAAAATAATACACGCTACAATAAAAAATTGGGAGCAAAAACTGAAGATTATGGCGAACAAAAAGAATCTAAAGGGAGAAAATATCTTCATCGAAAACGATTTAACAATAACAGAGAGAGAAACCCAGAAGAAATTAAGGGACATTGCAAGAGAAGAAAGAGAAAAAGGAAATACCGCAACAGTAGGGTATAAGAAGATTATAGTAAATGGTAAGGTACTTGAATGGGAAGATATTAGAAAAAAAAACTAGTAACAGGAACCGGAAGGGACAACAGGATGACGACACTTGCAAGGGACACGGAAATGAGAAATAGTAGAATTAAGGGACTTAATATATTAGCGTGGAACCTGGCAGGGTTGAAGAAGAAAGTAAAGGTAGAGGATAGAAAAGCGTTTACGCAGTATATTCTAAAGTTCCATATCATAGGACTGACGGAAACGTGGATAGAGGAAAAAGACTGGGAAGAAATAAGAAACCTACTACCAATGGAATATGTATGGAAATGCCAATTTGCCAAGAGAGATTCAAACAGAGGAAGAGCAAAAGGTGGGATCGTTACCGGTGTGAAGTCTGTAAAAGAGATTGAATATAAAACAGAGTCAGATAATGTTGAAGGTATCCAAGAAAGAATAATACAGGTGGGTGGTAATAACTGGAGAGTAGTGATAATATATAACAATAATAACATGGAGGAGATTCTAAAGCATATTGAGAAACGGATGTCAAGAGATCTAGGGGAGAAAATACTGATTATTGGAGACTGGAATGCGCGGATCGGAGAACAACAAGCGGGCTACCTAGATGCGGAAGGGGTGCAAATACGTAGACGCTCAAGGGATAAGACGCATAATAAAGAGGGTAAAAGATGGATTGACTGGTGTGAAAGGCATAACTGGTACATGCTAAACGGGTGTACAAATGGTGATTGGAATGGGGAGTTAACGTATATGGGGGGTGCGGGTGGTTCGGTTATTGACTATGGGATCGCCAATGAAGCGGCAGTACGGAGTATTGACTCGTTTAAGATAGGAGAGAGACTCGACTCGGACCATCTACCATTAGAAATTAGGCTGATAGACGAGGTAAAAAGGCACAGTGAAAGTAACCAGAAAATCGTCAAACAAGCAGTGTTATGGAATGAAGAGGCTGTCAGAAGATATCAAGAAAACCTGACGATTATAGAAGGAATGGTGGAAGTGGCGGAGTTTGGTCAACTGTCAGAAATGGTACGAAAGGCTTTAATTGTTAAAGTTTCGCACAACCAGAACTGTCATGGAAATGCATGGGTGGACAAAGAAACTAGAGTGATGAGGAAAAGAACCAGAGCAGAATTTAGGGCTTGGAAGGAAGAAAGAACAACACTGGAAAGATTTCAAAATCAGCTTAAAAATATGAGGGATTTGGAGAAGAGAAAGAGACAGGAATGGGAGAAGCTCCAGATGCGGAAAATCAACCAAACGAGCAGAGAGTCGGACATCTGGAAATACATTGCTGCAGGTAAAGAAAAGAGAGAAATCCCAAGGTCCATCGCGATAGAAAGCTGGAGGAACCACTTCAGAGATTTATTGGCAGACGAAATAACAGAGTACGGCGATCGAAGAGATAGAAATTTTGGGGCGGTAGAAACCAACAGAGAGGATTTCCTAGAAGAAATTACAAAGGAAGAATTGGAAAGTGTTCTGGCGGCGCTTAAAAAAAGGAAAGCCCCAGGGCCAGATGCGGTACCAAACGAAGCGTGGTGCTTGGCTACACAAACAGTGAAGGAGAAACTGCTCGCCGAACTTAACAGTTTCTTCAAAGGCAGCAAACAAATTCCGGATAGTTGGCGAGAGGGAATTATTGTGCCAGTCCTTAAACATGGAAATAAGGAGGAATTGAGTAATTACAGAGGGATAACTCTTATGGATACCGCATACAAAATCTACGCTAAACTACTGGAGGGAAAATTGCTAGAAGAAGTGGAGGAGATGAAGCTGATTCCAGAAGTTCAAGCCGGATTTAGAAAAGGTCGTGGTACTACAGAACATCTTTACACACTAAACTATATTGTTCAAAAAGAATTGAGGAAACCAAAGGGAAAATTGTACGCAGTATTTATCGACTTAAAAGCAGCCTATGACTCTGTAGTGCGGGAGAAAGTGTGGGAGTTTATGAGTTCAAAAGGTATATCGCGTCAGTTGAGAGAAAGTATCGAACGTCTGTATGAGGGAACATGGTGCAGAGTGAAAGTTGGTGAGGCTACATCTGAAAGGTTCGAGGTTGTGAAAGGTTTAAAACAAGGGTGTCCTCTAAGTCCATTACTATTCAACCTATATACGGCGGACCTAGAAAGGACGCTAAGTATGGGTCAGGCTGGGGGGGTAGTAAGTAATAGGGACCAGGAAAGTCTGGAGCCTAGCCTACGCGGACGACGTCGTTGTGCTAGCCGCTACGTATGCAGAAATGAGAGAGGTATTAACACGACTGGAAAGGTTTTTTAAGAAGCGCGTGTTAAAGGTGAACGTTGAAAAAACTAAGTGGATGTTATTCCGGAAGAGAAAGGGAGCAAATAGAGAGAGTTTTAAATGGGAAAAAACGGAGATAGAACAGGTTAGGAGCTTCAAATATCTAGGTTTTGTGTTCCAGCAGAATGGTTCGTGCAGGGAGCATATTCGATTCATAGTTAAAAAAGCATGGATAGCTGCTAATAGGTTCTGGGATGTGTGGAGAGTTTACTTTAGAGAGAATTATAGGGCGAAGATGGTGATTTGGAAGGCATGCGTGCGAAGTATCCTAATGTACGGGGCGGAAATATGGGGAGTAAAGGAGGAGGTGGACATAGAAAGGGTACAACTACAATATATTAAGAGGATCCTCCAGTTAGAGAGGTCTACCCCTTGGTATATTGTTCTCCAGGAGACAAACACCAACAAAGTCGCCAGTTATGCAGCAACGAGAGTGGCCAAGTTTGAAAGAAAAGTGGACGGTATGAATGAGGAAAGAATAGTGAAAGAAGTGCTGAAAGTGTTAAGGAAAGAAAGGATAGAATGTAAGACTGAAACCAAGTGGGGATGCCAACGAAAGCTGATGTATGAAAGAGGTGGATGGAGTCACGTAGAGATTGAGAGAATGATAAATGAAGGAATGCTAGTTGAAAAAAATTTGGAAGAGAGACTAATAGAGGTAGAGCGGCAGGAGAGACAGAAACACATAGACGAAGGTATTTATAACAAAGACTACGGGAAGATCCAAGTTACAGGCAGATGCCCAGAATATCTCCTCAACCCCGAAGTTTCACAGACGACTATTGCGCGCTTTAGATGCGGAAGTGAAGAAAGGGGTAGGAGATATTGGATGGCTGCAAGTGATAGAACGTGCCGAGCATGTGGAGATGGTGAGGAGCTGTGGCAACATTGGGTGGCGAGTTGCAGAAAATGTGTATGGACTGAAGCGGAAAAGGTAGCAGTAAGAAGTTGGGAAAAAGCAATGGACGAAAGTGGGTCGGGCCTCAAATACATGAAGAAAATATTAAAATGCAAATACGCGGGTTCAATGAACTCAGAGTAGTTTGTGTTCTCTTTTCTTTTTGTATGTGTACATACGTATATATATATTTCCTTTTTTTAGAGACCTTAATATTGTTTTTGTTGGTTTTTTGCTCTTTCTTTCTTTATTTTTGTCTTTGTGTTTTTGTTCCTTTTTTTTGAGATATAGGGATCTCGGTTTTGTTTTGAATGTAAATTTAGTCAATATACTATATAAGTTGTAATCACAAATTTGTAAAGTAAGATTTATGCCAATAAAGGATTAACTACTACTAATATATTTTAGACTCACCACAGGTTTTCAGATGTCTTGAGAGAGCATCCTTCCTTCCAAACACTTTAGGGCATTGAGCACAGGAGAACATTTTTAACTGTTGACTTGTCGTGGTGAGGTTTGTTAAGAAATGATTTAGATCTATCAGCTCGCTCTTATATAGCCGCTGGATGTGTCACGTGATCAAGACAGGTTGAGACAAACAAATTGTTATCAGCATCAGACCAGCCGCAGATAAATTTCCGAGAAATTAATTAGATCGACATAATTTATTATCCCCATGCTGTATGCAGCTATAAACCTTATATAAAGATAAGCAAAAAACCGTTCAAAAAAGTTCAGTAATCTTGCACGTGCTCACAGACCAGTTGAGACAGGCAAATTGTTATCAGCGCTAAACGTCTGGTCGCACCTAATCGATCAGTAAATCAACCCGGTCAGTAAATCAAAATTTAAATATGCTTATTATAAAATAAAAACACAATTTCTAAGAAATTCACATTGTTATCAGTAGCAGGCTAGACGAAGATAAATTTCCGAGAAATTAATTAGACCGACATAATTTATTGGCCCCACGCTTGTATGTAGCTGATAATTTCTCCGCACGCGCACCGCTGATAAGACAGGGTTATCTATGATATTCGGCCGCGTCTAACGGTAAATCAAAATTTGAATGTGCTTATTAAAATAAACACGCAGATGAATTTCTTAGAAATTGATTAGACTGACATAATTTATTAGCCCCACGCTCTCGCGTACAGCAGATAAGCAAAAAATCCGTTAGAAGTTTGGTGATATTGCACGTGCCCACAGGCAGATTGAGACGGGTAAATTGTTATCAGCACCAGACTAGACGCAGATTATTTATCGAGAAAGTAATTAGACCGACATAATTTATTGGTTTCACGCTTGTATGTAGCTGATAAGATAGGGTTATCTACGGCAGACATTCGGTAACGTCTAACGGTAAATCAAAATAAGAACGCAGATTGTTTCCAAGAAATTGATTAGTTTCACATGCGTTTACAGGCTAGTTGAGATAAGAAATTGTTATCAGCTAATAAACCAGATAATGTTTTGGAATATTTAAAATTTCTGATACCTAGTATGATACACTATCACATATGATACACTATCGCTATCGCTACCTCGAAAATATTTTAACAGCTCTGCAGGTGGTTTCAAGTCACCAAGCTGTCAAAATATGTAATTGAAAACCCTATAATCTCATTTGAATCAACCCGTAATATGTTTGCAATCAATTATGCATACATATCCACTCCCCGCTTCCCCGCAACTCATTTTGAATTTTGAATTTTCCCGCTATCCAACGTATACGTATCTTGCAGCGCCATCTGCACATACTCGCTCGAACACGTTCAGAACTATTTTATATAGGATCCTCCCATAAGGGGCTTCGTGCTAGATTTACATGTAAATCTCCATAAGGTGCATCGTGCTAGATTTACATGTAAAACTCCCATTAGGTGCATCATGCTAGATTTACATGTAATTTCCCCCATAAGGTGCTAGATTTACATGTAATCCCCATAAGGTGGCTGTGGTTCGAGAAGGAACTATCTTTCCCTACTTCGGTATTTAGCTGGTTGTCGGTGTTTGAGCTGTTTGTTTCTGTGGGGGCTTCGGTTTTGTTTCCTGCTCTCGTTGTTCTGCTTGTCTCGCTATTTCCGGTCTCGCCGGGCAGTTTCTCCAGATTGAGGTGTGTTCGTCTCCGCAGTTTGCGCATTTCGGCGGCAGGGTTAGCGGTTTCTCACAAAGGTGTGTGCTGTGGTTCTGTCCACATTTCATGCATCTGTATTCGGCGTTGCAGTGCCTCTGCACGTGGTCGAACAGTTGGCATCGGTGGCATTGTACAGTTTCTCCTCGCGTTTTTAGTGGTTCCATTTTCACGCACAATCCGTAGAAGCGTTCCATTTGGTAAATGGATTTATATTCCTTCCCAATTTCAATTAGGACCATTTGGATTGGTGTGGCTTCTCTTCCCCTCATCCTGGTCACTTTTATGGACGGGTATCCGTAGTCGCTTAGTTCTTCTTTGATTTCCTCCTCCGTCAGGCCGCAGGGAACTCCCTTCACTACGACCTTCAGGTTCTTTTCCGTGCTCAGTTGGTGCGTGTGAAATTCATGGTCCTCTTTCATTAACTTGTACATTTGCCGGTAGTCCGTGATTTTTTTGGCTGGATTTGGTGAATTCTTATCCCGTCCTTGGTCGTCGTTGCCCTGGTGTAGTTGATGTTGTTCCTGTTGAGCTTCTTCGAAAGCCCTGCCCATTTGTCCTTGTTTCGTAGTACGATAGGTGTTTTGTTGTTGGCGTTGTCTTCGGTGGGGGTTTCTGTTTCAGTGACTTCGTCATCGTCGTCGTCGTCACTATCCCTTGTGTTAAGGGATGCATACCTGTTCATAGGGCCTGACGCGCTTGGGGTCGCCTGTTTCGCAGTTTTCTTTGAAAACTTGAAGGTTTCCTCGTCCTCCAGGTCGGTTTTGCGCTTAGGGGCGGCTTCAGTGGGGCTGTCCGTGTCCATCGGTGTAGGTTTCCTCCTCGGGGCGGCTTTGGTGGCTCTCCTCGGGGCGGCTTCAGTGGTTCTCCTTGGGGCAGCATTGTTTTTCCTCTCGGCGATGGTCCTTTTGGTGGCGGTGTCCTGGGGTTGTTCGGCGTCGGTGTTCTTCTTCATCCTGTTCACGAGGTGGTTGAACAGCTTCTCCAACCCGTCCTCGCTGATGGAATCCAGGAAGGCGAAGTCCTTGATTTCATTGATACATGATTGGATTCATGTTTCTCGGTTGTTTTTTTTTGAATTTATTTTGTCAGAATAAAATTGCTAAGTTTAACATCTGCTTCGTTCGAAGTTCGGTTAAGCTATGATGATGATTTTCGTGAATCATTTCCCGTATTTATAGCTATCCGTGAAAATTAATCAACCAATAAGCATCGACATAATTATTTTGAAACTCGAGGGCCCCCAAAATGAGTAAATTTGCGCCTGCTTTATATAAGAAGTAATGTTAATTTTTATAAATCACTGTTAAAGTCACACTTTTCCATATTATTACATATAAATTGAGACACAAAGTTAACTGTGTCAGTATTATTTTATTTATTATTTTCAGTAATCAGCAACGAGATAATTAGCTCGGCGATAACTGTCGTGGCGGATGACGTCATCTACAGAGGGTGTAGGTCGGGAGGTATCTCTCTTAGGGTGCAAGCTAGAGCCGTTCTGACACCAAATTTGATTTTTCTCATCAACCCCCTGTGGGTTTCTGGTTTTTCTCGCATGTTAGGTGCTTTTAATGCCTGGTTATTTAGCATTTCTGTTGTTTTTACCCTGCGCTTGCCTTTTGATTCTGCAGCGGTATCTATATCGTAATAACTGATGGTCCGAGTCGCAGCACGCCCCCCTTTGTGCTCTGACATCTAGAATGTTTGTCGCCCACCTTCTGTCAATGACTACTTGGTCGATTTGGTTGATTGTGTGTCCGGTAATGTCTGATGAATATCAGCATCTACAAGTTAATTATATTATTGGTTTTCCATTGCAAAATTCTATAAATTAACGATGCAGCCTCTAAAGCACTTCAGTTTAAAGCCACTGATCTTTGAAATACCTTAAGCCGTTTCAAAATTTGTCTGAGAGAATTGTAAAGGTGTCGACATAAATTTGAAAATTCTGCAAATATTATAGCAGAAAAGTGGTCCCAGCGAATTTTCTGAAACTCGTCAATGGAAGGTGAAACGGTATTTTGACGAACTTTGCTAAGATGAGTTTGTTCAAAGTGAACATAATTATTATAAGACGCGAAATTACCTTAATCTAAGAACGGTTAAAAGCAACCTAACCATTTACAAAGGAGCACCCAATCGTAGTGGCATACAGATATATAATCACATACCTTGAAATTAAAGATCAACGCAACTATACCACCTTCAGAACAAGCATGAAATTGTTTCTAATAAATAACTGTTACTATAGTGAGTTTTTTTGAAAATAATTAATAAAATTTTAGTCAGTACTAAATATATCAATCTTTTAAGTTATTCACATTCAAGTTAAATATCTTTTTTTTTTGACTTGTCTGACATACAATATGTACATCTACCGAGAAATAAACCTAAATTTGTATTTGTAGTATTAATGTTAGCAACTATTTGCCGTTACTCTTTTGCAGTGAAACTATTGATTTTGTGTTATCTACATTCGCTGCAGGTATTTTATTTTCCTTCAGTATATGTTAGCGGTATAAACATTATTAACCACTTGGGAAAACAAAAAACGAACCGTGAAAAACGTTCTTATGCTCTGTGATATCTATTAGTGTGAGAAGATATCCGGCTTGTCTGCGAGTAGCTTTCTATATAATACAGAAAATACGTGGAATGAATAAAATCTGCGATTTTTTTTTACTTAGAGTAGAAAAAGGAAATTCACGCAATACGGATTGCTATTATTAGGATTTATTACGGATTGATATTAAATTCATTTTAAGTAGGTTTAAAGTCCCTTTTCGGTTTTTGCTAAAAGGATAATGCGGCTACGTAGGGAGGCATTAGCAGGATTACAATGCTTTTGAAAAAAAAACGGACCTAAAATATTTTATTATTTAATAAAAATTATATTATTATTTTATATAATATGTATTATTTAATAATAATATTTTATATGAAAACTTTGTATTTAGTTCTTTTTATTTTCAAGATGGTAATATACAATCTCAAAACATTTTTGTTTCACATTTTTCTGAAAAATATTTCAAATAAAACTTACAGAGAATTAAATTTGTTGTAAGAAACCCTGTTATCTAGTGAATATTTAATTATATTTGAAAATTTGGAAGTTCTGATAACCAAGGTAGATCAAATTTTTGGGAGAAAATATTACTAGAATTTTATTAGGCAATGAATACGTTAATAAACTAATTAAATAAATTATTATGTCGTATTTCTTTTTCAGATTTCTCATGGTCTTCTATTTTTTGGGTGTCTAATTGGACATTTACTTTGTTCAAGAGTATGGATATACCTTCGAGTGAATGTGTAGTAATAAAAGTGAGCGATCTAGATAAGTGTGTATTGTTGTTGGATATGCTTTGTAGAGAATTAATTAATTGTGTTAATATACAATAGATAGAATAGAGACTGTTGGTAGGTAGTTGGTTTATATATTAATTAAAATAACTCTTCGTGTATTCAAACTCCGGCTGGAGTAGATTTTAATTATAAAGATTATTTAATATATTATATTGAGGAAAGGACATTGTGCAGAAGGAAAAAACGTGAACGGATGAATAAACAAATTAAAGAATTGGAGGATTACAGAAAACAACAAGGCAAGTAGAAAATTCTAACAAGAAATAAAGGAACAAACGTAAAAGTTTAAATCTGGAACAAGCGGTGTAAAGATAAAAACGTTCTCGTAGGGCTCGTAGTCTACAGAGTTAGAGAATTAGAGTTAGAGCGAGTTAGATTCCGAGAGCGAGTGTCGGCCGCATTTGTACCAGAAGACAAATGTTTGATTAATTAACGCTAATTTAAAATGATATCTAGGTTCTGGGCTTATAAAAAGAAAATGCAAGCAAAATACAATAGACCACATGGCCGTAGGGTTTGAAGGGTTATTAACCCAATATACACATTGCACATTCAGGAAATCCTGAATAATAACGAAATGCAGATAGTAGATGATAGTAGCGAGGTACCAGGCAGAATATCCCGAAGTAAAAGAGCCATCATACGAAGCAGTGGAGAAAACAATTAACAAACTAATTAATTACAAAGCACCTGAAGTAGACACAGTAAATGCGGAGCTCATACAGAAACTAAATGGTGAAGAATACACGAACTAATTGTTGTGAGGCTGCCACCAATGTTGTGGGGCTGCCACCAATGTTTGAAGGGGGTTATGGTGTGAACCACTACCGACTTCAATGTTGAGAGGGAAGACTGCTGACCAACAATTCTTCGGACTCTGATATATATATATATATATATATATATATATATATATATATATATATATATATGTATATATATATATATATATATATCTGAATATCTCGGGATCTTGTAATGTAATGTTCACATAGTTTGTCGAATAATAGTCGAGTTGGTTTTAACGATTTAATTAAACAATAATACAACGTAATAATTTAAGACTTACGAACTTATAGCTTACCACTCTCCTCTTTTCTCGCTTACTTTTTACCTCTTACTTCTTACTTACAACTGGGCAGTGGCGGCTCGCCCATAAGGGCTGCAGTGCTGCAGCGCTCATGCCAAAATGAAAACATTTTTTTAATTATTATAAAATATTCCATTAGTATACAATTATTTTACAAAAACATATTTTTCCGTTAGTAGTATATTTATTTTTTGAATTGAAGGTAATAAATTCCTCGATAGGCGCTCTATATGTGTGTATTATGTAATTTAGTGCGGTTGTATATTCATATCTCGGGCTGTAGTCAGTGCAGACCGGGTCTCGCCGCGCAGTTAGTGTATTGAGCTGGTTACCCCACCCGCGATATACGTTTTTGTAATATGTATATCGTCGGCTGCAAACATTGCAGTCCGCACTCTGTATTTTAGGCATTTTATGAAATGTTTCTAAGAACTCGAGTTTCGGCAACGGCAAAGAACCTTGGTTAAGTGGACAATTAATTGGTTGATAATTGAAAAGTGGACAATTTAAAACAAAATATTAATAAATAAGTAAGTTCTTAGCTATACACATAGAAAGTAAGATAGTTATTTTTGAATTTAATTATTGAATTTAATTTTAATTACATTTTTGTAGAAATGAACGAAGCAAAAAATTCAGTTATGCATTTGCAAAAGTTCAACTTTGCACGACTGGAATTTCAAGAAAAAATTGAAATTAAATCATTAGGACGGTTAACTCCAGATTTAAATATTTGTCCAGTGTGACAAAGTCGTTCAAATAATTATGACCGAAAATTTAATTTCAACATTTATATGAAGCATAATTGATTAACAGGTTGTCACTGAATTAAAAAATTCAATATGTTTCTGTATGTGTCAATGAAAATGCGGGCTTTTCAAATCTTAGAAATACTTTTTATTATAATTTTTTCCAGCCCTCTCACAAACATCATCCACGAACCGCCACTGCAACTGGGGAATGGTGTTTATACCATTCCTAGTATAATATATCTGTAAGAGGGGTTAAATCATTCCTCTAATTCAAATAAGGGGGAGATTGAATTTTCTTGGCTCCTCCCATGAACAATCGAGGCTTAAATTCTCTAAATCCCTGAAAATGTCTGGTCCTCTGGTTAATCTCCATAAGAAGGTTTTTATAGGCCTTGGCACGTTTACTAATATGTTTGGGGGAGGTAGATTTTAGCATGGTAATAAAAACCCTTAGTTTCTGGACAAACTATAAAACTATTACATTTATCCAAAATGTGGGACAAAGGGCACGTTTTGAAATGTGCGCTAATGGCACAGATGTCCAGTCCTGGTTTTTATTTCAACATAATATTGAACATATGGGTACAGGAAAGAATGCCAGAACACTGGAAGGTCGCAATTATACATTCTGTACACAAAAAAGGTGACAGGAAAATATGTAACAACAACCGGGACATAACACTGCTATACATAACCTACAAACTAATGTCCAGTATAATATACAACAGGTTAAACAATTTTGCGACAAATATACCTACTATGTGACATAGAAAATGCAAAACCAAGGAGTAGGATTCTTTGCTCCAAACTTGGTAGAACTGTTCAAAGGTAGTAATTGAAATTAATAATAAATTTATACAATAATAGGATTTAATAGAAATTAAGCAAACGATAAAGACATTTTTTATTAATAATGTCTTGGACCACCCCTATTAGTTTCACACTCCCGGATCTGGGTGGCCACGACAAGATATTGTCGTTAAAATCGGGTCCTCCAGCTCCTGGTGGAATGGAATGATATAGGGTTCCACCCCTTGATCAACATATTGGTGGGCATTCATATTGCGTCGGATGAATACCACCTGAGATCTGTTTCCATAAACAATAGCACCCCATACCATAATACCCCATATTGAGAAATATATTCGGACCGGTAAGGGAAGGTGAAAACACGTACAGAAATAGGATGAACTAGTTAAACGATCTAATAGGTGGGGCCGACATAGTAAGGTTTATATATATAAGGGTTATTTTAAGACGCAAAAGGCTGCGATGGTTCGGACACAAAATGAGAATGGAGAAGGGGAGTAAAACTAAACCAATGACGTAGTGGCTACCGACAAATACAAGGTTGAGAGGAAGGCCAAGGAAAGGGTGGAGAGACGATGTGATGGAGGACCTACCAAGATTGAATGGCACAGATTGGTAGAAACTTGTAGATGTTATGGAGGATTGGAGGCTCGTGATGGAGCAGGCAAAGATCCACACAGCGTTGCAGAGCCAATGAAAGAAGAAGAAAATTGAGGACATGGAAATTAAGAGTTGACTATGAGTCCCATCTCATTGCACATAAAAGAAACTTAAAAAAGACTAGATATTTCATCTTTGTCTTTTATAAACAGAGTAAAATTCTATAAACTAAAGCTTTGATAGTCATTTATCATACCTTATTTGAAATACAGTAAACTATGGTATAATAGCCCATGGTGGTGCCTATGATAATGCATATAAACTACTTATCTCGATTCAAAATAGACTGATTAGAAGAACTAATTTACAATATATTCTAAGTATTGATAAAATCTATATACTTCGGAGGACCATCAAAATGGATATATTAGTTTTGAGTCAAATTCGTTTCTGTCGGACTAAAACCCGGAAGTCCATTGATATAGCCATGCATAAAATGTGATCTATCAGTGTAATGACTAAGACACGGCAAGACACCATTTGATGGTAAGTTTAATATTTTTGAAAATACAAAATGAAAACTTACGCTGCAGAGGTAGAAACGTTTCATCTTACTGTTATAATGTATTTCTATTGATTTGACAACAATTTACATACGCCAAAGTCGGAATTAATTCATGCACATTTAAATGGACAAGGAATCTTTCTGCGAACATTATTTTTGTATTTTCTATTTGGCAATAGAACCCACCTTCGACCTGGAGATGATACATTATATGGATGATACAGAATTGCTGCTATGTTTTGAAAATTCCGAAATTGAGGGATACGAGGACGATGAAACTAATACTATTCCGAAAATGAGAATTTTGGAAATAATGAAAATTTTGCAGGAGATGAACAACTTGAAGAAGGTCCAGATGAACAACCTGAAGAGGAAGCATCTGCCGACTTAAGTTCGGTTTCCGATTCAGAATTTAATATTCCTCTAATTAATTTAAAAGCTAGTTATGAACGAAACTCCCCGAAAAAATCTAACAGGTTTAATTAATAGATACTTGGAGCGAAAAGACTGGAAAAGACTTTTTGAGAAAAGAGATTTTGAAGAATCTAATGTGGAAAATATTGGAGCCTGTACCAATTTAAAATATCTTTTGGAGCACGATAAACCAACCCATAAATTTGTCGACAGATGTCGACAGAAGTCAGCAGATTATCCCTTTTACAGGTGTGTGCAACAGTTTGTAAAGGGTAAGCCAAACCCTGAGGGCTTAAAAAAATATTAAAATTATATATTATCGTATGTGCCACATCTGAAGAATTAGATTATGATTTTGAAATTTACCGGGGTAAAGGAATATTACTCGAAGTTTGCGAGGTAGATCTAGGAGTTGGACTATCTGCTGTAATACGTTTGCCGAAGTAGTTACTTCCTGGAACCCAGGTATTTGTCGATAGGTTTTTTTACAACAACCACTTACCACTTTTGGATAAGAAATTTATTGGATAAGAAAATCGTGTGTACGGGAACAATAGGGAAATCTAGGATACATTTAGGCAGTACATTTAACTGCAGAAAAAATAATTATAAAATTTCCTAGGGGTTTTAGAGAACAAACTGTTAGAAAGGACGGGAAAGTCAACATCATGCAATATTTTGATGAAAACCACATTTTAATAGGCTCAACAGAGACAAATTAGAAAATTATAGGGGAATCACATTTATGAACTCGTTATGTAAAATATTTGCAAAACTACTGGAGAGACGTTTAAGGGATGAGATGGAGGAAAGAAAGCTGCTTCCGGAAGTTTAGGCCGGGTTTACGGAGAGAAGGGGAACAATCGAACACCTAGGAACACTGCGATAGATAGTAGATCAAGAAGTCAAAAAACCGAAAGGAAAGCTCTTTGCTCTGTTCCTGGACTCCTGGCAGCGTATGATGTAAGTATACAGTATAGCGTACAGCGTATACAGTAAATAGGAGAATGTTGTGGGAATGTTTGGAGCAAAATGGTATATCAAAGAATTTGAGAGAATGTATAGAACGATTGTATAGAGAGACGTGGTGTAGGGTGAGGGAAAATGAGTGTAGATCGGCGGAATTTAAGGTACGAAGGAATTTGAAGCAAGGCTGCCCACTAAGCCCCGCAGTATTGGTACTAACATGTAACATGTATGTACATGCTAACATGTATGTGGCGGAGTTTTGGCGGCGGGTCAAGCTGGAGGACTTGTAGTTGGGAGGAAAAATGTGGAGCTTTGCCTACGCAGACGATGTAGTGGTGTTGGCAAAGTCTGCTGGTATGTGTTTGGGAGTGGATGGTTCTGGAAAGTATGGGGAAAAGTGTTTAAATCGAATTACCGAGCGAAAGAAATGATATGGAGTATATTGATGTATGGAACAGAAGTGTGGGGAGTCAAGGAGGAAGAATGGATTTAAAAAATTCAGCTGTAACTTCATAAAAAGGCCCTGCAATTAGACAGGTCGACTCCTTCCTATATAGTCTTACAGGAGCTTAATACGTTTAAGGTGTCATTAGAAGCAAGTAAAAGGGTGACAAGATATGAACGGAAAGATAATGAAATGCAGGAGGAAAGAATTATTAGAGAAGTGTTCATAGAAGCATGTAGGGAAGGAACGAATGAAAGGAGAGAGAAATGAAGAAGAAAGGAGTTTATATGATGCATATGCAACGAGAAACAAGTTGATAACTTTGTTTAAAACTAAGAAATCTATAAGTCAGAAAAATGCTTTTCACGGCTATTAAATATATTAAAAAAAATACCGAATAATATAAATAAAAATGATTGGTAACAAAGCAACGGTGAAAAAAAAATCATTGGATTAAATATTGGTGCTTACTTTACTTTTTCGTGTCCGGTGGTTTCCGGTGGTTGAAGGTTTGGCCACTGTCTGGTGGGATAGTATTACCAGGGGGCGCCGGCATGTTCTGCATATACAGGAGAAAATGCACGCATGGGGGCTCCTTCCGTGCCCCCCAAAATCGTATTTTTCAATAAACTAATGTGTTGGAATTTTATGTCGTGTCCTAGAGCAATAAGTATTTATGTTATTTTGTTACTTAATAAGATTTGTATGGTATTTGTGTGTTCATATTAATTTTACTTTAGAAGAACAGATTTTAAAGAACAGACGAATAGAAGCCGAATGGAAGAAAATGGAATAATCGATAAGGGAAATCCGCTGCAAATACCTGAAAGCCCAACTCAAAAAGAACCCCTGGATTACGAACAAAATAATAGGATTGATGTAAGTACACAGAATTCCTAAGAACAACGAGAGGTGTACTAAAGTATCCAGAAAGTAATACGGCAGAAAATCCAAGACGCAAAAGCAGCACACTTGACCAGCGAATGTAAAGATATAGAAGCTCTGGAAGCGGTATATGATTCCTTCAATATACATAAGAGTCAAAGATGCTACAGGTAAATTCAGAACAAGCAGAGGATGGTGTACTGTGTACTTTACATCTAAAAGAAGAAAAACTAAAGGAGTGGGAGAAATACATCACAAATTTATTTGAAGATGATAGACCGACAACGCCACCGGAATTAACAAAGGATGAAGGACTCCAAATTACGATTACTGAAGTGGAATATGCCATAAAACGCTCGAAAAACTGTAAGGACCTGACGAGATTCCCAGCGAAATATATTAACTAATCCATAACACTGAAACATTAAAGGTGATAACAGAATTGTTCAATAAAATATACACCAGTAGAAAGGTACCATGCGATTGGCTCAGATCCATATTTTCACCGTGTCAAATCACGGTTATCTATGCCCGAGGATGCAGGACACAATACTCCCATGTCTTAACATCTAAAACAGCTGATCTTATGAGCAATTATCTTTCACTCTTGGAAGATAATCCATTTAGTGATGAAACCATTTCAGCAGGCCAAGAGCTAATAACCACTATAGCACAGAACAAGAGAGAAAGATGGCTGAAAATAATGGAGGAAACTGACTTTTCTGTTAATAGTCAGAAGGCTTGGAGGCTGCTGAAGAAAATAAATAATGATGATACTAAGACCCCGCACATGCAAACATCACTGCCAATAAAATCGCATCACAACTAATAAATAAGAGTACACCAAGATCGTCAGTTAGATTCATTCAAATCAGACTTCACACTTGTTGTTAAGAATCATAATCCAGAACAGTGAACTCACTAGACATTTGATCTCCCAGAATTAGGAACAGCCATCCACACATGTAAGAATGGCAAGGCAGCAGGACTGGATGATCTCTGTGCTGAACTAATTAAACATTTTGGCAATGCCACGAAAATCTGGTTTCTAAATCTTGCAAGATGGAGCAAGGCTCGTGTAATTGCTATTTTAAAGCCCGGTAAATTATCAAATGACCCCAAAAGTTTTAGACCAATATCTCTTCTTTGCCACTTCTACAAGATCCTAGGGAGAATGATTTTGAATCGTTTAACTACTGTAGTTGATCCTCTCCTCATCCCCCAACAAGCTGGATTCAGACCAGGCAAAAACTGCACTTCACAAGTCCTACACCTCACTCAGTTCATAAAAGATGGTTTTGAAAAAAAAGGTCACAGATGTAGCTTTTGTCCGGCTGCATGCTCCGCTGCATAAGACACCGTAAACCATAGAATGTTGTTACATAAACTCTATAATTTAACTGACGACTATGGATTCACTATGTTCATAGCATCACTTCTACTTATTTAGATCATCGGTTCTTCGTTGACTTCCAAGGACACCACGACCGATGGAGAACTCAGAAGAATGAATTACCCCCAGGAAGTATCTTGTCTCCCATTTTATTTAATGTGTACACCAACGATCAACCACAGTCTCAAGGGAGCAAAAGTTTCATTTACGCTGACGACCTTGCTCTCGCTGCCCAAGTCGTAGAGCATACACTCAGCCGTGCCCTAGAACCGCTTGGTACTTACTATGAAAGGACCCAGCTCATACCCAATCCTAGTAAGACTAAAGTATGTAGCTGCCACTTGAAATATAAGCAAGCTAGTAGAAAACTTGAAGCATTCTGGAATGGTTCGTTATTAGATCATTGCTGCCATGCCAAATATCTAGGTGTTACCTTGGACCGTACACTTACGTACAAGGAGCAGTGCCTTAGTCGAAGCAGAAGATCTCTTCGAGGAACTGACTCCTACGTAAACTGTCAGGGACTAACTGGGGTACCCGTCCTAAAATTAAGAACAACAGCACTGTCCTTATGCTATTCAGTAAGAGAATATGTCAGTCATATATGGTACAAGTCAGCTCATGCAAAGCAGGTTGATGTTGCCTTAAATGATAGCTGCAGGGTTATATCAGGCTGTTTGAGGCCAACTCCAACATTGAAGTGAACTATCTGTAGGGATCGCTCCACCTGATATCAGACGTGAAGTGGCTGCAAACAATGAAAGGAGTAAATCATCTACTATGACCTCACACCCACTCTTCGGTTATCAACCTGCTGAAAAGAGATTAAAATTGAGGAAGAGCTTCCTAACAACTACTCAACCATTGCAAGGAACAGCAGCAGCAGCACGAGTTGCCATGTGGAAGGAGAGAACTAGCAATCTGTATAAATGGATGGAACCTAAGGAATGTCTACCTCCTGGCCACACAGAGAACTGGCCAATCTGGAAGTCCCTGAAAAGACAGCGGGTGCAAGATCACGGGACAACTTATTTAAGTGGCATTTTACAACCAAAACTGTCCTATGTGATTGTGGAGCACTTCAAACTACACAACACCTCTTATGATGTTGTGCCCATCCAGCTGTACAATGAAAGATTTGACTTAAGCTAATCCAAGTGCCCTCGAAGTGGCTAAGTTTTGGGCACGAACTATTTAAAATTACATACATTATTTGTGTACTTGTGTCCATTTTAAGTATCTTTCATGTTTTATGTTTTGTACTTCTGACACGAACAAACGATACGGTATTGTTGGCCTCCAGTTTGGAAGATTTGCAACGGATGCTAGATGCAGTCGTCGAAAAATGGACTCGGATTAAATACAAAAAAGACAAAATTATTAGTAATTAGCAAGCAATCTAATATCGTAGCTAATATAATAGTTGAGGGTGAAGTATTTAAGCAAAAGAACCAAATAAGATAGTCAAACTGAAGCAAAAGGATAGGATTGAGCAGGCTCGGACAGCATTTAGAAACTTGAGTAGAGTCTTATGCTGAAGAGATCTGCGGTCTTATGCTGTAGAAATCTGAAGTTAACTCTAAGAAGAAATATCGATTACACTGCAGAACATCGTGCAGCAAAAATGTCTGGTTAAGGAGAGCCAGGCAGCAGAAAAACATCATGGCTTAAGAATCTACGTGACTGGTACAAAATAAACTCAAGCTCTCTGTTCAGACTTGCCGTCGACTAGCCTTGTTGGTGACCAACGTTCTGGATGGACATGATACTTAAGAGGAAAAAGTTAATTTTGTATTATTAAGTTTTGTAAATTCCCAATATGTAGAATCCATTTCCTATGTACAGATATTATCTATATCTCTATAGGACACAATGTATGTATTGCTCTGTATATTGTGTAGAAGAAGTAGAAGAAATGTTTATTGAAAACAAACGTTTACAACAGGCTAACGACCACTAGGGCTTTCCGCCCAGGAGTTTACATTTTAATATTCAAAATAATTTTTACAGAAAAAACTGCTGAATTTACAGATTATATTTATTATGTTTATATATTGTTTCTTGGAGTGGTATATTTTGCTGGATATGAATAAAAGAATAAAAATAAATAAAATATATATTTGCTTCTAAACTCAGCATTTTGTAATTATAAGCTATATAAAATTCAAATAACTTAATTGTGTCAGTTTAAAGCTTTATCTAATATTTTTAAAACTAAAATTATTACGTAATTTAACTTATGAATTATTTTTTCGATAAGTAATAGCAATATGATCAGCAATAATAATAAATTTGCCAAAGGGATTTTCTCTCAAAACTTTGTCGAAAATGCATAATAACATAATTGAAAAAAAGATTCATTCGAGATTATCGATTTCATGCAAATCATAATAACCTATCCTCATATTGAAGCATTTCCATATAAAATATTGAATTCATTCCAGCATTTTAGATTTCATTTCCTTATCTTTATTATCTTTTTTTCGCCTTCAATAACCTCGTGCTCTCCTCGAAGGAAATTCGTACGGTTAAGAAAGACGGATATGCTGCGTCTTCATAAATTGTATCAAACAACACATGTATATTTCTACGTTTTTGTATTCCAGTCTCACTATTTCAGACATAGCTGCGTTAATCCTCTAAATGTTATGCTCCGATTCATCTCGGAATGTGTACTATGTAAACGCTGACTAAATTTCTATCTCACTTCCATCCGGCTTCACCTAATTCTCCTCTATATGCCAGCTTGTATCTACTTATCTTTATCTAATTAATTTCCGTAGAGCTCCGCCAAAATCTGCGGCTTATATTATTTGCAATTAAAATTTTCATATTTGCTGAAAATTTATAACTTTCAAAAAATTACCACTTTTAACAATAAAATTAATTAAACTCCGCTTGTTTCTTTTATTACCTGAAAATAAAAACTCTAATACAAATTATAACAATTTTAAACAGAAATTTAACAAATCTTATTATCTACTAATGACTTTTTTATTTAAGTTTTGACGGGAGAGGTGAAGCTTTTCTTGTATGATCTAAGGGTTGTTTGTAAGATGAAGAAGCCAGTGAGTTATATTAAAAATATTATTAACAAAATAAGTTGCAAAGGAAAGGTGATAAGGGAGAACCTTGAGGAACAACTTGGAGGGGAGTTATGAAGTCGGAGTGGTTGATTTTTATATTTAGTTTTCTGTAGACGAGGATGCAAGATTTATAGAAATATTAGCTTAGTAAATTATTAAATAACTGTTCAACATTTGAGCTTTCTCAAACATATTAGAATTTAGAATTGATTAAAATTCGACAAACTGTTTTAATTTTTGGAAAATTTATTTCCAAACTTAGCTTCTTCTGCATTTTATTTTTATTTTAATTTGGCACAGACTGTAGAGCCAGAAGATCTCTTATTACCTACAATATTTTCTTTGGAGTATGTTATGTGCAAATAGTATGTATTTAGTAAACTCATTTGCAAAACGTGGATAAATATTTACTAACAAATCGTTTTTCGGTTGCAAGGATAATATGACAACATTTGGTCCTGTCTATTAACTCCCGACATATAGCTATTGTATTCAATAATCACTGTAGGTTTTTCTGTTTCAATACCCCTCTTATTTTTGAATATACCAATTGTGTTGGTATATTCTGTGCTTATATACAAAACATTTCGTTTATCCCGCCCTTTGAAACGCCCTTGAAAAACATGGATTTTTTTTCGCCCTTTTTAAGTTTGGTTAAGTTCTACCACATCTTTTGGGTTATTTCTTCGATCCATTCGAAGTGTTCCTGTACAATATGTATTGTTTTCTAGAATTTTGATTGCCAAATTAACACTGTAATAATTATCAAGGAATGCTGGGACATGGACATGCTCCATGTCCCAGCTTCTCTTGTAGAAGATTAAAGCAATACAAGCAATACAATTTTTTCTGTGTGCCCACTTCCACTGTATATGTCTAAGGAACCTTCATATATGCATACAATTTTTTTTTATCAAGCCATTCGGTTCCGTTAACATAAATATAATTTGATACCATATTTATGGCGTTTATTTTTAATGTACTGTTTGAATTGAAGTCGGCGACGCCAGAGCACATTGGCTTCGTCTAATGATATTTTTTTTCTGGATAATATATCTCATTCATCTTATTGTTAAAAACATTTACGACAAATCTTATTTTTCCCAGACGATCTTTTGCTTCCGTTTCTGCACTCGTAAAATGTAAACATCTTAATATAAGAAGAAACCTATTTCTCGACATGCAAATGAATCTCGACTGCTTGAAAATAGGTATACTGAAAAGTGGGTCAGTTTTCCAGTAATCACTGATACGTGATAAAGCAATAGTGCCAGTGTGTAGCAACAAAGCTAAATATATTTTAAGTTCGTCTATTGTAAGGTCCTTCCACAACGTAATTCTAGATCCTCCACTTATTCCTGGATGAAACAGTACTTCAGCTGCATAACAGTTAGTTTGATCTGTGATGGTTTGTAGGAAAAATCATCAAAAATTAATTTAAAAAAATCAAGAGGTTTTCCACTTCCCGGAATTGGCACTAACAGTTCATGTTGTTTAGTAAATGGAAATTGTTTTAAATTTCCGGTATCACTCCATCCGATATCTCCTACTTCAACAGTCTCATTATCAGTTTCTCAACTAGATTCAGGTTCATTTTCAAGAATATCTTTATCACTACTCAAGTCATCATACATAATTCTTTGTGCTTCTGCTTCCAATTCACTGTCAGTCAACGTTTTACGTTTATCTTCTACTCTTGTTGTCGTAGAAGTCTTCCTTTTAGTACCAGATGGCCCTGGTGTACTATTCATTCTAATTGAAATTTTTTCTTATAAGAAAATAAATACGGAAACCAAGTGATAAACTATTTAAAGTCCGATGAACAATGCCACACAATTTACAAACACTTGTATGCAACGCCAACTTCGTACTGAGTCATTATATTTGCCTTGCACCGCACTCCGATCGGAGTGATCGGCGCGGCGGAAGACACCGGCTGAGATAAACCACTGAGATCGGAGTGAGTGGCAGTCAACCTATTAATATATTTGATGGATTTTTTAACATTCATTTTAATATAATAACAACAAAGAAATATTCACCGAAACGTTCGGCTTTTGTGTCTGAAAAATCACTCGTCTGGTCTTTTTAATTTTACTTACTAAAACTACCCTCTCTCTCTCCACACAATAGGTGGAGGCGAGGCGACCAACAAACCTTGCATCTTGAAAGAGCCTCAACAGTTTTGTTCATAAAATAATTCCAAATTTAGGGGTGGCCATCTGGTTTTACTGACTATCAAAACCAAAACAATTAATATATTATATATTTATAAACTATTTCAAGATAATTGAATATTGGTATACTATTATTTAACTAATTATAGATACAATCATATAAACTTATTAAAAACGACATATAGCTTGAATATATAAATATATTCAACCTGTTCGTATCTCTATATTATTATGCCTTATTAAGATTATGATTAAATCTCCTGTTGAAACAACTACTCCTGGCTAATATCACACAGGATATTGAATTATACATTGGATATTTGCATGTTATTACTAGTCCCAGTACATTTTCATATCAATAACAGCCCTAGACAAATAGAATTGTTTTTAATATCATTTCTTTCTATTTAAATTAAAGGAACCATCTGTACGTGATAAAGATATTGGCCTGGAGGTAGTTGTGTACGTATTGACGTAAAAAAAATAGGTAGAGATTGGCGGCATTTTAAATATAGCGGTGGTGGCGTTAATACATAAGTACCGGTAGTTGTTTCAACATAATATTTGTTTCTAGTCTTAATAAGACTTATATTATAGAGCTACGAACAGGTTGAATATATTTATATATTCAAGCTCTATGTAGTCTTTAATAAGTTTGTGTTCCAAGATAACTTTTAAAATGTAATTAATCTAGACAAATTCAATTAATTAAGATCTCGTTAATTAAATCGGATGTAGCAAGCAATAGATTGGATATTGCGTTAATATATTTAGTTTCAGTGTATTAGACCTAATGCAAATTAATTGCCACAACACTAATTTAAGCAAATATATTTGGCTCTACCAGCGCAAACATTAAAAATCAGCTCAAATTAATTTAATATTCAAACTAAATACATTATTACGAATTATTTTGCTTTTAATTTGTTAAAATTAAATTGTTTCATATGATTACGAACTAGTTTCAATTAATAAAAAGCATATTCTGTTTCAGTTTGTTAACTAACGAAGTTATATGGTATCTTAATATTTTCATGAAATAACGTCATTTTATGAAATAACGAATATAAATAATCCAAGTCTCGTAACGCAGTTATTTCGCTATAAAAAGTTGTGAGATCTCATGTAAGACCAAGTCAGTTACTTTAGTTAGTGTCTATGGAAGCACTTATGCAATAACTTTGTTATAAATTGTTATCTAAACAATTACTTATCAACATTTATAGTGACCGTATCAATATTAGGCACCTTTATTTCTATAATAAATATAATGCCTTGAGTGTATCTATGAGTATCGTTGGTATTAAGGATAAAGTATTTTAATTAGTAGAATATGTTGCCGTGCAATTGCCAAGTCATTATATTTATTATAGAAATAAAGGTGCCTAATATTGATATGGTCACTATAAATGTTGATAAGTAATTCTTTAGATAACAATTTATAACAAAGTTGTTGCATAGGTGCTTCCATTGACACTAACTAAAATAACTGACTTGGTCTTACATGAGATCTCACAACTTTTTATAGCGAAAGAACTGCGTTACGAGACTTGACATTTTTTACATTTTATGTTTTTGATGGGATCTCATTTCTTTTTGTAGGACATACTCCTTTTTTTTTCTCGAGTAATATATCTTGTCCGTCAGCTACTGATATTCTTAAAGCCCAATCTCTGTCTCTATTGATTTTTCTCTGAGGCTTTAATATAACAATTTTTGACAATTCTGGACGGCAAATGCTTCTTAGTCGATTATATTCAACGATTGCAGACTCCTGAGCTTTGATGCTACCAAAGTCGACTTTAATTAGATGTAATCCAACCAGACTTGTCACTCTGGAAAGTGCCACGTATGCATGACCACATGTGAACACTGAAAAACCAATGTCCATCAGTGTCCACTGCTTAGACTTAGCCCTTGACTTTTGTGTATGGAAATAGCATAGGGTATACATACGAAACACAAGCTACACAAAATTAGGAAATTTTTAATAATCATTATTTTTCATTTAATGGATAATGATATTTCGGGATTTTTTATTTTTTCCTTCCTTTATACGCCAAAAATAAATTATTTTATTTTTAGTTAGCAAATACGCTAACTAAAATTAAAAATTTGGAGTTTGTAAGATTGCTAGAAGTACCTTACAATTTTGATGATCAGTGACAAAATTAAGAAATTTTTAATAACCATTATTTTTCAATTAACGAATAATGAAATTTCCGGATTTTTCATTTTTTCCTTCCTTTATAGGCTACAGGATAACGAAAATTAAAAATTTGGAGTTTGCAATATTGCTAGAAGAACCTTCGAATTTTGATGATCGCTGACAAAATTAAGAATTTCTTAATAATCATTATTTGTCATTTAATGGATAATGAAATTTCAGGATTTTTGATTTTTTCCTACCGTTATAGGCTAAAGGCTAACTAAAATTCAAAATTTGAAGTTTGTAAGATTGCTAGAAGTACTTTAATGAAATTTCGGTATTTTTGTTTTTTTCCTTCCGTTATAGGCTAATTATAGCGTTATAGGCTAATTATAGGCCGTTATGACCTAAAATTCATAATTTGAAGTTTGTAAGATTGCTAGAAGTACCTTAGAATTTTGATCGTAGGTGTGTGACTTACAAAATTACGAAATTTGACTGACGATAATTCGTAAACTATAAGGTATAATTATTAGATATATTGGCAATATAGCCAGTTATAGTATATCTCTTGATATCTAAAATCTCTTGATATCTCTTGATATCTTGATATCTAAAAATTCAAACTTCCTGCTTTATCCACAACGAAGTTACAGGGGGTCAAAAGCGCCGTTTGTCGCTTCGAGAAAAGATAGTACGGTTGTGGGGATTTATTGTGGGTGGAAGATAATTTCGGTGATGTCTTTGTTCGCCATGACTCTGTTGTACCAGATTTGAAATTAAGAATTACATTTCTGTAGCGATAACCTGTCGCTGAAAACTTTCGGGGAAATAAAATTTTAAAATACGGAGAACAGCAAAGGCCCTTCCAGATATGGATTATAAATGAACAATATTCCACGAACAATTTGTAAATTGGAATAAGTAGGGAAAGATGTCATGTTCTGGAGCCTCCTCACCCATAAGGATTTACATGTAAACCTCCGCCTTATGGGAAATTACATGTAATCCCTCCGCTTATGGGGAATTACATGTAAAATTTAGCATACCCTTCCGTATGGGGAATCCTATAGAAAATAGTTCTGAACGTGGCCGAGCGTGTATGTGTAGATGGCGCCAGCATTAGGGAGGAGGGTTAGGGTTGTGGGGTGGATATTATTTTGTGAATTTGTCCATAAGAGCAAATAGGTGCGACAAGGAGAAAACATGAAGATGTATTGATATGAACCACCGAGCATTTTCCTGAACGTGACTGTAGACTATCAGTTTTTGGAATTGTTTATTCTAGAAACGTGACCGTAACTGCTTCTTGGAATGTGTTTATCCTATTAAGAGTTTGACCTAGTTTTTGACCCGTGCAAGTGAATCGTGAGAAAGTTAAAACCGTCGAGTCAGCATTTTTCTGAACGTGACCATAGAAATAAACACTGTTTCTTGGAAATAATTTGTTTATCCTACGTGATCGTAGAAATAAACACTGTTTCTTGGGATTAATGTGTTTATCCTATTACCGTAGAGTCAGCATTTTCCTGAACGTGACTGTAGAAACACTGTTTCTTTGAATTAATGTGTTTATCCTATTAAGAGTTTGACCTAGTTTTTGATAAACACGTGTAGGAACTGTTGAGTCAGCTATCGGTTTTGGTATAAATGGGAGAGGCAGGCATTCCCAACATCCAGTCTCTTAAAAAACACACATCAGACGATCCAGCTTAAGTCGACAATTCAAAGATGGATTTCAACAAGTTAGCCAACATTAACAAATCGTCAAAGATGTATCTGCGAGCCGAAGATTTAAAATTAAATGAAAAATACACCATCAGTCAGTTCTTCAAAAAAAAGTACGGTTTATGGCAATAGCATCGTTGCAGATACAGCTGAGGGGTTCATATGGATTCCAAAGAAATATATGGAACTATTTGCAGACGATGCCATCCAAGACTACAACGCCAACTTTAGTTGAAGCCTATGTGCTCATGCTGAGAAAATAAAAATTAAGAATGGTAAAGAAATAGCTGTTATTAAAATTACCTCTAGAGATTAATTGTTCAAATAAAATTCTAATAAAGAAATTGCTTCAAATTTTGTTATTTTATTTCACACTACTCCTCCTCCATACATTTTGATTGGCTTATTGAATATTCGTTAGGGTATAGGATGCAAACATTTTATTTCACACTCCTCATGATGAGTCATTGAACACGTGCAAGGTCACTGAACTGTCAACTCAACATTTTCTTGTTTTAACTTATCTAGATCATGTGATATATACAATACATTTTGATCGGCTTATTGAATATTTGTTTGAGTATAGGATGCAAACATTTTATTTCACACTCCTCATGATGAGTCATTGAACACGTGCAAGGTCACTGAACTGTCAACTCAGCATTTTCTTGTTTCAACTTATCTAGATCACTTGACATATACAACGCATTTTGATTGGCTTATCGAATATTCGTTAGGGTATAAATCAGACGCAAACTACTAATAATGAATTAGTTATATCTACGCAGCACCACCAACAGGATCCATGTCAGATTCGGGTATAAGTTCACCTACATTCTTAGATGACTTACTACAAGATTGCGATGAAGAAATTAAAAGTGAATGTCGTCTCATAAACGAAGTTAGCTATCCAATATCCAAGAAATTATCGATTTCAACTGGATTCAGCGCGGTTAGGGGCTATTATCACTGTATACGAATATTCAACTCGGAAAGAAGTTTCACATTAATCCCAATCGAATGGTTCGCATTAAAAATTGAATGGCAAAAGGTGAATACGTTCTTCTCAACACCAGCGATTAAACCACAAAGAGAAGTTAAAAGGAAGTGTTCCAACTGCAGCTCAGAAATTCAAAATACGGAAATACCATATACCAAAATAGTACCCGCTTGTGATAGCTTCACCATAAGTTTTCACTCATCAACCAAAAGGAATAGAAGCAGATATATTACATTACAAAGCAGAGGGGTTCAATTCGATCTGGATCAAGAGGCGGCATATAAGTTAGATGGTTTATTTAAATTAATTGATTATCGTTTGGAACGTTTGAAAACATTAAACTTTGCCGATTATTACAACCAGTGGCTGCTACATTTCATAAACTTACCAAAAGATTGTGACGTCACATCGACGTTGGAAAACCTACTACAAACATCTTCTCAACACTTTGAAAGTATAGAATATATGTATGAGATTTTGACGTACAACAAATGGAAATTATTTAAAGACATATAATCAACCCGACAGTGTAATGGTTAAGATCACCAACGATACAGTAGAACGGTTAGTACAAAGAAAAGCACGATTGGAGCAACACATTATAAAAATATAGCGATTAAAATTAGAAATTAAAAGATATCAAGATGCTAAAAAGTGTTACCAACTTTTTTCTAAGTTGTGTATCAATGAATAAGTGTTGTGTTTGCTGTAGTCAGTATAAATTACATTTAATGATACATATAAGACCCAGGGAACTACAGTCGATGTGGGATACGCTTCCACCACATTTTCAAGAAGATGAAGATATAGCCACCTGTCTCCCATGTTACAAACATTACAATCTACCAACTGATGTGGATCATATTGATGGACCTCCACCACCTCGATATAAATGTTATAAATGTATTGATGAAAAAAGATGTTGTAATCTGCAATGATTTTTTACTAATTATAATAAAAAAAATAATTTAACAATGTAAATCGTTTTTCTTATCCATTTTATTCCGTTTCAGGATAGAGGTGAAATAAAACCAAGTTATTAGTAAGAATAAAAATACATAATTATTAACATTTATAAGCAGAATATATAATTACATTTACAATAAGTATATATTTTTTAAAGTACATTAGTCTCATCGATCCAACTATTCTGTGAATTATCGAAACCTAACCATTTCACATACACCTTCGATCCTTTACGACGCAGCACTTTTTCAACCAAGTAGACATCGTGATGCTTAGCCTTTTGCAGCTCATACTCGTAGAATGCCCCTTGGATTAGTCTACCCTGAATATCCTCCAATAAATATGTAACAGGGCTAGAAATTTTAACTTTTAGAATTTTAAACAGTTCCGTTGACCAATTAGGGGTATATCCTTTAGCAAATACAGTCTTCTGTTTGCTAATACGTACAAAATCACCCACTCGAAATCGACCTCTGTCGGTAATATTTATATGTGAATAAACTGTTTCGAGTAATTGCTTCTCATTATTTAAATTTACATCTTTGGGCTTCATACCAGTGGTAGAGTGATTTGTTGCATTGTAATCTCTAGTTATCCCATCCAATATAGAGTACCAATCATATTTTCCATTTAGACTGAATGCTCGATAAATTTCTCTTTTAGAGTGCGAATAACCCGTTCAGCCATACATGCTTTCATGATGGTATACGTTGAGTAATGATTAACCTGTTTCTTCTTCATTAACGAATTAAATTGTTGGTTATAAAACTCTTTACCCTGATCTGTTTGTAGATTGCGTGGGGTGCGATTACTCTCTTGGAAAATTTTCTTGAATGCATCTGTTAAACTTGCTGCGGATTTATCCTTTAACGGAGCAGTCCACATAAATTTTGAGAAACAATCAATCACCACCAAAATAAATTTATAGCCTTTATTTTCATGAGCATAAGGGCCAAATTCAGCTAAATCTGCTTGCCATAAATCATCTATACATTTTAATATAACTATACGTCTGGTAAAAAATTTTCTTGCAGGTTTATGCAATTCATTGACCACATCCTGTTTAACGGACTTCGTTGAAAGAGGGCGACGTTGTCCCATGAGGAATGTCTTTTAAATTAACGCGCTTCTTTGGGGGATTGGGTGTAACTATTGCCGGTTTATCTAGATATTTCTTTAATAAACTAATCTCATTTTTGAATATTTTTAACTGATTCTTAATATTCGTTTTATAGTTATCATGAGAATTATCAAATTGCTGTTTAATGAGACTAATAGAAGTATCAACAAAATCTTTAGTAGCAGCGTCTGACTTATCCTGAGGTTCACTTATGTTACAAATTCTTTTATTCTCAACATTAAAATCACCGGTACGAGTAAAAAGAAATCCTGGTCCAGGAGGGCCTCGTGTTTGACCACTTTTACGATTTGAATGACGTCCGAACTTATCGAGGCTCATCATTGATGTGAGCTATGAATACACAATTCATTCTATTATATTTGCCTCCCGTAATTCCTCTTCAGTAGCTACAATTTCATTCTGATGAGATGTATTTCCAGCCTTCTTAGAAGCATGTAAAAGACATAGGCGGTCTATTAACTCTTCAAGACTATCCCAATATCGATATTGCACTCTTGCTATATTATTAGGAATCTGTAAAGATGAATCAAATAGCCCTCTTCCAGATGATGAGGAATCTGATCCGGTTTCCTCAAAAAGTGGTTTAATTATGTTTCTATATTTATATGTCCTAGATCCTTGAGTCTGCGAATTTGGGTTATAATTTCTCCGCAGCGCATTGGTTCTCTCCAAGATATCTTTATAATTACGTTTGTCATCATCATTATAACCAAGAGGTTTCTTCTTGAAAAGTAATTCATAGAGACCAGGAGTACCAATGTATCTGATTCCTTCTATTTTTAAATCTTTTCCGATAATCTCTACATCCGATTTTCCAATAACCCATTTTTCAGTATCTGGATTGTAATGAATACCCATTCGCATATCAAATTCATCATCTACATCTCTTATTAACATTTCCACATATTGCTTCGGTAAAGGATCCATAGTTTGAAGATCTTCCATAAACGTTTGAAATACATCTTCATCATCTCGAGGTATATTGTCATATGAAATTTCTTGATTGCGTACTCGCTTAGGTTTTTGTAAGAAATTAGTTGCTTTTCGTTTAGTCCCAACTTCACCATCACTTTCTTGTTTCTTTTTGGATAGGGATAAATTAGGAATCTTAGAAGGGGAACCCCCTTGTTTATAACTTCTAAAAATATTCGGCTGACGATGTTGTGATGTGTCTATTAAATTCTTCAAAGGTTCGATTAGTGGTTTATAAGTTTTATCCAATAATTCATCTTCTTCGACTCTATTCAGTTTCATAGCTAGTAACTTTTTACGAATAGATCTTTGAACATCAACAAGCCTACGCTGAACATTTCTACTCATCATACCGAATTTTCTATAACAGCTTTTAAACGGCTTTAAACAGCTTTCAATCAGCTTTAAACAGCTTTCAATCAGCTTTAATCAGCTTTCAATCAGCTTTAAACAGCTTTCAATCAGCTTTATACAGCTTTCAATCAGCTTTGAACAGCTTTCAATCAGTTTTAATCAGCTTTCAATCAGCTTTAAACAGCTTTCAATCAGCTTTAATCAGCTTTCAATCAGCTTTAATCAGCTTTCAATCAGCTTTAAACAGCTTTCAATCAGCTTTAATCAGCTTTCAATCAGCTTTAAACGGCTTTCAATCAGCTTTAAACAGCTTTCAATCAGCTTTGAACAGCTTTCTATCAGCTTTAATCAGCTTTCAATCAGCTTTAATCAGCTTACAATCAGCTCTCAATCAGCTTTAATCAGCTTTAAACAACTTTAAATCAGCTTTAAACGTCCTCTCGCCCCAACAGTCTTGATGTATACTGACTATCTGGATCTATTTACCTATTATATACTGATCTAAATATTTACGATATCTACCCTTATCAATGCTACAATCTTTATCCACAGTTATAAACCCATAGGACTCTATCCAGCATTCTGAACACATTTCCTTGAATTTATCGAAAGTCATGTCACTGCTTATATGATCGTTGTAAACATGTTTGAGGTTTAAATCATCTTGTTTGAAGAGTATTATAAAATTTGCATTATCCCGTATTAGATGTTTGGGGATACGAGTATATGTTTGACACAGATAGAAAGAATCAATATTATTGTATCGCCCCATGCTGAAATATTCTCGTATCACATCCTGCTTATCGCAAGTTACATCATCGAATATGAAAATTGAATCGGGTTTTGCATCACTAGGTTTCATACTATCTACATTCTCTTTGAATGGGAAATATCCAACACCTTTGAGCCGTTTTAAAACTTTTTCAAGAAACTGATATTTCGACTGGTATAGGGATTTTGAATAAACATATACGTTTTTAAACTTTACACCGTTCTCATCAAACAGTAAACTCAACATTGCGTTGGATTTACCACAATTCGATGGACCACAAATTAAACATCTCAACGTATTCGGGAGCAACATCCCATGACGTCTCTCTTTTATTAGTGACATACCTTCACCAACACATGAATCAAGATTCATGATTGGTAGAGATAGTTTCTGCTTAACGACCCGCATGATACTAAAATATACAGCGCTCAACAACTATATATAAACTCGATGTTTCGTGTAAACATTCATTGCAATATGTACGCTGGAAGAGGCATCATCAATTCACTCATCAACAAGCTCCCGTTCGAGATACACATACCTGGAGGTTATCAGTATTGTGGTCCGGGTACTAAGTTGGAAAAGCGTTTAGCAAGAGGTGACCCCGGCATTAATCCTCTAGATAGCGCGTGTAAAGAACACGATATTGCATATTCACAAAGTAACATTCAGTCGGATCGACAAAGAGCTGATAAAGTTCTTCAAAAAGCTGCTTGGAAAAGAGTAAAAGCAGAAGACGCAAAGTTCGGTGAAAAAGCAGCTGCATTATCTGTTGCTTCCATTATGAAAATTAAACGGAAACTCGGAATGGGTATTGATAATAAAACAAAAACAAAAATTGCACTAAATAGTGGAGTTGTATCAAAAGTGCGCAGAGCAATGAAAAACTTCAAGAATCTAGATGGGGTAGAAGGTGGTAAAATTGCTCTAGCAGCTGCTAGACTTGCGGTTAAGGAGGCTGGAGGTCCCATACCGAAACCCATACCGAAACATGATGGGATGCTACCGCTGATACCGCTATTTGCAGGGCTAAGTGCGCTTGGTTCGCTAGCAGGTGGCGCTGCAGGAATTGCAAAGGCAGTGAACGCTTCGAAAGATGCTAGAAATAAATTAGCCGAATCAGAGCGACATAACAAGACAATGGAAGCATGCATTACGTGGACGTGGACTATATCTCAAACCATATCGAAAAGGTTTAGGGTTATATTTAAAGCAGTCCCCAAAAAACTAAGTAAGCTACCTCAACGTCCGCTCACCGACTTAGATATTTAAAACTACGCTTCACGAGAACACATTAAGCATTTTCGTGGTGTGTTTATGCGTGACTCTCTTCCATCGAGAAAACCTTCATACAACGAATGTGCGGTGATAAATTTAGATTCTGCTAAAGGAACGAGCACGCATTGGGTTGCGTATAAAAAACGAGGGAATTTAGTTACATACTTTGATAGCTTTGGCGACTTGCAACCGCCTGCAGAGCTGTTAAAATATTTTCGAGGTAGCGAGATAGTGTATAATCATGATAGATATCAGAAATTTAATAGCTACAACTGTGGACATTTATGTCTGCAATTTATAACAGAATAAAACTGATAGCAACTATATAAATCCATCAGTCATGTCTCAGACCTTCACACTGTACTTTGTACTACTTATGTGCTCTCTGTGAATTATCACCCATCGATAGAATTAGACCCTGACACATTATATTGCTTAGGACTTATTGGATTTCACACATACAATACTATTCCGAATATTGAAGAAGATTGTAATAATCTATTTGAGTACGCAGATGGAAAGCCAATTAAAATACCTGCTGGCTCGTACGAGATAATAGATATTGAACTCTTCTTGCAAAATCAGCTGATTAACGGAACCTACGTCGAGAAGATCGAACGAGATAAGGTGTTGTCAATTAAACCGAACAATAATACGCTAAAGTGTGAAATTAAGAGTAAATATGATATTGATTTCACTGCTAGTCGCTCAATAGGGAGATTGTTGGGCTTTTCTGCAAGAAAGTTAGCAGCTAATTAATTACACGAGTCAGATTTACCAGTTGAAATTATAAAAGTTAATAGTATTCGAGTTGAGTCTAACATTGTGCATGGTGTTTACTACAATAGCACGCTATCACATACTATATTTGAATTTTCACCTAATGTTGATCCTGGCTTTGCAATAAATATTGAACCACGAAATATTATTTACTTACCAATAAACGCTCGAGCGATAGATAACATCACATTAACAATTCTCGATCAAGACGGCAGCCCTGTGAATTTTAGAGGTGAAAAAATACTAGTACGTTTAGAGCTGACGAGTATTAAGTGATAGAGATGGGAATTAATTTTCACGGAAATCGTATAAAAGAAGCTGTTTCGATCAATTCTACCACTCGACATTTAGATTCCAAAGAGTTAACACCTATATTAAAAAGTAAACTATTATCTCTAGGATATAAGTTAACGCGACAGTATGGATAAAATAAATATATTCTCCAAAGTTGACTATGAGGAGACTATTGCTAAGAGTGAATTTCACACATATCACCCTCTGGCTCAAAACTATCGAAACAATGATGAGATTCGTATAATGATACAACACCAAGATATTTACACTTGCCCGAGTGAAAGTTATATTTATGTGAGCGGAACCGTTAATTTTCCGAAACTCATTCCACCAGCAACTACGCACAACTTTCAGTTTGTGAGAAATGCATATGCGTTTTTGTTTGATGAAATTCGCTATGAATTGAATGGAGTTGAAGTAGATAAGAATCGAGATGTAGGAATTACAAGCACGATGAAAGGATTACTCTCCAACACCAAGCGAAATCAGCATATACTTGATCTTTGCGGCTGGGCTGAAAATGCTACAAATGTTACATACTTTGATAAGAACAAAAGGTTCTATGCTCTAATTCCATTGAAATATTTATTGGGTTTTGCTGAGGATTATGCAAAAATATTAATGAATGTGAAGCAGGAATTAATTCTACTACGAGCTAGAACTGACGTGAACTGCTACAAAGGTGATGCAAATATAACTCTCAATATTGATAGAATTTACTGGAGAATTCCCCATCTCCAACTCAACGACGAAACTCGATTGAATGTATTGGACAAACTCAAAGAAGATAAACCGATATTAATACCGTTCCGTAAGTGGGAGTTGCATGAACTACCTGCTTTAAAAAATACCGATAGAGATATCTGGTCTGTAAAAACATCTACAGCTCTGGAGAAGCCTCGATATGTTATAATTGCACTGCAAGAGGGGCGAAGGGCTACCCATGCAAAAAACGCATCCAAATTTGATAATGCAACACTGCGAAATATGAAAATTCATCTAAACTCGAATTCATATCCGTATGATAATTTAAATCTTGATATGAATAATGGTGATTATGCTCAACTCTATTACATGTTGCCACTTTCCAAAACAGTTACTATGGTGATGGTGTAAACGAACCAATAGTGGATATGACTCAATTCAGAGATCATGTTCTTTTGTATTTGATGTATCTAAACAAAATGAGAGTATTAAATCGTCAACTGTTGATTTAAAAATTTAATTTGAAGCTACGCAAGCATTCAAGTCAAACACTCAAGCCTATTGCCTTATTTTGTGTGATGCTCTCGTTGAATACACTCCATTGTCAGGAATAGTTCGAAAATTAATTTAAAACCCATAATGACGAATAGTGTATCATTTTTAACAAACTCTGGTGGGGTAGATATTGTTGAAATTTTTATTATTGAGCCTCAGTGTGAATCTAGAAACGGTATTGAGAGGTTGAGGGAAGCTGCAGATCGTGCTCGCTTTCGTAGAAGAATCAATCATTTGGAAAAGTTGCTCGGGCCAATACTGAGAAAGAAGTCCATATGGCTAGACAATTTATTATAGATGTTCAAAGATTTAGTGTGAATGGAAAATTTACACCAAAAGAACTTTCAATCAAATCATTCGATGTGGATAATGTAGATACCAACCTATTCAAACCATCAACGCCTTAAGGCGTTAAAATCTCTTAAGG
The DNA here is from genome assembly GCA_944588485.1 of Phosphuga atrata. NCBI lineage: Eukaryota > Metazoa > Arthropoda > Insecta > Coleoptera > Silphidae > Phosphuga > Phosphuga atrata. The sequence goes on from CALYMW010000044.1 coordinate 220,159, forward strand.
CAGCAGATAAGAAACTAGCCCAGTGGTTAGAGAATAACTATCATGGTCTTAAATACAGCGCTGGGAATTTATCGCCAAATCTGTTTCAAAATATTTTAAGGTTTAATATTCAGCATTCAGATAGTTTTAATATTATTTTTGTAAAAGGACATTTGAAAAAACTATTATTAGATTCTATTTTCAATTCTTACTTACATTGTAATGAATATATTGTTATGAATTTAGAAGATGATGAAGATGAATTTTACGATTGTCCTAATTTTATTCAAATGAATCATACATGCTTAAATCATATTAATAATTATTCTAGGTGTAGTGTAAGAAATGTTGAATGTTTATATAAGTATTTAAATGTATTGAAGTAAATTTTAATAAAACCATAAATTTTATGTAGTTTTCATTATTTTACAACCTTTCATTCTCTATCGAATGTTTTGGATTCCTAAATATTTATCTTAAGATATCTTAAAACTATACAGGCATATACTCACGCGTGTTATATAAACATTTCATGTGTTTAGGATATTCACACTTGGATTGAAGAACAAGTGGTTAGCATAATAAAAAAGAGATATATGTTATATAGACATTTATTATAAATATAAGCATTAATAACAATAAAAAATATATAATTTACAATACAAAAAATATACATTATTTACAATTAAAAGATATATAAACAATATTTACAAAAACAAATATATAAATTTATTACAATTTTGGAATATTGGAATTACCCCATGCGAGAGTATTTACACCGTTAGGACATATGTATCGTTTATCGTCATTACTACTCAATGCAATTTTATTTTGTTCGATGGTATATATGACATGCTTATAGCTTCTAAATGTTTGTTGCTTGCGATATATTCTTTCCCCGGTTAACATACATTGTCTATAATCCTCACCACTAATATCCTTATCCACTACACTTTTTTTACACCTTTAGCTTTTTTCTTCCAGTTCACTTTATCCCTGTCTGTACAATGGGCATACATTTTCGCTCTTACCCCAACAAATTCAAACATAATCTCACCCCCTATCTCGTCCTCCATTAAGCCTAACACAGCTTTATTTTTTAGCGGCATATCGAAAACGTTATCAGACCCGAAATTGCTGGTATCAAATTTTTCAATATTCTCTTTAATATCTGCATAAATATCATCTGATTCGATCAATAAAATAAAACTATCGGTATCACAGTTGCACAGAGTAACTTTTTCACCGTACTTAGGTTTCAGAAAATCATAAAAAAACTCGTACATTAACAATTTCGACAAATCCAAAACGGCAAACCCCACATAGATCGGTTTGTTATAAATAAGTTTTAATTTTTCAAATTGTATAGCAATTAAATTTTCTGTGAATGTTGAAACACTTCTCATGTTTGGTTTAGCGAGAAGTGTTTCCGCGCCAGGTTTACGGCCAATATCGTTCCAATGATTGATAAGTTTTACATCCACTCGTTTATTCACATTCTCCATTGTTTTGCCAAATACACTATTATTCATTAGTTTAAAAAAGTCTTTTTCGAAATCGTTTTTAGCTGCCTGTAAAGTAGTGTTTAGATCAATATATTGTTTTAGCCAATCAGATTGTTTGAATTCTATAATTCTGTGAATTTTTGTGATTTTAAGTTCGTGATTTATTGCCTGCTTTTAGTTTCTGTAGTGAACAATATACTTTTCTTTGTTTTTCAAATTTGGAATAAGTTTTTTGTTATTAAATTTTGAACCTGGCAGAGTCATGCTTTCAACGAGGAATGGTAAATCGTCATTTGGGGTCTGTAGCGATTCAGGATACTCGATATCTGCTTCAATGAAATAGCCAATAGGTGAATCGTCACTTATTTTCGTCACGTCAAAGTCTAAAATTTCAGTCTCTGTCAACCATTTAAAACCGCCGTAAGGCATTAGTTGAGAAAGTGCCCAGCCATACAAATTATAGCCATCCCAGTACGCTAAATATGTACTGGGCTGGTTCGAATTATACTCGGATAAGTATTTGTTATTCGCTTTAGCATATCTCAGTGAGGCTTGGCAAATACCTCCTCTAATACCTTTGGAGATGAAATGGTTCATGTCTATGTCCGTGAAAAGTTCTAAATTTATGTCAGTTATTTTCAGCATTGCATCCCAGCTTAGTCCAGGTGCCGTATAATAATGGGCTGGATCAAGCTGATATGTCGTGATACATACGTTTCGGAATTGTTAAAAAATGTCCGTCAGTAATAATACGTCAGTCTTTAAATACAGGTCAGAGTAATCTTTTAAATTTCGACGATTGAAGGTATTCCAAACAGTCTGGGCAAAATTATATTCTTTGTCGTTGATGATATAGTTATTTAAAGAATCGTTAAAGCAGTCCTTGTGTGGTAAAGATGTCTCAGTCAACCTATCGAATGAGTTTATGTGTTTGTATGGGAAAACACCTTTTTGCCTTAATAATACAAAATGTTCATTGTTGGGGAAAATTTTTCTAACCTCTGTACATTGTCCGTCTATTAAATTTTTCGCGAGTTTCTCCAATGAGCTGGCCACAAATCTTAATGAATCGATAAATCTTAATTTCAAATAAATTTTATTTTCTACCCCTTTTTTATCTACATATTCACCAACAGGTAGATTTTTGGTGATGGATACATATTTTTCCTTATTTTGGGGGATGATATCAATTTTTTCCTCGTCAGATCCAAATTCTTTAATAAATAAATGAACATCATAATTCGACATGTTATGGAAAAATACCGGGATCATTTTAGGTATTTTATAATTCTAATTACAATTTGAGTGGGGGGCTCCCCGAAATTTACCCGTTAAATGATCATGATCGGTGACTTTATCTGTTGGTTGTAATGATTTATTACATATGTGACAAGAAGTGGCCGTATCGTATGAATTTTGCTCATCTGCAGTTAATTTAATCATCGGAAGTACAACGCTTAAATGTACCCTGTATAATTCCTTAACATCTGCATAGAGGTTCTGGCAAAACAATTTCGGGAAATCTTCCCCGGTATAAGTGAAAAATTTACTCAATGAATCATCGAATGAACATTTTATATTATAGGCGAAACTGTATGGTATGTGGATATGTGTCTGATTAGTATAGCTATTGTCAGGGTTCGGCGAGCATGCATCTACAAGTTTTAAAATTAATTCAAATTCTGCGTATACAACAAAGGGTATACGCATTTTTCTATCGAAATTTTGAAATTTTAATATATTCCCCGGCATCATATCACCTCTCTTATCTTTTACAAGTTCTTCCGTCGGCATAATAGTGTAAATTTTGCTGTAGTCATTCAATTTATGTTGATTAAACGCTAATTCAAGTGAAAAAAAGATTAAACATCCGTCGCATAAATATTTTTTTCTACAATCTACCGCGATCTGACTTCTTACAAGCCGTGAAATATCTTTAATATATACATAATGACCTTTAACCCCTTCTTCTAAATATAATAAATTTACATGTCTCTCCCTACTCTCGTTAGTATGAAAAATGGGTCCCACTACGTCTTGTGGTTTAGATTTAAAATTAAACTCCAAGCTATAAACGTTAATACTAATATTATTCAGCTGTTCAAATTTAGGAATGCCTTTAATTCTAAGCGGAAACTCTAGTCTGTCATATTTTAAAATTGAAGAAAAGTGGGGATATGATGCCGGGCGAGCAGAACTCACAATCGCGAGGTGTAATGCTGATACAATACTCCATAAAAAGCAAAACTCGTCTTCATTTTGAACATTGATACATGCTTTCCGATCCCTAATCTCTTTTGGCAGTTCAATAAATGACAACCCACGTATTGGTTTATATTTATTGATATTAATTTCTAAATGGGAAATCTCCCTTTGTGACCAACCCGAATCTTTCTCCTGAAACTCGCTACATTTGGTTTTAATTTTGGCACACATACTGTCATAAATTTCATCAAAGTTACTCATGCTACGTGTTATTTCGCGATATTTTGTGTTAAATGATTTTAATTCGCCCGCCGGATTTTTTTCATTTATATAAATACCAAAGAGTTCTATATTAAACTTGATACCTGAATTATATGATTTGATAACGTTTTCAAGCATGCTACCAACAGTACCCCTCAATTTACTAATAAAACTGTTTATATCAACACCTGAAGCATTAATTCTATAAGTTGCAACCCTTTTCTTGAAACTGGAGCAGACTTCGGTTATATCTTGTTGGAATGGCTTAACTGCTGCCTGGAGGTATTTCTGTGATCGTAGATGCCCGGCGTACTTGATTTTTGAGGGCAGTTGCTGGTTACAAATTTTGCAGAAATTTTTTGGTAGAGGTGGTTCCAACTTTATCTTCTTGGAGGTTGAGGGTGAATCGTTGGTATCTAGGGGTCTCTTTGAGGTGGAGGGTATATCGATGTTGTAATGTTGTTGCTTGTGGCGTTTGTAGCTGTCCATTCTTGTGAAAGTTGAATTGCAAGCGGGGCATTTATAGCTCATTTTTTTATTTGCGCCACATGATTTCAAATGACGCTGGAGATTATCTAGTCTTCCAAAAACTTTTTCACGCTTATCGCAGGGATACATTTTTAAGCTGTCTCGATGTTGACTTGTCACGCCTGAGTCTACTGATCTAGAGCTCTCCGGTCTTATATACGCGCCGGATGTGATGAAAACAATTTGAAACAAAAAAATGCTGACTCGGTGGTTGAACTATTTCACAATTCAGACATTCCATTCTCACGCGCACAAACTTCAAAAACTAAATTGATTACACGGCGTTTATTATTGCGATAGTTTATTTATTGCAGCGGTTGCAATTTTAAATTGTACACGATTGTTTATATATTTTATCAAGCGCTCGGTCCTATGTAGGCATGCGGTACATAAACATTCACTGTCGTAGTAGTTGTTAAAATAATCGTATGTTATTCCCTTGACACACATTTAAAATCTTCAAGTTCAAATACTAAACTTATTATGTAAACTTAAAAGAAAGAATACCATTTCTCACTCATAATTAAACCCTAATAACAGAAATACTTTTTTTATTTATATTAAATATTTAAATAATTAATACAATAGAGGATACAGATGAGTTTAAATAACTTATAAATTTCTCAGAATCACCCAGACAAGTTGAAACAAGAAAGTGCTGACTCGACGGTCTTAACTTTCTCACGATTCACTTGCACGGGTCAAAACTAGGTGAAACTCTTAATAGGATAAACAAATTAATTCAAAGAAACAGTGTTTATTTCTACGGTCACGTTCACGAAAAGCTGACTCAACTGTAATAGGATATACACATTAATCCCAAGAAACAGTGTTTCTACAGTCACGTTCAGGAAAATGCTGACTCAACGGTAATAGGATAAACACATTAATCCCAAGAAACAGTGTTTATTTCTACGATCACGTAGGATAAACAAATTATTTCCAAGAAACAGTGTTTATTTCTATGGTCACGTTCAGAAAAATGCTGACTCGACGGTTTTAACTTTCTCACGATTCACTTGCACGGGTCAAAAACTAGTTCAGACTCTTAATAGGATAAATACATTCCAAGAAGCAGTAACGGTCAGGTTTCTAGAATAAACAATTCCAAAAATTGATTGTCTACAGTCACGTTCAGGAAAATGCTCGGTGGTTCATATCAATACATCTTCATGTTTTCTCCTTGTCGCACCTACTTGCTCTTATGGACAACTTAATACAAAATAATATCCACCCCGCAACCCTAACCCGCCTCCCTAACGCTGGCGCCATCTACACATACACGCTCGGCCACGTTCAGAACTATTTTCTATAGGATTCCCCATACGGAAGGGTATGCTAAATTTTACATGTAATTCCCCATAAGCGGAGGGATTACATGTAATTTCCCATAAGGCGGAGGTTTACATGTAAATCCTTATGGGTGAGGAGGCTCCAGAACATGACATTTTTCCCTACTGGAATATTACGATAGGATTATAGAAATAATATTCCAGGAAGGATTGATGATACCTGAAAGGGGATATAGATACTGTCACATAAACCTCATTGAGACAATAAATAAAAACAGAATACTGTGGAGCATTACTCCGCAAGAGACAGATGTACCTTGGGGCTCACTGCTTGAACACAGAGGAGCTGCAGGCCTAGAATCCCACCCAGATCCTGAAATTCCTAAAGGAATCAGGATTAGAGGAGGCGCTCTAAATGGGTAAGTACACCAACACTTGGAGGAGGAGGGTGGGGTACAATAGATCTATAAAGGTCGCAATAGAAGTCGTCACCACCATATCTACAATCTACAACCCTGTTTAAACCTACCCCCGCCAAAATGAAATGAATACGCCAATAACACATCAGTCCCCACTGCAGATAAAAGAAAACTTTTTATAATTTATATTTTAAATTATCTTTTTAAATATTGAAATGATTTCCTTTCCACAACGAATCCCAAGAGAATTTGCAAGAAGCAATGGACCCTGAATATTACTCTAAGAAATTGCATAAATATTAGCATCAAGTATATGACTGGTACACCTATACAAAATTACATTATCGGCACACCAGGATCTTTGACAGCCTGTAATAAAATATCGTTAAATGATCCATAATTTTTTTATAAAATATTACAAAATAGACAATAGAGTGTGTAAAGTGATGAGGTTTCCTATAGGGAAAACTTAATATGAGTGTTAATTGTGAGAAAATCTTATTCTTTATAAAAAATTTTGGTTGTATCGAAACCCCTTATATTCAAATAAAAATCATCACTTAAGATAAGATCAAAAACTTAAAATTGTGTCGAGCTGCTGGTTTTAACCTTTATTGGACGAATGTTACATATATGTAATATTTAAAACACGTTACTTACCACGTAAAATACGTTTACTATCGATCAGAAAATCCGTACGATAAATGTATTTCTGTTTGTAAAGAAGGATGGCCCGAAACCTAAACATTTATCTTATTATTTTCTGAACAAAAAAATGTTATTTTTAATAAATTTAATTTTTAATTGTACAATTATTCCACATAGCTCCTTCAGATCTAGCACAATCTGCAACGCTTTTTCTAAATCGTTTCGTTGGTAACCGTTCGATGTCTGTGTGTTTTGTTGTTAGCCTGGTGTACTAGTTTGGTCCTTTGCGGTTTTGGCTTCCTTTGTTGCATCTTCTATGTTGTGTCGCTTGGTGTGTTGTTGGTGTATTCGTTTCATAGGTTTAAACAGCGTTACTTTATTATGTTTTTATTTATTGTCTCAATGAGGTTTAAAGTTACTGTGTCGGGTGTGTCAGTATTTATATCCCCTTTCAACAACTTCACATTACTTGCCTCAGAAACTTTATCAGAATCTTCATCTAAACCGTGTGAAGGACTTGATAGGACGTGATAGGAACTTCTTTCATAGCAGCGGCTAATTTCGCTTCTGTTGTTTCTTCTATGTTGTCTCGTTTGGTGTGTTATTGGCGTATTCATTTCATTTTGCCGGGGGGTAGGTTTAAACAGGGTTACATCATTCTGTTTTTATTTAATGTCTCAATGAGGTTTATATGACAGTATCTATATCGCCTTTCAGGTATCATCAATCCTTCCTGGAATATTATTTCTATAATCCTATCGTAATATTCCCATTACAAAATTTATAAATTGTTCGTGGAATATTGTTCATTTATAATCCATACCTGGAAGGGCCTTTGCTGTTCTCCGTATTTCAAAATTTTGTTTCCCCAAGTTTTCAGCGACAGGTTATCGCTACAGAAATGTAATTCTTAATTTCAAATCTGGTACAACAGAGTCATGGCGACCCCAATCGCGACTAATAATAATAATAAATAATATCTACCGTATTTGAGTAATTCAAGTTCCTGTGTTACATTCAAATTGAGTTGTTGAGTTTGGGTTTCCTTGGCTTTACTTGATTACAGTTGGGTCCTGTTGTCTCGGTGTGGTTCTCGGTTTTCTTCGTTGCTTCTTCTGTGTTTCATCTTCTGTATTTGTTCTCCAGGGGCCTGTGGTCCTGATGTGTTTGGTCTTCTCGTTGATGGTGATGAGTTGCTCTTCTTCTTGGTCGGGTTTACGCTTGGGGGCGGCTTCGGTGGGGCTGTGAGTGTCCATTGGTGTATTTCTTCTCCATGGGGCGGCTTCGGTTGTCTTTTCTGCGGCGGCTTCGTTTGTCTTCTCGGGGGCGGCGTCAGTTTACTTTTCGGGGGCGGCATTGTTTGTCTTTTCGGCGGCGGCTACGGTTTTCTTCTTTTCGGCGGCGGTTTCATTTGTTTTTTCGGGGGCGGCATCAGTTGTCTTCTTGGGGGCGGCTTCGGTTGTCTTTTCGGCATCGGCTTCAGTTTTCTTTTCGGGGGCGGCTTCGTTTGTTTTTTCGGCGGCGGCTTGGTTAGTCTTCTCGGCGGCGGCTTCGTTGGTCTTCTCGGGGGCAGCTTCAGTTGTCTTTTCGGTGTCGGTTTGAAGGGGTTTCTCGTTGGCGATTCGGGTCTTTTTCAGTTTAATTATATAATTCATCATCTCTACGAGGACGCTGTCGTCCACGGTGTCCAGGTAGTCGGGGTCGAGGAATTTTGCTGCGAGAGCTTCGTTGGGCGTTGTCGGAATAAACGTGTTCATCTTGAGACAGCGGAAGGGCGAGTATTCATCCCCCGAAACTAAATCCTGGTCTTTAACCGTCCGGGCTGCCCACTCTGAATGAATTCAAAATATGCGATACCGGCGTTGCGAATACTAAAAGCCAAAGTGGAATAGGGGATTGAGCAAGAGCTTCTCCCGAAAAAAAGTCTTGTCTGACTAGTCTTGTCTCTATAGACTTGTCTGTCTAGTTTCTTCTGCCTAGTCTTGCTTGTCCAGTCTTGTCTGCCTAGTCTTGTCTCTCTAGTCCTGTCTGTCTATTCTTATCTGTCTAGTCTTGTCTGTCTAGTCTTGCCTCTATAGTCTTGTCTGTCTAGTCTTGTCTGTCTAATCTTGTTTGTCTAGTCTTGTCTGCTTAGTCTTAAAAATAATTATTTATTTGCAATAATTGTGTGTTGCAATAATTTAATTAAAACATGAATTCCATTTATTTTAATAAATTATTATTAATAGAAATCTATGAAAGATTATTATCAACAAAAATATTAATAAGAAAACTCTAAAATATGATGATTTCAAAGCCCCGAAGGGACTTTTCTTCTGCCTTGTATAAAGTATTCGAAGTTCTTTATGAGTTTTCCAAGGGATTCATTCCGAATAAATCAAAATATTTTATATTGGGGCTACTGGCGTAGTGTTTGGGCCTTACAACTAAGCCCAGACCTTGTGCAAATATTATTTATAATTAGAATTTATCAGCGGAAAAGTTAATAAATAAAAACATCTGACACGTCCAAGCTTCGCAGTAATAACTTGTGGGGACGTTAAATTCGTCGTTTTATTTACTTACAGGGAAATATATGTGGTGGTTTATTAAAACGGGGAATGAATCGTTGGTTACGACACGTTTATAATGCATTGTTTTTAATTTTTACAAAATATTAAATGGGAATCTGTGGAGTTGTCGATGTGGAATGAATTCTGCGTGCATTTGTTCGATTTAGTAGATTCTGTGAGGGATGTTATTAGATTCCTAATAACACTAACAAAACTAACAAAACCTCCCTTATTTCCGCCGACAATAAGAAAATTATCATATTGATATCGAAATATCTTGATCGCCAACATAACTCATCCAGTTTTTTTGCATTCTTCAGACCTGTTCTCCAATTTGACCCCTTCACTTAGTGCACTCAGGATAGCGTATTACTTCGTAAAACGTGAACTATACAGCTAGCAATCAGACAATCTGTTAGATCTCCTGGTTATGATCAGCAATGCACCACAAAGCCGAAGAGTAACGGAGCTGAAAGGTAAACCATTGCCACATTCAGGAACGCCCTCTGAGGTCTTATCGGGGACACCTTGTTGAACCCCTGAACGCAACCGACCATGCAAACGAATATATCCTATCTTATTCGTATTTTTATCAATATTGTGATGAGCCATACGCTATAAATAAATAAACAAAAAGGAACGATCGTTCAATAATGTTAATATTTGGCCGAAACGTCCCTTCTATCGTTCACTTTAAATTTATTCCACTTACATGCCCAAATCTCTTGAAACCAAAAGAAGACAGAATTTTTTTTTTTATAAAATAACTTTTATTTTGCAAAGTAAGGAAACAATTAAACATAATTAATATCCGTAATAGAAGTGCTTACTAAAGTGTGGTCCATGTGACTCTGGGCAAATGCGAGAGGGTTTTTATTTAACCCTTACTGACGATTTTACCCAATCGTTTTAGTTTCAATATTTCAGCACTTAGGCGTATAAGTAGTTTAACTCTCAAAAGATAACTTTGGTAAACACTACTCTATAGATAATAATATTAATAATAATAATCTTTATTTCCATCAACATTAACTATCGCTATCGATATTCATAGATAATAGTTATATTTCATCTATTTTTTAATCGAATCAATAAAAAACATTTGATATAAAATGGGAAAATAGAGCTTTGAAAGATTAGTTTTAGTTTTTAGTTTAGTAATTGCTGCAGTAAAGTTTTCACAGTTTCATAGTATCCTAGCTATAGACCGCCGCTTCGCTCGCGGGAATATCTGCATCAGTCAAACTAATTCAGATCAGTCATTTTTACAAAATATTAACGATTTTGTGAGTAATATCAAGATTGAATATCTGTATCAGTCAAACTAATTCAGATCAGTCATGTTTACAAAATATCAAGATTGAATAATAAGTTGTGAATGTGAATCGTTTTTCACAACTTCTGGACTTTTCCCGTACCAAGTCACCACGACCAAGTACCTTTCTACAGTGATCAAGCCGTAGCAAAGGCATTGAAACTCTTCAACAAGGCGGGGGCCTTCCCCGAGAGTGAGCTCTTCGGATATTACTTCGACAATTGCTATCTCAAAATTAGAACAAATTTTCTGAGAGTTGGTTGATACAAATCCAAATACCATTGAACAAGATTAGCAAAATTAAATTAGATCAATACCTTGATATCAGCTAAAATAAGATTGGAAAGGTCTGTTTAAACTTTCACTGTTCAAAATCTAAATAGCAACATAAATTTGTTAAAAAACATCGCGTAGAAGTTTGACCGAAGCCGGTTAAATTTTAAATACAAACTAAAAACAAACAAAATCAGTTAAGCTGCCTTAATCAGCAAGCTTTTTTCAAACGTTTGAAGCAAAACCTAAACATTCTTAGAATTTTTGGATAGCTATGATGTTACTTAGCGCTGCTTAATTTGCAGTAAATTCCATGTTGCGATATCTTAACCAGTTTATATATCCATTGTTATATTATATAACCATTGTAAGTTATTTAAATTTACTGACAAAAACGGGTTGGCAACCGATAACTTACGGTAACGGCTTCAATCCACTTATTTTTCTTATCTCGCTAGTTTTATCTGTATAGTTTCGTATGTCTAGTGTTTTCTGTCTAGTGTTGTCTGTCTAGTCTTGTCTGTCTAGTCTTGTTTGTCTAGTCTAGTCTTGGCTCTTTAGTCTTGTCTGTCTAGTCTTGTCTGTCTAGTCTTGTCTGTCTAGTCTTGTCTGTCTAGTCTTGTCTGTCTAGTCTTGTCTGTCTAGACTTGTCTGTCTAGTCTTGTCTGTCTAGTCTTGTCTGTCTAGTCTTGTCTGTCAAGTCTTGTCTGTCTAGTCTTGTCTGTCTAGTCTTTTCTGTCTAGTCTTGTCTGTCTAGTCTTGTCTGTCTAGTCTTGTCTGTCTAGTCTTGTCTGTCTAGTCTTGTCTGTCTAGTCTTGTCTGTCTAGTCTTGTCTGTCTAGTCTTGTCTGTCTAGTCTTGTCTGTCTAGTCTTGTCTGTCTAGTCTTGTCTGTCTAGTCTTGTCTGTCTAGTCTTGTCTGTCTAGTCTTGTCTGTCTAGTCTTGTCTGTCTAGTCTTGTCTGTCTAGTCTTGTCTGTCTAGTCTTGTCTGTCTAGTCTTGTCTGTCTAGTCTTGTCTGTCTAGTCTTGTCTGTCTAGTCTTGTCTGTCTAGTCTTGTCTGTCTAGTCTTGTCTGTCTAGTCTTGTCTGTCTAGTCTTGTCTGTCTAGTCTTGTCTGTCTAGTCTTGTCTGTCTAGTCTTGTCTGTCTAGTCTTGTCTGTCTAGTCTTGTCTGTCTAGTCTTGTCTGTCTAGTCTTGTCTGTCAAGTCTTGCCTGTCTAGTCTTGTCTGTCTAGTCTTGCCTGTCTAGTCTTGTCTGTCTAGTCTTGTCTGTCTAGTCTTGTCTGTCTAGTCTTGTCTGTCTAGTCTTGTCTGTCTAGTCTTGTCTGTCTAGTCTTGTCTGTCTAGTCTTGTCTGTCTAGTCTTGTCTGTCTAGTCTTGTCTGTCTAGTCTTGTCTGTCTAGTCTTGTCTGTCTAGTCTTGTCTGTCTAGTCTTGTCTGTCTAGTCTTGTCTGTCTAGTCTTGTCTGTCTAGTCTTGTCTGTCTAGTCTTGTCTCTCTAGTCTTGTCTGTCTAGTCTTGTCTGTCTAGTCTTGTCTGTCTAGTTTTGTCTGTCTAGTCTTGTCTATCTAGTCTTGCCTGTCTAGTCTTGTCTGTCTAGTCTTGTCTGTCTAGTCTTGTCTGTCTAGTCTTGTCTGTCTAGTCTTGTCTATCTAGTCTTGTCTGTCTAGTCTTGTCTGTCTAGTCTTGTCTGTCTAGTCTTGTCTGTCTAGTCTTGTCTGTCTAGTCTTGTCTGTCTAGTCTTGTCTGTCTAGTCTTGTCTGTCTAGTCTTGTCTGTCTAGTCTTGTCTCTCTAGTCTTGGCTGTCTAGTCTTGTCTGTCTAGTCTTGTCTGTCTAGTCTTGTCTGTCTAGTCTTGTCTGTCTAGTCTTGCCTGTCTAGTCTTGTCTGTCTAGTCTTGCCTGTCTAGTCTTGTCTGTCTAGTCTTGTCTTTTTTTTTTTTTTTTTTTTTTTTTTTTTTTTTTTTTCAGAGAGGAGGGGGAATGCATTGTTGCACACCGGATATTCAAACCCGTGTAGTGTGGGGCTCTCTGATCGAGTTCTTCGTGACCAGCATACCCACTAAACCCCCTCCTCTGTCTCTACACTACACTCCACCCGGAACTGTGTGAGCATTACTTCAGGTGGGTGGTGGTGTTTGTACCAATTGTTTCCTTACTGTTATTTTTATTGTCCTTTAGTCGTTTCGATATCGTCTTTCGTCTTCTGTCGTATTAGTTATGCAGTCGTGTGATAAACCATTTTTCGGTCTTTTCGTGTCTAGTCTTGTCTGTCTAGTCTTGTCTGTCTAGTCTTGTCTGTCTAGTCTTGTCTGTCTAGTCTTGTCTGTCTAGTCTTGTCTGTCTAGTCTTGTCTGTCTAGTCTTGTCTGTCTATTCTTGTCTGTCTAGTCTTGTCTGTCTAGTCTTGTCTGTCTAGTCTTGTCTGTCTAGTCTTGTCTGTCTGGTCTTGTCTGTCTAGTTTTGTCTGTCTAGTCTTGTCTATCTAGTCTTGTCTGTCTAGTCTTGTCTGTCTAGTCTTGCCTGTCTAGTCTTGTCTGTCTAGTCTTGCCTGTCTAGTCTTGTCTGTCTAGTCTTGTCTGTCTAGTCTTGTCTGTCTAGTCTTGTCTGTCTAGTCTTGTTTGTCTAGTCTAGTCTTGGCTGTTTAGTCTTGTCTGTCTAGTCTTGTCTGTCTAGTCTTGTCCGTCTAGTCTTGTCTGTCTAGTCTTGTCTGTCTAGTCTTGTCTGTCTAGTCTTGTCTGTCTAGTCTTGTCTGTCTAGCCTTGTCTGTCTAGTCTTGTCTGTCTAGTCTTGTCTGTCTAGGCTTGTCTGTCTAGTCTTGTCTGTCTAGTCTTGTCTGTCTAGTCTTGTATGTCAAGTCTTGTCTGTCTAGTCTTGTCTGTCTAGTCTTGTTTGTCTAGTCTTGTCTGTCTAGTCTTGTCTGTCTAGTCTTGTCTGTCTAGTCTTGTCTGTCTAGTCTTGTCTGTCTAGTCTTGTTTGTCTAGTCTTGTCTGTCTAGTCTTGTCTGTCTAGTCTTGTCTGTCTAGTCTTGTCTGTCTAGTCTTGTCTGTCTAGTCTTGTCTGTCTAGTCTTGTCTGTCTAGTCTTGTCTGTCTAGTCTTGTCTGTCTAGTCTTGTCTGTCTAGTCTTGTCTGTCTAGTCTTGTCTGTCTAGTCTTGTCTGTCTAGTCTTGTCTGTCTAGTGTTGTCTGTCTAGTCTTGTTTGTCTAGTCTAGTCTTGGCTGTTTAGTCTTGTCTGTCTAGTCTTGTCTGTCTAGTCTTGTCTGTCTAGTCTTGTCTGTCTAGTCTTGTCTGTCTAGTCTTGTCTGTCTAGTCTTGTCTGTCTAGTCTTGTCTGTCTAGTCTTGTCTGTCTAGTCTTGTCTGTCCAGTCTTGTCTGTCTAGTCTTGTCTGTCTAGTCTTGTCTGTCTAGTCTTGTCTGTCTAGTCTTGTCTGTCTAGTCTTGTCTGTCTAGTCTTGTCTGTCTAGTCTTGTCTGTCTAGTCTTGTCTGTCTAGTCTTGTCTGTCTAGTGTTGTCTGTCTAGTCTTGTTTGTCTAGTCTAGTCTTGGCTGTTTAGTCTTGTCTGTCTAGTCTTGTCTGTCTAGTCTTGTCTGTCTAGTCTTGTCTGTCTAGTCTTGTCTGTCTAGTCTTGTCTGTCTAGTCTTGTCTGTCTAGTCTTGTCTGTCTAGTCTTGTCTGTCTAGTCTTGTCTGTCTAGTCTTGTCTGTCTAGTCTTGTCTGTCTAGTCTTGTCTGTCTAGTCTTGTCTGTCTAGTCTTGTTTGTCTAGTCTAGTCTTGGCTGTTTAGTCTTGTCTGTCTAGTCTTGTCTGTCTAGTCTTGTTTGTCTAGTCTAGTCTTGGCTGTTTAGTCTTGTCTGTCTAGTCTTGTTTGTCTAGTCTTGTCTGTCTAGTCTTGTCTGTCTAGTCTTGTCTGTCTAGTCTTGTCTGTCTAGTCTTGTCTGTCTAGTCTTGTCTGTCTAGTCTTGTCTGTCTAGTCTTGTCTGTCTAGTCTTGTCTGTCTAGTCTTGTCTGTCTAGTCTTGTCTGTCTAGTCTTGTCTGTCTAGTCTTGTCTGTCTAGTCTTGTCTGTCTAGTCTTGTCTGTCTAGTCTTGTCTGTCTAGTCTTGTCTGTCTAGTCTTGTCTGTCTAGTCTTGTCTGTCTAGTCTTGTCTGTCTAGTGTTGTCTGTCTAGTCTTGTCTGTCTAGTCTTGTCTGTCTAGTCTTGTCTGACTAGTCTTGTCTGTCTAGTCTTGTCTGTCTAGTCTTGTCTATCTAGTCTTGTCTGTCTAGTCTTGTCTGTCTAGTCTTGTCTGTCTAGTCTTGTCTGTCTAGTCTTGTCTGTCTAGTCTTGTCTGTCTAGTCTTGTCTGTCTAGTCTTGTCTGTCTAGTCTTGTCTGTCTAGTCTTGTCTGTCTAGTCTTGTCTGTCTAGTCTTGTCTGTCTAGTCTTGTCTGTCTAGTCTTGTCTGTCTAGTCTTGTCTGTCTAGTCTTGTCTGTCTAGTCTTGTCTGTCTAGTCTTGTCTGTCTAGTCTTGTCTGTCTAGTCTTGTCTGTCTAGTCTTGTCTGTCTAGTCTTGTCTGTCTAGTCTTGTCTGTCTAGGCTTGTCTGTCTAGTCTTGTCTGTCTAGTCTTGTCTGTCTAGTCTAGTCTGTCTAGTCTTGTCTGTCTAGTCTTGTCTGTCTAGTCTTGTCTGTCTTGTCTGTCTTGTCTGTCTTGTCTGTCTTGTCTGTCTTGTCTGTCTTGTCTGTCTTGTCTGTCTTGTCTGTCTTGTCTGTCTTGTCTGTCTTGTCTGTCTTGTCTGTCTTGTCTGTCTTGTCTGTCTTGTCTGTCTTGTCTGTCTTGTCTGTCTTGTCTGTCTTGTCTGTCTTGTCTGTCTTGTCTGTCTTGTCTGTCTTGTCTGTCTTGTCTGTCTTGTCTGTCTTGTCTGTCTTGTCTGTCTTGTCTGTCTTGTCTGTCTTGTCTGTCTTGTCTGTCTTGTCTGTCTTGTCTGTCTTGTCTGTCTTGTCTGTCTTGTCTGTCTTGTCTGTCTTGTCTGTCTTGTCTGTCTTGTCTGTCTTGTCTGTCTTGTCTGTCTTGTCTGTCTTGTCTGTCTTGTCTGTCTTGTCTGTCTTGTCTGTCTTGTCTGTCTTGTCTGTCTTGTCTGTCTTGTCTGTCTTGTCTGTCTTGTCTGTCTTGTCTGTCTTGTCTGTCTTGTCTGTCTTGTCTGTCTTGTCTGTCTTGTCTGTCTTGTCTGTCTTGTCTGTCTTGTCTGTCTTGTCTGTCTTGTCTGTCTTGTCTGTCTTGTCTGTCTTGTCTGTCTTGTCTGTCTTGTCTGTCTTGTCTGTCTTGTCTGTCTTGTCTGTCTTGTCTGTCTTGTCTGTCTTGTCTGTCTTGTCTGTCTTGTCTGTCTTGTCTGTCTTGTCTGTCTTGTCTGTCTTGTCTGTCTTGTCTGTCTTGTCTGTCTTGTCTGTCTTGTGTGTCTTGTCTGTCTTGTCTGTCTTGTCTGTCTTGTCTGTCTAGTCTTGTCTGTCTAGTCTTGTCTGTCTAGTCTTGTCTGTCTAGTCTTGTCTGTCTAGTCTTGTCTGTCTAGTCTTGTCTGTCTAGTCTTGTCTGTCTAGTCTTGTCTGTCTAGTCTTGTCTGTCTAGTCTTGTCTGTCTAGTCTTGTCTGTCTAGTGTTGTCTGTCTAGTCTTGTTTGTCTAGTCTAGTCTTGGCTGTTTAGTCTTGTCTGTCTAGTCTTGTCTGTCTAGTCTTGTCTGTCTAGTCTTGTCTGTCTAGTCTTGTCTGTCTAGTCTTGTCTGTCTAGTCTTGTCTGTCTAGTCTTGTCTGTCTAGTCTTGTCTGTCTAGTCTTGTCTGTCTAGTCTTGTCTGTCTAGTCTTGTCTGTCTAGTCTTGTCTGTCTAGTCTTGTCTGTCTAGTCTTGTTTGTCTAGTCTAGTCTTGGCTGTTTAGTCTTGTCTGTCTAGTCTTGTCTGTCTAGTCTTGTTTGTCTAGTCTAGTCTTGGCTGTTTAGTCTTGTCTGTCTAGTCTTGTCTGTCTAGTCTTGTTTGTCTAGTCTTGTCTGTCTTGTCTGTCTTGTCTGTCTTGTCTGTCTTGTCTGTCTTGTCTGTCTTGTCTGTCTTGTCTGTCTTGTCTGTCTTGTCTGTCTTGTCTGTCTTGTCTGTCTTGTCTGTCTTGTCTGTCTTGTCTGTCTTGTCTGTCTTGTCTGTCTTGTCTGTCTTGTCTGTCTTGTCTGTCTTGTCTGTCTTGTCTGTCTTGTCTGTCTTGTCTGTCTTGTCTGTCTTGTCTGTCTTGTCTGTCTTGTCTGTCTTGTCTGTCTTGTCTGTCTTGTCTGTCTTGTCTGTCTTGTCTGTCTTGTCTGTCTTGTCTGTCTTGTCTGTCTTGTCTGTCTTGTCTGTCTTGTCTGTCTTGTCTGTCTTGTCTGTCTTGTCTGTCTTGTCTGTCTTGTCTGTCTTGTCTGTCTTGTCTGTCTTGTCTGTCTTGTCTGTCTTGTCTGTCTTGTCTGTCTTGTCTGTCTTGTCTGTCTTGTCTGTCTTGTCTGACTTGTCTGTCTTGTCTGTCTTGTCTGTCTTGTCTGTCTTGTCTGTCTTGTCTGTCTTGTCTGTCGTGTCTGTCTTGTCTGTCTTGTCTGTCTTGTCTGTCTTGTCTGTCTTGTCTGTCTTGTCTGTCTTGTCTGTCTTGTCTGTCTTGTCTGTCTTGTCTGTCTTGTCTGTCTTGTCTGTCTTGTCTGTCTTGTCTGTCTTGTCTGTCTTGTCTGTCTTGTCTGTCTTGTCTGTCTTGTCTGTCTTGTGTGTCTTGTCTGTCTTGTCTGTCTTGTCTGTCTTGTCTGTCTAGTCTTGTCTGTCCAGTCTTGTCTGTCTAGTCTTGTCTGTCTAGTCTTGTCTGTCTAGTCTTGTCTGTCTAGTCTTGTCTGTCTAGTCTTGTCTGTCTAGTCTTGTCTGTCTAGTCTTGTCTGTCTAGTCTTGTCTGTCTAGTCTTGTCTGTCTAGTGTTGTCTGTCTAGTCTTGTTTGTCTAGTCTAGTCTTGGCTGTTTAGTCTTGTCTGTCTAGTCTTGTCTGTCTAGTCTTGTCTGTCTAGTCTTGTCTGTCTAGTCTTGTCTGTCTAGTCTTGTCTGTCTAGTCTTGTCTGTCTAGTCTTGTCTGTCTAGTCTTGTCTGTCTAGTCTTGTCTGTCTAGTCTTGTCTGTCTAGTCTTGTCTGTCTAGTCTTGTCTGTCTAGTCTTGTCTGTCTAGTCTTGTCTGTCTAGTCTTGTTTGTCTAGTCTAGTCTTGGCTGTTTAGTCTTGTCTGTCGAGTCTTGTCTGTCTAGTCTTGTTTGTCTAGTCTAGTCTTGGCTGTTTAGTCTTGTCTGTCTAGTCTTGTCTGTCTAGTCTTGTTTGTCTAGTCTTGTCTGTCTAGTCTTGTCTGTCTAGTCTTGTCTGTCTAGTCTTGTCTGTCTAGTCTTGTCTGTCTAGTCTTGTCTGTCTAGTCTTGTCTGTCTAGTCTTGTCTGTCTAGTCTTGTCTGTCTAGTCTTGTCTGTCTAGTCTTGTCTGTCTAGTCTTGTCTGTCTAGTCTTGTCTGTCTAGTCTTGTCTGTCTAGTCTTGTCTGTCTAGTCTTGTCTGTCTAGTCTTGTCTGTCTAGTCTTGTCTGTCTAGTCTTGTCTGTCTAGTCTTGTCTGTCTAGTCTTGTCTGTCTAGTGTTGTCTGTCTAGTCTTGTCTGTCTAGTCTTGTCTGTCTAGTCTTGTCTGACTAGTCTTGTCTGTCTAGTCTTGTCTGTCTAGTCTTGTCTATCTAGTCTTGTCTGTCTAGTCTTGTCTGTCTAGTCTTGTCTGTCTAGTCTTGTCTGTCTAGTCTTGTCTGTCTAGTCTTGTCTGTCTAGTCTTGTCTGTCTAGTCTTGTCTGTCTAGTCTTGTCTGTCTAGTCTTGTCTGTCTAGTCTTGTCTGTCTAGTCTTGTCTGTCTAGTCTTGTCTGTCTAGTCTTGTCTGTCTAGTCTTGTCTGTCTAGTCTTGTCTGTCTAGTCTTGTCTGTCTAGTCTTGTCTGTCTAGTCTTGTCTGTCTAGTCTTGTCTGTCTAGTCTTGTCTGTCTAGGCTTGTCTGTCTAGTCTTGTCTGTCTAGTCTTGTCTGTCTAGTCTAGTCTGTCTAGTCTTGTCTGTCTAGTCTTGTCTGTCTAGTCTTGTCTGTCTTGTCTGTCTTGTCTGTCTTGTCTGTCTTGTCTGTCTTGTCTGTCTTGTCTGTCTTGTCTGTCTTGTCTGTCTTGTCTGTCTTGTCTGTCTTGTCTGTCTTGTCTGTCTTGTCTGTCTTGTCTGTCTTGTCTGTCTTGTCTGTCTTGTCTGTCTTGTCTGTCTTGTCTGTCTTGTCTGTCTTGTCTGTCTTGTCTGTCTTGTCTGTCTTGTCTGTCTTGTCTGTCTTGTCTGTCTTGTCTGTCTTGTCTGTCTTGTCTGTCTTGTCTGTCTTGTCTGTCTTGTCTGTCTTGTCTGTCTTGTCTGTCTTGTCTGTCTTGTCTGTCTTGTCTGTCTTGTCTGTCTTGTCTGTCTTGTCTGTCTTGTCTGTCTTGTCTGTCTTGTCTGTCTTGTCTGTCTTGTCTGTCTTGTCTGTCTTGTCTGTCTTGTCTGTCTTGTCTGTCTTGTCTGTCTTGTCTGTCTTGTCTGTCTTGTCTGTCTTGTCTGTCTTGTCTGTCTTGTCTGTCTTGTCTGTCTTGTCTGTCTTGTCTGTCTTGTCTGTCTTGTCTGTCTTGTCTGTCTTGTCTGTCTTGTCTGTCTTGTCTGTCTTGTCTGTCTTGTCTGTCTTGTCTGTCTTGTCTGTCTTGTCTGTCTTGTCTGTCTTGTCTGTCTTGTCTGTCTTGTCTGTCTTGTCTGTCTTGTCTGTCTTGTCTGTCTTGTCTGTCTTGTCTGTCTTGTCTGTCTTGTCTGTCTTGTCTGTCTTGTCTGTCTTGTCTGTCTTGTCTGTCTTGTCTGTCTTGTCTGTCTTGTCTGTCTTGTCTGTCTTGTCTGTCTTGTCTGTCTTGTCTGTCTTGTCTGTCTTGTCTGTCTTGTCTGTCTTGTCTGTCTTGTCTGTCTTGTCTGTCTTGTCTGTCTTGTCTGTCTTGTCTGTCTTGTCTGTCTTGTCTGTCTTGTCTGTCTTGTCTGTCTTGTCTGTCTTGTCTGTCTTGTCTGTCTTGTCTGTCTTGTCTGTCTTGTCTGTCTTGTCTGTCTTGTCTGTCTTGTCTGTCTTGTCTGTCTTGTCTGTCTTGTCTGTCTTGTCTGTCTTGTCTGTCTTGTCTGTCTTGTCTGTCTTGTCTGTCTTGTCTGTCTTGTCTGTCTTGTCTGTCTTGTCTGTCTTGTCTGTCTTGTCTGTCTTGTCTGTCTTGTCTGTCTTGTCTGTCTTGTCTGTCTTGTCTGTCTTGTCTGTCTTGTCTGTCTTGTCTGTCTTGTCTGTCTTGTCTGTCTTGTCTGTCTTGTCTGTCTTGTCTGTCTTGTCTGTCTTGTCTGTCTTGTCTGTCTTGTCTGTCTTGTCTGTCTTGTCTGTCTTGTCTGTCTTGTCTGTCTTGTCTGTCTTGTCTGTCTTGTCTGTCTTGTCTGTCTTGTCTGTCTTGTCTGTCTTGTCTGTCTTGTCTGTCTTGTCTGTCTTGTCTGTCTTGTCTGTCTTGTCTGTCTTGTCTGTCTTGTCTGTCTTGTCTGTCTTGTCTGTCTTGTCTGTCTTGTCTGTCTTGTCTGTCTTGTCTGTCTTGTCTGTCTTGTCTGTCTTGTCTGTCTTGTCTGTCTTGTCTGTCTTGTCTGTCTTGTCTGTCTTGTCTGTCTTGTCTGTCTTGTCTGTCTTGTCTGTCTTGTCTGTCTTGTCTGTCTTGTCTGTCTTGTCTGTCTTGTCTGTCTTGTCTGTCTTGTCTGTCTTGTCTGTCTTGTCTGTCTTGTCTGTCTTGTCTGTCTTGTCTGTCTTGTCTGTCTTGTCTGTCTTGTCTGTCTTGTCTGTCTTGTCTGTCTTGTCTGTCTTGTCTGTCTTGTCTGTCTTGTCTGTCTTGTCTGTCTTGTCTGTCTTGTCTGTCTTGTCTGTCTTGTCTGTCTTGTCTGTCTTGTCTGTCTTGTCTGTCTTGTCTGTCTTGTCTGTCTTGTCTGTCTTGTCTGTCTTGTCTGTCTGTCTTGTCTGTCTTGTCTGTCTTGTCTGTCTTGTCTGTCTTGTCTGTCTTGTCTGTCTTGTCTGTCTTGTCTGTCTTGTCTGTCTTGTCTGTCTTGTCTGTCTTGTCTGTCTTGTCTGTCTTGTCTGTCTTGTCTTGTCTGTCTTGTCTGTCTTGTCTGTCTTGTCTGTCTTGTCTGTCTTGTCTGTCTTGTCTGTCTTGTCTGTCTTGTCTGTCTTGTCTGTCTTGTCTGTCTTGTCTGTCTTGTCTGTCTTGTCTGTCTTGTCTGTCTTGTCTGTCTTGTCTGTCTTGTCTGTCTTGTC
Source organism: Phosphuga atrata (assembly GCA_944588485.1). NCBI lineage: Eukaryota > Metazoa > Arthropoda > Insecta > Coleoptera > Silphidae > Phosphuga > Phosphuga atrata. The sequence goes on from CALYMW010000044.1 coordinate 241,469, forward strand.
TGTCTTGTCTGTCTTGTCTGTCTTGTCTGTCTTGTCTGTCTTGTCTGTCTTGTCTGTCTTGTCTGTCTTGTCTGTCTTGTCTGTCTTGTCTGTCTTGTCTGTCTTGTCTGTCTTGTCTGTCTTGTCTGTCTTGTCTGTCTTGTCTGTCTTGTCTGTCTGTCTGTCTTGTCTGTCTTGTCTGTCTTGTCTGTCTGTCTTGTCTGTCTTGTCTGTCTCTGTCTTGTCTGTCTGTCTGTCTTGTCTGTCTTGTCTGTCTTGTCTGTCTTGTCTGTCTTGTCTGTCTTGTCTGTCTTCTGTCTGTCTTGTCTGTCTTGTCTGTCTTGTCTGTCTTGTCTGTCTTGTCTGTCTTGTCTGTCTTGTCTGTCTTGTCTGTCTTGTCTGTCTTGTCTGTCTTGTCTGTCTTGTCTGTCTTGTCTGTCTTGTCTGTCTTGTCTGTCTTGTCTGTCTTGTCTGTCTTGTCTGTCTTGTCTGTCTTGTCTGTCTTGTCTGTCTTGTCTGTCTTGTCTGTCTTGTCTGTCTTGTCTGTCTTGTCTGTCTTGTCTGTCTTGTCTGTCTTGTCTGTCTTGTCTGTCTTGTCTGTCTTGTCTGTCTTGTCTGTCTTGTCTGTCTTGTCTGTCATGTCTGTCTTGTCTGTCTTGTCTGTCTTGTCTGTCTTGTCTGTCTTGTCTGTCTTGTCTGTCTTGTCTGTCTTGTCTGTCTTGTCTGTCTTGTCTGTCTTGTCTGTCTTGTCTGTCTTGTCTGTCTTGTCTGTCTTGTCTGTCTTGTCTGTCTTGTCTGTCTTGTCTGTCTTGTCTGTCTTGTCTGTCTTGTCTGTCTTGTCTGTCTTGTCTGTCTTGTCTGTCTTGTCTGTCTTGTCTGTCTTGTCTGTCTTGTCTGTCTTGTCTGTCTTGTCTGTCTTGTCTGTCTTGTCTGTCTTGTCTGTCTTGTCTGTCTTGTCTGTCTTGTCTGTCTTGTCTGTCTTGTCTGTCTTGTCTGTCTTGTCTGTCTTGTCTGTCTTGTCTGTCTTGTCTGTCTTGTCTGTCTTGTCTGTCTTGTCTGTCTTGTCTGTCTGTCTGTCTTGTCTGTCTTGTCTGTCTTGTCTGTCTTGTCTGTCTTGTCTGTCTTGTCTGTCTTGTCTGTCTTGTCTGTCTTGTCTGTCTTGTCTGTCTTGTCTGTCTTGTCTGTCTTGTCTGTCTTGTCTGTCTTGTCTGTCTTGTCTGTCTTGTCTGTCTTGTCTGTCTTGTCTGTCTTGTCTGTCTTGTCTGTCTTGTCTGTCTTGTCTGTCTTGTCTGTCTTGTCTGTCTTGTCTGTCTTGTCTGTCTTGTCTGTCTTGTCTGTCTTGTCTGTCTTGTCTGTCTTGTCTGTCTTGTCTGTCTTGTCTGTCTTGTCTGTCTTGTCTGTCTTGTCTGTCTTGTCTGTCTTGTCTGTCTTGTCTGTCTTGTCTGTCTTGTCTGTCTTGTCTGTCTTGTCTGTCTTGTCTGTCTTGTCTGTCTTGTCTGTCTTGTCTGTCTTGTCTGTCTTGTCTGTCTTGTCTGTCTTGTCTGTCTTGTCTGTCTTGTCTGTCTTGTCTGTCTTGTCTGTCTTGTCTGTCTTGTCTGTCTTGTCTGTCTTGTCTGTCTTGTCTGTCTTGTCTGTCTTGTCTGTCTTGTCTGTCTTGTCTGTCTTGTCTGTCTTGTCTGTCTTGTCTGTCTTGTCTGTCTTGTCTGTCTTGTCTGTCTTGTCTGTCTTGTCTGTCTTGTCTGTCTTGTCTGTCTTGTCTGTCTTGTCTGTCTTGTCTGTCTTGTCTGTCTTGTCTGTCTTGTCTGTCTTGTCTGTCTTGTCTGTCTTGTCTGTCTTGTCTGTCTTGTCTGTCTTGTCTGTCTTGTCTTGTCTGTCTTGTCTGTCTTGTCTGTCTTGTCTGTCTTGTCTGTCTTGTCTGTCTTGTCTGTCTTGTCTGTCTTGTCTGTCTTGTCTGTCTTGTCTGTCTTGTCTGTCTTGTCTGTCTTGTCTGTCTTGTCTGTCTTGTCTGTCTTGTCTGTCTTGTCTGTCTTGTCTGTCTTGTCTGTCTTGTCTGTCTTGTCTGTCTTGTCTGTCTTGTCTGTCTTGTCTGTCTTGTCTGTCTTGTCTGTCTTGTCTGTCTTGTCTGTCTTGTCTGTCTTGTCTGTCTTGTCTGTCTTGTCTGTCTTGTCTGTCTTGTCTGTCTTGTCTGTCTTGTCTGTCTTGTCTGTCTTGTCTGTCTTGTCTGTCTTGTCTGTCTTGTCTGTCTTGTCTGTCTTGTCTGTCTTGTCTGTCTTGTCTGTCTTGTCTGTCTTGTCTGTCTTGTCTGTCTTGTCTGTCTTGTCTGTCTTGTCTGTCTTGTCTGTCTTGTCTGTCTTGTCTGTCTTGTCTGTCTTGTCTGTCTTGTCTGTCTTGTCTGTCTTGTCTGTCTTGTCTGTCTTGTCTGTCTTGTCTGTCTTGTCTGTCTTGTCTGTCTTGTCTGTCTTGTCTGTCTTGTCTGTCTTGTCTGTCTTGTCTGTCTTGTCTGTCTTGTCTGTCTTGTCTGTCTTGTCTGTCTTGTCTGTCTTGTCTGTCTTGTCTGTCTTGTCTGTCTTGTCTGTCTTCTGTCTTGTCTGTCTTGTCTGTCTTGTCTGTCTTGTCTGTCTTGTCTGTCTTGTCTGTCTTGTCTGTCTTGTCTGTCTTGTCTGTCTTGTCTGTCTTGTCTGTCTTGTCTGTCTTGTCTGTCTTGTCTGTCTTGTCTGTCTTGTCTGTCTTGTCTGTCTTGTCTGTCTTGTCTGTCTTGTCTGTCTTGTCTGTCTTGTCTGTCTTGTCTGTCTTGTCTGTCTTGTCTGTCTTGTCTGTCTTGTCTGTCTTGTCTGTCTTGTCTGTCTTGTCTGTCTTGTCTGTCTTGTCTGTCTTGTCTGTCTTGTCTGTCTTGTCTGTCTTGTCTGTCTTGTCTGTCTTGTCTGTCTTGTCTGTCTTGTCTGTCTTGTCTGTCTTGTCTGTCTTGTCTGTCTTGTCTGTCTTGTCTGTCTTGTCTGTCTTGTCTGTCTTGTCTGTCTTGTCTGTCTTGTCTGTCTTGTCTGTCTTGTCTGTCTTGTCTGTCTTGTCTGTCTTGTCTGTCTTGTCTGTCTTGTCTGTCTTGTCTGTCTTGTCTGTCTTGTCTGTCTTGTCTGTCTTGTCTGTCTTGTCTGTCTTGTCTGTCTTGTCTGTCTTGTCTGTCTTGTCTGTCTTGTCTGTCTTGTCTGTCTTGTCTGTCTTGTCTGTCTTGTCTGTCTTGTCTGTCTTGTCTGTCTTGTCTGTCTTGTCTTCTTGTCTGTCTTGTCTGTCTTGTCTGTCTTGTCTGTCTTGTCTGTCTTGTCTGTCTTGTCTGTCTTGTCTGTCTTGTCTGTCTTGTCTGTCTTGTCTGTCTTGTCTGTCTTGTCTGTCTTGTCTGTCTTGTCTGTCTTGTCTGTCTTGTCTGTCTTGTCTGTCTTGTCTGTCATGTCTGTCTTGTCTGTCTTGTCTGTCTTGTCTGTCTTGTCTGTCTTGTCTGTCTTGTCTGTCTTGTCTGTCTTGTCTGTCTTGTCTGTCTTGTCTGTCTTGTCTGTCTTGTCTGTCTTGTCTGTCTTGTCTGTCTTGTCTGTCTTGTCTGTCTTGTCTGTCTTGTCTGTCTTGTCTGTCTTGTCTGTCTTGTCTGTCTTGTCTGTCTTGTCTGTCTTGTCTGTCTTGTCTGTCTTGTCTGTCTTGTCTGTCTTGTCTGTCTTGTCTGTCTTGGCTGTCTTGTCTGTCTTGTCTGTCTTGTCTGTCTTGTCTGTCTTGTCTGTCTTGTCTGTCTTGTCTGTCTTGTCTGTCTTGTCTGTCTTGTCTGTCTTGTCTGTCTTGTCTGTCTTGTCTGTCTTGTCTGTCTTGTCTGTCTTGTCTGTCTTGTCTGTCTTGTCTGTCTTGTCTGTCTTGTCTGTCTTGTCTGTCTTGTCTGTCTTGTCTGTCTTGTCTGTCTTGTCTGTCTTGTCTGTCTTGTCTGTCTTGTCTGTCTTGTCTGTCTTGTCTGTCTTGTCTGTCTTGTCTGTCTTGTCTGTCTTGTCTGTCTTGTCTGTCTTGTCTGTCTTGTCTGTCTGTCTTGTCTGTCTTGTCTGTCTTGTCTGTCTTGTCTGTCTTGTCTGTCTTGTCTGTCTTGTCTGTCTTGTCTGTCTTGTCTGTCTTGTCTGTCTTGTCTGTCTTGTCTGTCTTGTCTGTCTTGTCTGTCTTGTCTGTCTTGTCTGTCTTGTCTGTCTTGTCTGTCTTGTCTGTCTTGTCTGTCTTGTCTGTCTGTCTGTCTTGTCTGTCTTGTCTGTCTTGTCTGTCTTGTCTGTCTTGTCTGTCTTGTCTGTCTTGTCTGTCTTGTCTGTCTTGTCTGTCTTGTCTGTCTTGTCTGTCTTGTCTGTCTTGTCTGTCTTGTCTGTCTTGTCTGTCTTGTCTGTCTTGTCTGTCTTGTCTGTCTTGTCTGTCTTGTCTGTCTTGTCTGTCTTGTCTGTCTTGTCTGTCTTGTCTGTCTTGTCTGTCTTGTCTGTCTTGTCTGTCTTGTCTGTCTTGTCTGTCTTGTCTGTCTTGTCTGTCTTGTCTGTCTGTCTTCTTGTCTGTCTTGTCTGTCTTGTCTGTCTTGTCTGTCTTGTCTGTCTTGTCTGTCTTGTCTGTCTTGTCTGTCTTGTCTGTCTTGTCTGTCTTGTCTGTCTTGTCTGTCTTGTCTGTCTTGTCTGTCTTGTCTGTCTTGTCTGTCTTGTCTGTCTTGTCTGTCTTGTCTGTCTTGTCTGTCTTGTCTGTCTTGTCTGTCTTGTCTGTCTTGTCTGTCTTGTCTGTCTTGTCTGTCTTGTCTGTCTTGTCTGTCTTGTCTGTCTTGTCTGTCTTGTCTGTCTTGTCTGTCTTGTCTGTCTTGTCTGTCTTGTCTGTCTTGTCTGTCTTGTCTGTCTTGTCTGTCTTGTCTGTCTTGTCTGTCTTGTCTGTCTTGTCTGTCTTGTCTGTCTTGTCTGTCTTGTCTGTCTTGTCTGTCTTGTCTGTCTTGTCTGTCTTGTCTGTCTTGTCTGTCTTGTCTGTCTTGTCTGTCTTGTCTGTCTTGTCTGTCTTGTCTGTCTTGTCTGTCTTGTCTGTCTTGTCTTGTCTGTCTTGTCTGTCTTGTCTGTCTTGTCTGTCTTGTCTGTCTTGTCTGTCTTGTCTGTCTTGTCTGTCTTGTCTGTCTTGTCTGTCTTGTCTGTCTTGTCTGTCTTGTCTGTCTTGTCTGTCTTGTCTGTCTTGTCTGTCTTGTCTGTCTTGTCTGTCTTGTCTGTCTTGTCTGTCTTGTCTGTCTTGTCTGTCTTGTCTGTCTTGTCTGTCTTGTCTGTCTTGTCTGTCTTGTCTGTCTTGTCTGTCTTGTCTGTCTTGTCTGTCTTGTCTGTCTTGTCTGACTTGTCTGTCTTGTCTGTCTTGTCTGTCTTGTCTGTCTTGTCTGTCTTGTCTGTCTTGTCTGTCTTGTCTGTCTTGTCTGTCTTGTCTGTCTTGTCTGTCTTGTCTGTCTTGTCTGTCTTGTCTGTCTTGTCTGTCTTGTCTGTCTTGTCTGTCTTGTCTGTCTTGTCTGTCTTGTCTGTCTTGTCTGTCTTGTCTGTCTTGTCTGTCTTGTCTGTCTTGTCTGTCTTGTCTGTCTTGTCTGTCTTGTCTGTCTTGTCTGTCTTGTCTGTCTTGTCTGTCTTGTCTGTCTTGTCTGTCTTGTCTGTCTTGTCTGTCTTGTCTGTCTTGTCTTCTTGTCTGTCTTGTCTGTCTTGTCTGTCTTGTCTGTCTTGTCTGTCTTGTCTGTCTTGTCTGTCTTGTCTGTCTTGTCTGTCTTGTCTGTCTTGTCTGTCTTGTCTGTCTTGTCTGTCTTGTCTGTCTTGTCTGTCTTGTCTGTCTTGTCTGTCTTGTCTGTCTTGTCTGTCTTGTCTGTCTTGTCTGTCTTGTCTGTCTTGTCTGTCTTGTCTGTCTTGTCTGTCTTGTCTGTCTTGTCTGTCTTGTCTGTCTTGTCTGTCTTGTCTGTCTTGTCTGTCTTGTCTGTCTTGTCTGTCTTGTCTGTCTTGTCTGTCTTGTCTGTCTTGTCTGTCTTGTCTGTCTTGTCTGTCTTGTCTGTCTTGTCTGTCTTGTCTGTCTTGTCTGTCTTGTCTGTCTTGTCTGTCTTGTCTGTCTTGTCTGTCTTGTCTGTCTTGTCTGTCTTGTCTGTCTTGTCTGTCTTGTCTGTCTTGTCTGTCTTGTCTGTCTTGTCTGTCTTGTCTGTCTTGTCTGTCTTGTCTGTCTTGTCTGTCTTGTCTGTCTTGTCTGTCTTGTCTGTCTTGTCTGTCTTGTCTGTCTTGTCTGTCTTGTCTGTCTTGTCTGTCTTGTCTGTCTTGTCTGTCTTGTCTGTCTTGTCTGTCTTGTCTGTCTTGTCTGTCTTGTCTGTCTTGTCTGTCTTGTCTGTCTTGTCTGTCTTGTCTGTCTTGTCTGTCTTGTCTGTCTTGTCTGTCTTGTCTGTCTTGTCTGTCTTGTCTGTCTTGTCTGTCTTGTCTGTCTTGTCTGTCTTGTCTGTCTTGTCTGTCTTGTCTGTCTTGTCTGTCTTGTCTGTCTTGTCTGTCTTGTCTGTCTTGTCTGTCTTGTCTGTCTTGTCTGTCTTGTCTGTCTTGTCTGTCTTGTCTGTCTTGTCTGTCTTGTCTGTCTTGTCTGTCTTGTCTGTCTTGTCTGTCTTGTCTGTCTTGTCTGTCTTGTCTGTCTTGTCTGTCTTGTCTGTCTTGTCTGTCTTGTCTGTCTTGTCTGTCTTGTCTGTCTTGTCTGTCTTGTCTGTCTTGTCTGTCTTGTCTGTCTTGTCTGTCTTGTCTGTCTTGTCTGTCTTGTCTGTCTTGTCTGTCTTGTCTGTCTTGTCTGTCTTGTCTGTCTTGTCTGTCTTGTCTGTCTTGTCTGTCTTGTCTGTCTTGTCTGTCTGTCTTGTCTGTCTTGTCTGTCTTGTCTGTCTTGTCTGTCTTGTCTGTCTTGTCTGTCTTGTCTGTCTTGTCTGTCTTGTCTGTCTTGTCTGTCTTGTCTGTCTTGTCTGTCTTGTCTGTCTTGTCTGTCTTGTCTGTCTTGTCTGTCTTGTCTGTCTGTCTTGTCTGTCTTGTCTGTCTTGTCTGTCTTGTCTGTCTTGTCTGTCTTGTCTGTCTTGTCTGTCTTGTCTGTCTTGTCTGTCTTGTCTGTCTTGTCTGTCTTGTCTGTCTTGTCTGTCTTGTCTGTCTTGTCTGTCTTGTCTGTCTTGTCTGTCTTGTCTGTCTTCTTGTCTGTCTTGTCTGTCTGTCTGTCTTGTCTGTCTTGTCTGTCTTGTCTGTCTTGTCTGTCTTGTCTGTCTTGTCTGTCTTGTCTGTCTTGTCTGTCTTGTCTGTCTTGTCTGTCTTGTCTGTCTTGTCTGTCTTGTCTGTCTTGTCTGTCTTGTCTGTCTTGTCTGTCTTGTCTGTCTTGTCTGTCTTGTCTGTCTTGTCTGTCTTGTCTGTCTTGTCTGTCTTGTCTGTCTTGTCTGTCTTGTCTGTCTTGTCTGTCTTGTCTGTCTTGTCTGTCTTGTCTGTCTTGTCTGTCTTGTCTGTCTTGTCTGTCTTGTCTGTCTTGTCTGTCTTGTCTGTCTTGTCTGTCTTGTCTGTCTTGTCTGTCTTGTCTGTCTTGTCTGTCTTGTCTGTCTTGTCTGTCTTGTCTGTCTTGTCTGTCTTGTCTGTCTTGTCTGTCTTGTCTGTCTTGTCTGTCTTGTCTGTCTTGTCTGTCTTGTCTGTCTTGTCTGTCTTGTCTGTCTTGTCTGTCTTGTCTGTCTTGTCTGTCTTGTCTGTCTTGTCTGTCTTGTCTGTCTTGTCTGTCTTGTCTGTCTTGTCTGTCTTGTCTGTCTTGTCTGTCTTGTCTGTCTTGTCTGTCTTGTCTGTCTTGTCTGTCTTGTCTGTCTTGTCTGTCTTGTCTGTCTTGTCTGTCTTGTCTGTCTTGTCTGTCTTGTCTGTCTTGTCTGTCTTGTCTGTCTTGTCTGTCTTGTCTGTCTTGTCTGTCTTGTCTGTCTTGTCTGTCTTGTCTGTCTTGTCTGTCTTGTCTGTCTTGTCTGTCTTGTCTGTCTTGTCTGTCTTGTCTGTCTTGTCTGTCTTGTCTGTCTTGTCTGTCTTGTCTGTCTTGTCTGTCTTGTCTGTCTTGTCTGTCTTGTCTGTCTTGTCTGTCTTGTCTGTCTTGTCTGTCTTGTCTGTCTTGTCTGTCTTGTCTGTCTTGTCTGTCTTGTCTGTCTTGTCTGTCTTGTCTGTCTTGTCTGTCTTGTCTGTCTTGTCTGTCTTGTCTGTCTTGTCTGTCTTGTCTGTCTTGTCTGTCTTGTCTGTCTTGTCTGTCTTGTCTGTCTTGTCTGTCTTGTCTGTCTTGTCTGTCTTGTCTGTCTTGTCTGTCTTGTCTGTCTTGTCTGTCTTGTCTGTCTTGTCTGTCTTGTCTGTCTTGTCTGTCTTGTCTGTCTTGTCTGTCTTGTCTGTCTTGTCTGTCTTGTCTGTCTTGTCTGTCTTGTCTGTCTTGTCTGTCTTGTCTGTCTTGTCTGTCTTGTCTGTCTTGTCTGTCTTGTCTGTCTTGTCTGTCTTGTCTTGTCTGTCTTGTCTGTCTTGTCTGTCTTGTCTGTCTTGTCTGTCTTGTCTGTCTTGTCTGTCTTGTCTGTCTTGTCTGTCTTGTCTGTCTTGTCTGTCTTGTCTGTCTTGTCTGTCTTGTCTGTCTTGTCTGTCTTGTCTGTCTTGTCTGTCTTGTCTGTCTTGTCTGTCTTGTCTGTCTTGTCTGTCTTGTCTGTCTTGTCTGTCTTGTCTGTCTTGTCTGTCTTGTCTGTCTTGTCTGTCTTGTCTGTCTTGTCTGTCTTGTCTGTCTTGTCTGTCTTGTCTGTCTTGTCTGTCTTGTCTGTCTTGTCTGTCTTGTCTGTCTTGTCTGTCTTGTCTGTCTTGTCTGTCTTGTCTGTCTTGTCTGTCTTGTCTGTCTTGTCTGTCTTGTCTGTCTTGTCTGTCTTGTCTGTCTTGTCTGTCTTGTCTGTCTTGTCTGTCTTGTCTGTCTTGTCTGTCTTGTCTGTCTTGTCTGTCTTGTCTGTCTTGTCTGTCTTGTCTGTCTTGTCTGTCTTGTCTGTCTTGTCTGTCTTGTCTGTCTTGTCTGTCTTGTCTGTCTTGTCTGTCTTGTCTGTCTTGTCTGTCTTGTCTGTCTTGTCTGTCTTGTCTGACTTGTCTGTCTTGTCTGTCTTGTCTGTCTTGTCTGTCTTGTCTGTCTTGTCTGTCTTGTCTGTCTTGTCTGTCTTGTCTGTCTTGTCTGTCTTGTCTGTCTTGTCTGTCTTGTCTGTCTTGTCTGTCTTGTCTGTCTTGTCTGTCTTGTCTGTCTTGTCTGTCTTGTCTGTCTTGTCTGTCTTGTCTGTCTTGTCTGTCTTGTCTGTCTTGTCTGTCTTGTCTGTCTTGTCTGTCTTGTCTGTCTTGTCTGTCTTGTCTGTCTTGTCTGTCTTGTCTGTCTTGTCTGTCTTGTCTGTCTTGTCTGTCTTGTCTGTCTTGTCTGTCTTGTCTGTCTTGTCTGTCTTGTCTGTCTTGTCTGTCTTGTCTGTCTTGTCTGTCTTGTCTGTCTTGTCTGTCTTGTCTGTCTTGTCTGTCTTGTCTGTCTTGTCTGTCTTGTCTGTCTTGTCTGTCTTGTCTGTCTTGTCTGTCTTGTCTGTCTTGTCTGTCTTGTCTGTCTTGTCTGTCTTGTCTGTCTTGTCTGTCTTGTCTGTCTTGTCTGTCTTGTCTGTCTTGTCTGTCTTGTCTGTCTTGTCTGTCTTGTCTGTCTTGTCTGTCTTGTCTGTCTTGTCTGTCTTGTCTGTCTTGTCTGTCTTGTCTGTCTTGTCTGTCTTGTCTGTCTTGTCTGTCTTGTCTGTCTTGTCTGTCTTGTCTGTCTTGTCTGTCTTGTCTGTCTTGTCTGTCTTGTCTGTCTTGTCTGTCTTGTCTGTCTTGTCTGTCTTGTCTGTCTTGTCTGTCTTGTCTGTCTTGTCTGTCTTGTCTGTCTTGTCTGTCTTGTCTGTCTTGTCTGTCTTGTCTGTCTTGTCTGTCTTGTCTGTCTTGTCTGTCTTGTCTGTCTTGTCTGTCTTGTCTGTCTTGTCTGTCTTGTCTGTCTTGTCTGTCTTGTCTGTCTTGTCTGTCTTGTCTGTCTTGTCTGTCTTGTCTGTCTTGTCTGTCTTGTCTGTCTTGTCTGTCTTGTCTGTCTTGTCTGTCTTGTCTGTCTTGTCTGTCTTGTCTGTCTTGTCTGTCTTGTCTGTCTTGTCTGTCTTGTCTGTCTTGTCTGTCTTGTCTGTCTTGTCTGTCTTGTCTGTCTTGTCTGTCTTGTCTGTCTTGTCTGTCTTGTCTGTCTTGTCTGTCTTGTCTGTCTTGTCTGTCTTGTCTGTCTTGTCTGTCTTGTCTGTCTTGTCTGTCTTGTCTGTCTTGTCTGTCTTGTCTGTCTTGTCTGTCTTGTCTGTCTTGTCTGTCTTGTCTGTCTTGTCTGTCTTGTCTGTCTTGTCTGTCTTGTGTCTGTCTTGTCTGTCTTGTCTGTCTTGTCTGTCTTGTCTGTCTTGTCTGTCTTGTCTGTCTTGTCTGTCTTGTCTGTCTTGTCTGTCTTGTCTGTCTTGTCTGTCTTGTCTGTCTTGTCTGTCTTGTCTGTCTTGTCTGTCTTGTCTGTCTTGTCTGTCTTGTCTGTCTTGTCTGTCTTGTCTGTCTTGTCTGTCTTGTCTGTCTTGTCTGTCTTGTCTGTCTTGTCTGTCTTGTCTGTCTTGTCTGTCTTGTCTGTCTTGTCTGTCTTGTCTGTCTTGTCTGTCTTGTCT